>JAEAOA010002358.1:2647500-3192500 GCA_016746295.1 Potamilus streckersoni | reverse complement strand
GGAAGACGGTAGATTACAAGTAATAGATATTTCATACCATTCACGCATTTCTATGCCGATCCATTTAAGGCTACGCGTCAATAAAATCTCTACATGAATAAAACTAAAATTTTCTGAAATGTAGACCATTTCTCCTCCCAAACGATCTGGTCGCTCGACCTTAAATGGTTTATCATAACCATCTAACTTAAGATCATCCTCAGTAACGTTGTCATCCGTATGCGTTTCTGTAAGTGCAATCATGTAAAAATCATCAAAATAATTAGGACGAAATATAATTTTAAATTTACAACAGATAATGTACTACCAGTTGATTACTTTGATCATTTGTTTACATAAATAACAATTATATTTCCATAAGAAAAACTTAAAAGCATCGTTTTAAATACCAGTACTTCGGATTGAGAAAAGTACAGATTTATGACAATGTTTATATAACAACATTCAACGAAAAGAAAAGAAAATTTCATAATGAGCAGTAATTTTATTCTTCTGTCACGTTACCTACAATTCTTTGACATTATTATTTTTAAAGAGAAAACGATGTGTTAATACATTTTACAAATGATTTAATGGTTCCCTAGTACTTCGCTTGGAAATGCAATTCACACAATTCACGAATTTGTATGTATTATCCAATGTTTATTTGAGAGGAAAAATCAAAAAATAAAATTTATGTTGGATGTCATATCAAAAGTGTTTAATCATGTATAATTAATAATTTATGACCGCTTATAAAATAATTTCATTAGGCTACAACTCACTAATATATATATATATATATATATATATATATATATATATATATATATATATATATATATATATATATATATATATATATATATATATATATATATATCTACATACATACATAGATACATACATACATAGATACATACATACATAGATACATACATACATACATACATACATACATACATACATACATACATACATACATACATACATACATACATACATACATACATACATACATACATACATACATACATACATACATACATACATACACACACACAAACACATACATACATACATACATACATACATACATACATACATACATACATACATACATACATACATACATACATACATACATACATACATACATACATACATACATACATACATACATACATACATACATACATACATACATACATACATACATATGTGTGTGTGTGTGTGTGTGACGATTAAATAATACGTTGTAGTGCATCACATTCATACTGGAATCTGAATAACAGGTGATGCGGAATACTTATTGCTAAAATACATGTTTAAAAGAATTATGTCGAAAAAGTAATATAAAAATGTTTTGTCTTAAAGAATAAATTGTTCTTTAATTATGTTTAATTAAGCAATAACTTTGTTCAACTAAAATAGTAGGGAATAACAAAGAAAATTTGGTGTATATAAATACATTGCGCTTGCGCCATGTGAGAAAATAAACAGCAGTGACGTTATATGTGCTTGTATATCACTAAGAAATACTTATTCTATGTGCAAATAGCCTACATATATATCTTATTGTTGGACAATAAAACATCTGAAATAGCTAAAAGACAAGCGATTTATTATAAGACATTTAACCTATAGTACTTCTAGTGGAAGTTGACCCTTTTTTTCAGCTCCAGTTAATACGCACAGAAATATTATTTTATTACACACGTTGAAAGAAATATATGAGTGAACTGTCAATAAATACTAGTGTTTCTAACAACTGGTCTCTTAGTTTTGTACCATTCCTAAGTTAAATACTCGCACCTCAAACGAAAAGGGGTAAAACATGGCCATAACTGAACCAATTTACGAGTAGAATCCGATTTTCCGGTGCCAGAATAGATATATTCAAACCTGGATTTTTTCTTATTTACCTCAGCAGAATTTTTCAATTGTTAATTAAAGACAAGGACATTTCCGCCATAAATCTCATTCCATTTACACGAGACACGTGGATGTAACAAGTTTTTCAAGATGTTGATGATGATAAAACCTTTTAGAGAGGGACATCAAAGGGACGAGCTAATATCGTCATCAGCAGTCCCGGAAACCTAGCAATATTTTTCCGGACGGTCCCTACTTGTTGGTATACGATGAGAAACTTTTCATAATTAATAGCACAAAGAGGCAATTGAAAGAGGAACAGTAAAAACCTGTTTCTTCTTCGATCAAAAGACTGTAGCTTTAGCTCACGACCAGTTGTAAAGCACCTTCAACCAACTTCGAGAGGCACTTGAAACCCCCTTGCAGAAATGCCGATCTACCGACGAGTTATAATTGATGAAAGGAGCACGTGTAACAGAAAGGCATAGCTACCAAAACCTTCTAGCATTTATTTGGCTATCAAGTTGCAATTAAATGACCACGCGAACTTTCGCTCGTGCGACTATCAAAGGTCCCCAAGGATCTGCAGATAGCATGTGGTCGATTGATGGACCCGATCCCCGTGGTTAAGAAGGGTCTGGGGGGCTGTTAGAAAAGAGCATCATAAGGCCCAATTCACTTTCCTCTGCAAGTAAGCAGTATGCTATTGACGATGCATCCGATTAAATGGAAAAGCGCCTATTCCAAAGTGACTATACGCTTCTGTCGAACTTTAGTTGGTTGTTGTAGAATATTCTGCATACTGTTTATAACAGCTCATTTTAAATTTTAAGAAGCAAATATTTCCGATATATTACCAGTTATATAAGAAGAATGCGTAGGAGGATTCAAACAGAGGACATAACAGTAAGAAAAAACTGCGTTACTTCAAAGGAGATGTATATAAAAACTACTGAAACTTGAATCGTCCATCTCCGAAGGGTGATTTGATCCTCCTTATATTTCAAAAATAAAAATAAACAATGATTCTTTCTATACGGTATACGTAACTCGGTTTTATCTTAATAAAATTTCAAAAGGCAAAAAAGGTAAAAATCCAAGAATAAAAAGGTTTGAAGTAAAACCATTTGTTCATAAATCATCACTGTTTCATATTGAAAACTTTAAATATTAATATCCATAACGTTATAAATATATCCATGTCTATTTATGTTGTTGAATTTTTCTCCAAATGAAATATTTATTATGATGGTCCCTTTAAACTGGATTATAAATGTAATATTTTAACAGCGCAGCATTTTGTTTTTACGAGAAATAGTTATACTAGTAAAAAAAAAAGAAAAGAAAAAAAAACCCCACTGTAACATGTACTCCTAAAATGTTCTCCCTTATTTTCACCGGTTGGAAGCTTGTAAGATATGACTTTTAATCAAAGTCAGGTAAATAAATTAGTATCGAACACCCAAATATTTTCACCCATCCTGTTTCTCGTTTTTACAATGATGTTATATTACAGACAACTGCATTGCAGTATTTATTTATTTCTCTGAACCAAGAATAGAAAGCTCATGCAAACATTTCATGTCAAAGTTTCAGACTTTTAAGTGAACGTCAGTTTATATAAATAATCATTTCGCTGAATCAGAGTCCGCATTATACTTTATGATACAAAAGTGACCAGAGCAGAAAACATCATGGAAGTTACTGTTGCAGCTTTGGAGTGAGTGACTATCCATGCCTTAGTCTTAAAAGTCATATGACTTCAATACACCCTATATTTAAAATAATAAAATCACTCAGTTCCATTTAATTCCCTAGATTTGTAGCTGATTCAGAATTGTGTTAAGAGATAATATTACTCTAAATATAAATAAAAAATAAGAATACAATATTAAATAGTTTAATATTCGTCTAATTATTAAATGTACGGGATACAAAACGCATCACTCATACAAAAAAAGGATGCAGATCTTAATTGTAATGAAATACATAAGCTTCGGCTTAATCTTAATGTAATAATACAAGTGCTTTGTATTAATTTTAATGTAATAATACACCTGTTTTGGATTAATCTTAATGCAGTTAAATACATAAGATTTGGATTAATATTAAGAACTCTTAGCAATATTCAAAAATCCAAATCACACACACACACACACACACACACACACACACACACAACACCGTTCATATATTAATTCTGGTCATTTCTTTTAATATAAAGATTTCGATATTAGTCTCAAGCAAATTTATAAGGCAATACAGGAGACCAATGTAAATTTATATAGCAATACAGGAGACAAATGGACATTTATATAGCAATGCTGGACTTCTCAGACACGTGCAAATTTTTACGAGAAATATAAATTATCAAGTTGCCACTATAAATAAAGCTGATTGGAACATGTGAAACTGTTACGGTGAATTTGTACTTTCTACCAGTTGAATGCCATGCTCCTTGTGGGATCAGGCTACAATTCGTTCCAGAGACCCTTTGTGAATAGAACAGGCCCTTGGCAGGTTGTTCGGACACACGGTACAACAGCTGAGATAGCAGGACGGTCAGTCATTTAGCGTTCATTTCGTTTGTTTGGGAACCAATCTATTAGAACTGTAGACAAGGAAAAATAAGCCAATTTCCTTGACTCGAATGTTGAGATTGTTTCACGCATTCCGTCGGAAAGTAAACACTATGATATACATTCACAAGTGCGCCGACTGACCCAAGTCAAGTGAATAATGGATAGACTTTCACATGTCAACTTCAAAACTTGATGGAATAACCTTATGGCGAAATTATAAATAGATTCCAATGGTAAATTAAAAATATTAGCTACTTTTTTCCGTGGCTGCGTTGTGAGTACATGTCACAAACCTGATTTGAAAGTAAAAAAATAATTTCCAAAATAAACGTCCATATTGAGAAAAACAATATTCTTAAGCCTGTCTTGTTAATATACTTCTTTGCATAATTTGCTTGATATATAGAAGTTGAATTTTGACTGGAATAAATTCCAATATTTCGGGATATTTTACCAATCAATGTATTCGTATATCTATATATGAATCTATCTTTTCCCCCAAGTATTAATGTATCTATATTTTGGCTATACTAATTCGTCTGGGCGCCTCTCTCTCTCTCTCTCTCTCTCTCTCTCTCTCTCTCTCTCTCTCTCTCTCTCTCTCTCTCTCTCTCTCTCTCTCTCTCTCTCTCTCTCTCTCTCTCTCTCCATATCGTTTCATGTCTCTTATTATCACTATAATACTTGAAGTAATATTTTGTGCATTGATATTTATAAACTCTTCACATATTTGTCAATTTTAGTCCACACGTACCCCTTAATATACGTTAAACATTTATCGGACTCTTTTCAGGGAAGAGTAGATGCATGTTTATATAATTGACAATATAAACATATGTTAAACAACAACTGTAGACAACGCATCCACCTTGCGCCTGTTGTTTAATCGTTCATTTTCAAATTCAGACTTTACACAGAAACTTGCTCTACTTTAATATTGGCCAAATTATCTTTGATTTTCTCTAAAATCAAATTCAGAAATCTGTCTCTTGAATTATATGCCCTATGTACTCGCTTATAAGTCGCATCCAACTCCAAACTGCATAGACCTAGATCTGCATCGTATTGTTCGCCAGCAGATCTGGGTCTTTGCAGTTTGTTAGTAGTAGAAAACAAACCTTGATCAGCATATGCATAATGCTACGGTAGGTAAGGACCTTTTGGAATTGTTGGGGTGGGTGGGGGTATTTATGTTGCAGCTTGATTCTACTTATTAGCGAGTACACACGGTTGTAGTTCTTGCATAGGTACTGACATCTCAGACTTTTTGAAAATTATCGTCTTTTTGGGGTCTTAAGTCTTCTTTGTTTAATAATTTATGATGTTTCTGCAGAGTCATAACTATGACGGTAATGATACGCTGGTAGCTAGACTTAAACAAATATATACAAAAGGGATCTTTTGACCTGTAATACAAAATATTTTTTGTTAATAATCTGAATAGCTACCTCATTATTATGAAAATATGGATAAAATTCCAGCAAAAGGACACATAATAACTGTTCAAAGTTTTTGGAAAAGCAGGCTTTGTCGGAACAATAGTGAAGAATCGAAACGGTCCAAACCTCTGTTTTGCAGGCTAGATCGTTTCAGCTGTTGACGTCATTCAAGATATATAAAGATAATTTGACTCCAGGTTTTATAAATGTGATTGGTCAGAGTATGTAACTCTGCACTGTGCATAGCTACAACTTGCACGACCTTTCATTACTCAGTGGTTGAAGTGACACTTAAATTCAGAAATAAACAAAAGGAAAATAGAGAGCACAGCTTAACATAAACAACAAAACTGATATTAAAGGCGGCTGAGAATTTCTCGAGATCTTGAGGTGCTGCCATCGTGGTCATGATGTTTGAATGATCTCATTGAGAAGGTATCATATTATTTCGAAAATAAATTTAACGTTCTTTAAATTTAAAAGAACATATCAGAAGGTCTTATTCATTTATCAATAGACATGAATGAAATGTTGTGATAACAATATATTTAAACTGGAGATTTTTGTCATTTATTTTCCCCAGAACCTCAAATTTATTTCAAAATAATCTTCTAAATTTGTAAGTAATATAAATAAAATATATCCTTTCTTGGTTTACATAGTTATTTGTCTTTAAAATGAATAGCAATTTAACAGATTTATTAAACCGCAAAGAAAAAGAAATATGACTTAAGGGATGTAAAAGAAAATTTAAATTTGATTGTTATTTCTTATCTATGATGTAATTAAATCAAAAATATATCATAAGTTTTTCACGAGTTATCTCTCCTGCAAACCTGTAAATTGCGCTTAACTTTAAAACTACAAAACATATTTTAAGAAAACATTCACTGTTGTTTATGTTGTGAATTCCTCTTCATTTATATATATATATATATATATATATATATATATATATATATATATATATATATATATATATATATATATATATATATATATATATATATTTAATTGTATAAAAAAAAATGTCAAATATATTTCTAAATCCAAGTGTGAATATAATGTATGAAAGCACCAAAAAGATGAGAGTCATTGACATGTCTTCCTAGTGAATGTAAAATCATAACCAACTACGGCTGAGAAAGACCTAAATAAACAAGAAGCTCGTTTTTACGGAAGACTGTGTTCATATAACACAGAACATTCACATGCGTGATAAATGTACCGTACATAGAATGTACACATAAATTATTTTCGCTTTCTTAATTTCCGTTTTCAGACCTCTGATCAAGTCTACCAGTAATTTAGCTAATTTATCTCGGTGATACGACTTTGTTGATTTAAAGTTGGGTACAAAATAAGAACATCCGCGATAAAAGGTTGTCTATTAATAGCTGAATTTCAAATAAAACAATAGATAAATAGATAATGGACGAGGAACTTCATTATTGATTCTACACAATAAATATAAGTGGATATGTTTGTGCGTTCTCTGCACATAATATATACCATAGATGCTTTAATCAACAATTTTCTTCTAGAGAATAAATAAAACGCTGACTAAAGAAACATTGCAGAAAGATGTGTACAGTTTACTTTTCAATAGACAACACCTGAAATATATTTTACTTTCACTGAAATCGCAAATCTTGAAAAATAGTAACAAAATCAAATGAGTTATAGTGCACAGAACTTTACGTCCTTTCCTTCTTCTCACTCCGTTTATATATATATATATATATATATATATATATATATATATATATATATATATATATATATATATATATATATATATATATATATATAATATTTTTCTATTCAATAAATTCAGTCAACTAAAAGCACTTTATAAGTAAGAATCCAGCTTTTTTTTCTTTCACAACAACGTAGAAAATGCGAAGAAAATAAAATCGATAATTTTAGTAAATTCCATTACATCTCATTTATTCATTAATAAGTTTTCTTTAACATTGCTTATCTAGATGATAGCCAACTGTAAGGATAAAAAATGCTGCATTTTATGATTTGTTACAAACTTCACCAATGATATTATTCCATGTGTTTCTTTACTTCAGCTAGATTTCATTTATTTACTTTGTGTAATGAATACGGATATCTCGCATAGCTATTGCAAAAAATTAATAGAAACTTTCAAAATGGTTGATTTGATTTTGCATGCTGGAGTGAAAGACTAGTTTTCTCATGGGACTTTAGGGAATCTTCACAGAAATATATCAGTTTTACCCCCAAAACATTTTTTTTTTATCACGATCTACTCTCTAAATGGCCCGGAAAGACCTGCCGTTGTGGAAATTGACTTGTTAGCTCTTGGGGGACTTGGCCCAATTTCGATGACAACCCTGAAACCATATATCAAACTTCATGTATCTAACTTTGTTTAAAAAGACTACAGAGTTGGCATAGGGTCCCAAGCGAGAAGTTGTCGAAAAGACGCATTCGTCACACCTAATCTACACAAGATATATCAGTGGGATGAGCTTTGTACAAATGGACGGACTCGATTGGCTAGGAATACCCAAAACGTCACTATCAATCATTCGCTTGCTTGGTATCCACTTGTATCCTAGTATGAATGATATAAAATAAAGTGAAACAAAATTCCTTGCTATCTTATCAGGATCTCGTACGGATGACAGATAATTGTTCAGAATTGTAATATTTTAATCGGAACATTATACATGATGTAATTACTTCATCTCTGAATTACGGAAAGGGACAATATTTCAAATTTTGTCTTTGTTATCTACAATTGGACATTTCAATGTAAGAGGAATCCGCACAATGAAATCACACAAGTTCTTGATATCAGAAATTCTAATGGACCATGATAAGGTGGAACAGGAGGAAAGAACGTATGAAGGTAAACGCTTCTCCGACAGTTATTTCACACAAATATGATAAGTTATACTTTTATTAATTGTGTTGACACATCTATGATGCTTTTTAGTGGTTTACACACACACACACACACACCCACACACAGACAGATAACATTCTCTCTCTCTCTCTCTCTCTCTCTCTCTCTCTCTCTCTCTCTCTCTCTCTCTCTCTCTCTCTCTCTCTCTCTCTCTCTCTCTCTCTCTCTCTCTGACAAGGAGAGAAAAAGTGACTTCAAATACATTTAACATTTTTGAACATACGCTAGCACCAGTTCGTTGTCTTTATATTAGGGATGGAGACTAGTTTTAAAAAGGTTGTGGTCATTTGTAGTAAACAACATGCCGTTCTTACGGTTACTTTTAACGCAGTCTTGAAAATGTCACTTTCTTACACGAGACCTCATGCATGTGATGTACATATCTCACTGGTGTAATAATGGTCATGCAACTCTACTCCTGACAAGTTTACTAGACTTTTGCTTTAGTTATTTTCTTATTTAATTAGTTAATTTGCTAAAATTTACTTTCATAAAGCATTACTATCCTAATATAAAACTATAAAATTAAAGCTATTTCAATATATAAATGTGTTTTTTATTTTATGTGTACAAAACATCGAAACGCCTTATAAATTCAAATTGAGCACCTTGAAAGTTATTAATGTCAAGAAATTATGTCCTTTTCATTCTCTCTCCAACAACGATAAAACATTAATCGGCTATCGATTACGTTTCCATCGCAATCAACTTAAAGAAAAACGGGTATTTAAGTTGTGATGACCTCCACAAAAATATCAAGAAAATATTCCACGAAAATGAGTCGGGTGCATGCATGATCTAAATAAGCTCGACCGCTGCCATTTCACCTCTGTCCGTGTGGATTCGAGTCTCTGGCTCGGCCTAGATGTATATGTGAAAAAGTTTGCCAGTAACCTCCCGTGGGTCGCTGGTTTTTACGGGAATTTTCCAAGGCTCATCCTCCACCAGTTATTCTGGTCGCAATGAATAGCCTATCTGGCGCTGAGAAATGGTGTTAAAAACAAAACAATAGCATTAAGAAAAGTTATATTTAATATGTATGTATGTATGTATGTATGTATGTATGTATGTATGTATGTATGTATGTATGTATGTATGTATGTATGTATGTATGTATGTATGTATGTATGTATGTATGTATGTATGTATGTATGTATGTATGTATGTATGTATGTATGTATGTATGTATGTATGTATGTATGTATGTATGTATGTATGTATTTATGTACGTATGTATGTCTGTATGTACGTATGTATGTATGTACGTATGTACGTAATTATGTGTGTAGGTATGTATGTATGTATGTATATATGTATGTATGTATGTATGTATGTATGTATGTATGTATGTATGTATGTATGTATGTATGTATGTATGTATGTATTCACAACTTAACCTCATTACCATTGCAATATTTGTTTGTCTCCAAAGCAAATACATAAATTCAAAAATTTTCACCACCGACATCCAAGTGTGACTGTACATATATTTTGTTAATGTACATTCCAGATGATTAAATTTTATAATTAATATTTGGTGGGGAACACGATATTAAATCAAAACACACTTACACTGATATTTTCATAATATGACGCCCATATATTATCAACCACCATGACAATGCCCATTAAGCATATATATATATATATATATATATATATATATATATATATATATATATATATATATATATATATATATATATATATATATATATATATATATTTTATATATATATATATATATATATATGAAGCGTAACTTAGAAAAAGACAAGCTGTACATTTAGCCGGATTAGAAATCATGCGATATCACTATTCCTTAATTTAAATACTACAAAATTAACTTAAATTATGTGTATTGTTTTAATTATCTATTTTTCGCCAGTGGCATTTGTTTAAAAACTACAACTTATGACATTCACAGGTAACCAGAAAGCTCGTATTTGTTAATTGCAAAATAAATATAATCTAATTAAGCCCCATCCAGTTTTAATATCCTTCAGCATGTGTCATGATACCCTCATTTCTTAAAATACTGTTTAACACATTTTTGGTTTCCCGGTCGAAAGCGTCACACATTAGAAACCTCAGAGTAAAGTTTGTCATGCATTTTATATCACAACAGACGTCTGTCCAGAGTGATAGATTTTGACCGCATTCTTACAAACTTTTGATAAGTAGTAAGGTTTGAGTGATTAAAAATTTTCCGAATATTGTATTTCTCTAAAGAAGTTACTTTGAACGCTACAAAATTTACAATAAAATAGAGTTCGGTCCTTAATCAATAAAAGTTGACTTAAAATAATTAAAATTCTAGTCCATAATTTTTGAAAACTAATTTTAATTATGTGTATTGTTTTCCATTAAAATAAAGAATACAGTTCGCATCATCCCCATTACTTTTTTGTAATACTGGTTACTTTTTATAGAAAAATACGACAATTATCTTATTCAATTCCCAGTATCATATTCTTATATGAAAATTAATATCTGTAAAAAATTTTAACAACTCAGACTAGTACCGTCCCTTAATAAGTATTGTGAGTAAATGTAATTATAAAGACTTAAAAGAAATGGACTGGAATAAAGGACGCACCAATTCCACAGAAATGGGATATTTTTACATAAATTTTCAAAACATTTCTATTTTATTTCAAGGTGGTATCTAATAATTCACGCTGATGCTTGGGAATGTTTTTAATTTTTAAAGAAATTCATACTAGTTTTCGACGAGTGTTTTAATAAAGAAATATGACAAGCGAAAGAAAAACCATAAAATTCAAATATAAACTTTAATTGACAAGAACAAAAATAAAATATAAAGTGCCAAACTCAAGATGGTTAATTCTCCGTCATATCCTCCATTTAATTAGACCCCTGTTGAGTGGGTTACAGTTCCCGTCCCCAAACTCTCCTTTCTGGATGCTAAGAACTGACCCCCTGCGGTGACACAATCCACAGGAATGTTTTCATTACACAGTCAATCAGCAACGAGATTCCGATTCGGTTAATGCCAGTAGTCTCTATAGAAGTATATCAAATTTGAATTATTATTATTATTATTATTATTATTATTATTATTATTATTATTATTATTATTATTATTATTATTATTATTATTATTATTATTATTATTATTATTACATTTCTGTGAAAACTACTCATAGAACCCTTTACAAAAATACAATTCTCTACTCATAAACCAAGGTTTGAAGATATGAAATTAACATTTTATGAAAGTCACATGGTCAAGATGATTGTTGGTATTTGCTTTATTGTTGAAGGCACATTCAGCCCTTTGTTAGCTAAATATGATTGTCTTTTAATTATTTCCAACAGAGATTTAGGTATTAATCAGAAAAAATAATTTCTGAAACTTTTCATTTACGTATAGATCAAACTGAGATCGTTTTAGTTGCAAGAAAGAAAATAATGTAAATTAGTATAGTTGGAACAAGAGGCTTTCGAAATAAGCTAGACATAAATAACACTATTTTGTTGTACTGATAGTGTTAATATTACTGTGTATTTTGTACAGTGATATAAGCCAGAACTGTATGACAATATTTTGAAAAGAATGCATACAAATAATACTATCATACATGTTGGAGAATTATTAATTTGTACTCTACGGAGATTCGAACCCAGGTCCACAGGTAAACGGCACCCACCAGCTCATATTCCGTCACGACTAAGCTCGCATCACAAACATATAATGCGACGAACGAAAATCTTCTACGTTCGTCATTTCATAAATTTTCCCCGTATCGATTGAGAGACCTTTGTACATTTTCATATTTAATTATTAATAAAAGATTTTTAGAACATTATAGTATGTTTAAGAAACATCAGCAAAAACAAAACATTAACAAGTTACAGTATGTGTACCACGTAACAAAGGAATTTACTCAAGGAACGTGCACATATATCGTTAGAACGAAAAATATTCTTGTAGGTAACTTGGTGTAATTTCTATTTCCAGGTTTTATTCGGTCCAAATCTATTTTCTCTCTCACTCCACACTTCTGCGTAGTTTGTCCGTTATGTAAGATGGAAAGGGAGAACAGAGAAGGTGTACCATATTAAATTCATTTAGAAAACGAAGATTAATAATACCTTTTATCGTTATTTTCATACGTCACTAAAAATTAATGTGGAAATTCACCGATCTAGAATCAACTGCAGACGGTAGCTAGAATGTTTATATATGCGTATTATTGCGCCATGGGCGAATCAGTTTGATCTACCAATAATATTGCTTTATACAAACACTTTAAATGCCATGTTATTTTAAATATGTGTGTGTGTCTGTCTGTTTGACTGTAAAAAGATACATCAATGCAAATAAGAAAATTTCCTAATATTCCGAACTAAATATGCTTGTCAGGGGAAGAAACAATTTACATCCACAAAAAAATCGGTGAAATATATAAAGGATAAAAAAGAGAAAGAAGAAAATTGATAAACGGCCTTAAAACGGATAAACTACGTCGATAAATAAGTATTATATATATATATATATATATATATATATATATATATATATATATATATATATATATATATATATATATATATATATATATATATATATATATATTACTGCTTGAGCAAATTGAGAATTTTATCAAATTTGAGATGGAAGTTTGCTACTATGTTACTGGCGCTGTACTTTAGTTTCATAATTGACCTTTGCACATCCTTTTGTGACCTGAATTCTTTCATTTTTGGGCACTTTCTTTCTACATTTTTTATCTAAAGATTGTGGCGCTGTGACAAACTTATTACTATTTCCCTTCCCACATAGGCACGGTACGGGTTGTTGAACTGAGTTGAAAAGCACTGAATGCAAATTAGCACGAACCTAGCTCAGCATGAGGACACGCAACAAATGTGCCGAGTGTTTGAAGACAAATGGTAATTCATCACCAAGTAATGAGAAATCTGTATTCGAGACACATTTCTCTTTAAGAACACCCAAAAAGTCAAAGCATTTAAATTATATCATTTTGTAAAATGTAAGGCTATATTTCTATTCGCGTTTCATTAAAAACTGTACTTGTTACAAAATTTACTATGTGTACAGCCCTCTGTGGGTATGGGGATATTTAATTGGCCCAAGGCGCTCTCCTACAGTTGGTACAAGGTTACATATGGAAGCAGTGATAGCAGTGGTTTATTTGTTAGCGGTCAAAATGGTGCGGGTTCGAACCCTGGTTATTTACCCTCGTATGTCATTTGGCAAAGCACAAAACTTCAACTGTCTCCGCACTATATAACAAGCCTGTGTGTCAGTGCCATACAACACACATGTGTGTCTGTACCATAAAACACCAAACGAAACATGGTAACTAACACAGATGTAACTACGTTGGCAGTTTTCTTTCGATATCAAATTCTCTGAACTATCGAAAAACACACGAAAATTTTTGTTATGTAATAAAAATAAGTCTGTCACGTGATGTGATAGAAATGTCGCCACTTTCCAGTAAACAAGTAAAATGTGCCCACAAAACACACATGTACTAGGTAACAACACTGAATCAGGTAGACAAAAATGTTGGATTTTACTCATGCCTTAACCAAGATATGTGCGTTATTGTTGGCCTGTCATTCTTGAAAATATACTTTACCCAATATTTATGTTCAAACGAAATTGCTGAAAACATTGCGTGCATCATCTTTATTTCGTTTTTTTCTTAAAGAAATTGGGGACCCTATGTGGCCTAAAGAGCTCGCTTTTACTGATCACTGCGATCTCATCTCTGTTCTTTCTCTATCAGTTAAGCTGGTTGCCACGTAAACCATTGCGTGCTTGAAAATGGCGTTCAACTCGCAGAAACCAGACAAAAACAAAATAAACTGCTTTGTTTATATATGATAATGCAACACATAAATATTATAATGTGACAGTGATTTAAAAATATTCAAATAACAAGCTATTTTTCTTTAATTTTCTAAGAATAAATGCATCTACTGCTTTATTGAAGCTTACATTCATTCTAACGATTCAAGTAAGTCATTGAATATTTGTCTCACTGTCACACACACACGCACACACACACGCACACATCGTTATCATTCTGTAACAGTATATATCGTTGCAACCGATATTATTGTCTGCTGTCATGCTAGGTGTTCAAGCCTAATTCTCATTTTGCATCTATAAGACTGAAGATCAATATATAAGCGGATTACATATCATTTAGTGCGCTTACTTTATCTTTCGTAAGGAAAATATCTTTTTGTCAAAGCAGAACTGAATCCCATAATTAACTAAATATTTTGAGATCATTATAAATTTCAAAATAATATAATTCTTTTTCGTATAGGATCACTTTAATAATAATAATAATAATAATAATAATAATAATAATAATAATAATAATAATAATAATAATAATAATGATGATAATAATAATGATAATGTAGAAGTCTTTATTTGAAGGAAATGATTTTTTTCTGTTTTCATCTAATTTGACACTTAATTAGTTGGTATAAAACATTTGTCAAGTAAAGCGGATTTTTATTTCTAGATCTAAAGTGATCCTATACGAAAAAGAATTATAGAAGAAGAAGAAGAAGAAGAAGAAGAAGAAGAAGAAGAAGAAGAAGAAGAAGAAGAAGAAGAAGAAGAAGAAAATCGAGACAAATTGATTTTTATTGTTAAACAGCATTTAACTCATTGCGGCTTCAATTAAACTAGATCAGAGAAACAGCACTGATAAAAGAAAATGCAATCGTCTCCGTCTTACGCCAGACGACAGATCACTCCGCCTACCAAATCATGTGACTTACCCCCCCCCAACAAAGAAATATGTTTCAGTTTATGTGGTATGTTTGAGAACTTATTCATATGAAAGGAAACTTGCTCCAAAAGATGCTGATGTATTTAGCATAGCATGCTATCATCGTTAATTTTATCGGACTTATATTTATGCTGCCTTGGAAGTATATGAATTAATAATTAATAACACAATCGTAACTAATTACTGTTTAGAAGTATACTGTTGCACATAATAATCTAACGATCTACTATGCTAGTAAAAAAGAGTTTTGATGAATGATGTCTGTTGATGTAAACATGTAACTGCATGCTTAAAATATGCTTAAGATAATTATTTGAAACCTTTATTTTGTATTTATCTTTTTTACTAATTACATTTTTGTATCCCCATCACTCCTTTAATCTAATGAGAAAGTAGAGAGACACCATAATGCATGAAAGATCGAGACGATAAATTATTAATTTTGGAACAAGCCAACATTAAGTGTAAATTTTAAAACTTTAAAATAATACAGACTTGGGTTCAGTGCTTCCCATAATAAATAAATAATATATATCAAAGCCCGAAAATTAGTGGGTTCTCCACCGATATTCTTGAAACGTTAAGTTTTACATATATATTTTTCAATTTCATTTTTTTGTTATCAAAGGGACATACTTTTATGTAAACAAACACGTTGTAATTGCCATCAACTGTGTCTTTATTCAGCTGATCGTACACATGACAAGTCGCTATCCATCAAAGTTTCACTTATGTTTCGAGAAAGGAATACATATAATTCCTCCATTTTGATGATTTGGATATAATGTCATAATTACAAGACTTCTTTTCACTGTTATCTATCGATAAATCAACAAATCATTACAAACTTTGTAAATTCTTTGCAAATATCACTATCAATTTACTGTTGCTACCAGAAGCTTGTCTGAGGAAATAGGAGGACTTAAGCAATGCCTGGAGGTGTGTCTTTATTCACGCTCGCTGACTGGTTAATTGATTCAATGTGAGTGACAAGTGGCAATATGTCAATTACTATTTTGACTTTGATAAAGTATTTTTCAAACATGATAAATTTACGATCTTTTAGATACCTAAATATCAGGCATATATTGTTTTCAAGAGAAAGACACTAGGTATACATAAAAAGCATTATCTTACATGAACTGCTATATCTAGTAATATAGTGTGCGATTTACAACATATTTTCATATATATATATATATATATATATATATATATATATATATATATATATATATATATATATATATATATATATATATATACACGAACAAGTAACGAGCATCTATAAAGAGTTGTTTCCTAAAAGGCCGAGTTGGATTCTGAAAACTTTTTTTTTTCTTTTTGCATTTTTTTAAATTCATAAACAGATACCATAATGGAAAAACAGATCGCCTGAAAAACATTTCCGCAAAACCTTTAATTTGCATTGATGGATACCTATGTTCCTTTATTTGTCTCAAAATTTTGTGTAACACTTTCCTTCTTCACTCATACATATTAGCTTTAGAAGAGATGAAATTTTATGGCTATTGAATGAAGAAAGTAGCAGTTATTAGAATCATCCTACCCGTCCTTGCTTGAGCTGGTTGCTATAGAGGCCGTGAACTTTTGTATTTAACAATTTGGAGCCTCCACCAGCTGTGCAACCGTGTCTCTCTAAAATCTTTGATTACCAGAGCCAGAAACACGAAAAACGTTAAACATAAAAAATGTTTGCATATGGGTGCAAGAATGAGTAAAATAATCTCCTTGGTATCAAAACTTCAGACGGAGTAAAACAAAATTGGTTTGGTATCAAAACTGGGGATAAAATTAAAAGTCGTGGGTTCTCCGAAGCGCAAATGGGTATATATATATATATATATATATATATATATATATATATATATATATATATATATATATATATATATATATATATATATATATATATATATATATATATATATATATATAATATGGCGAATAACAACCCTTTCAAGCGTACTGGATCCACCAAGGGATCACGTGTGTCAGGGATTAATTAAAATAGATGCAATAAACTGACGACGAACAGTACGAAACTAGTAACTAACTAGCCTAAGCGCTTTAGACTCTTAATGAGTCTTTTTCAAAGGCAAATACAAAACATAGTTACGACAAACAAATAAACACAAAAACGTTGTGTTTGTAAACCTCTACATGGCTGTCTTCACATGTGCTAAAACTATAAATACAACCAGCTTGTATAGACTAGTTGCGGAAACTGAAAACGTATAATTCCCTAAAAGTCTACAAGCCAAAGCGACATCTATTTTTGCTTTTTGTACATATGTAACGCAGATTATATCCCGGATATTTTATTCTATACCGGTTATTCTTATGGTAAAAATTGAAGGATAATAAGAAGATTTAGAAAATGTTAAATTCTACTAGTGCATAGTTTTCATTTTCTAGTCTTCTTGGTTTAGACCGCTTGGTTTCATTGTTCTAAGGCGGCGTATCCAGTATGATTCCTTTTCCTTCCTGGTTTCGGAACTCCAGCTGTGGTTGTTATACACACACAAACACACACACACACATACATATATATATATATATATATATATATATATATATATATATATATATATATATATATATATATATATATATATATGGATGCATAAAATAATGTTTATATGTCAGGCTGTACAAGTATAGCGGTCAGTCTTATATAATACTGTAAATAAACACTGATCATCTGGGAGAAAATGAAGCAATGACTTTGTCTTTTACATAAAATTGCTGCTTACTACATTAGTGACTCCTATAGCAGCTTACTTGTAGCATATGTTACCAGAAAAATGCGCTTGAGTAATGTAATTAAATTAATTATTCCATAAAATACTGAATTTATTAAGTCCGATCTCAACCTCATGTTGATATAGAAGGTAACCCTAAATTATTACATCGTTACAAGTTACATGAAAATGTAATTACATTTACCGACAAAGGTTTCAGAAAACGACGTATCCTATATTTCAAGCAAGGAATATGAAAGCAGTAGAAAAACTGTCATACAAAGGTGAGATAAAGCAACCTAATGTAATGTCGTCAGAGAGTTATTACAAACATTATTAGTTAATGGAGGGACAACGGACATCCATATTTCGTCCAATAGCTATGATTTGTGAAAATGTTTTTTGCCAGATTCACTAAACTGAAGCCATTGAAGATTTTACGACAACGATATTGTACATTTATTATTATTATTATTATTATTATTATTATTATTATTATTATTATCATCATTATTATTATCATCATTATTATTATTATGATTGCAGGTACACGAGCTATGTTCAATTCCATGCCAACTCCTCCCTCTTCTCCTAGGGGAGATGGAAACCGTGATGCAGGCACAAAGTCAAACTCACGACAGAGTCAAACGAAGGATGTGCTTTATAGAAGGGCGAAGGACCCAATTGGCCAACTCGTTGACAGTCTCTGCAAAACACCAAAGCATGTGCTTTACGAGGATTCTAGCGCGTTTTCACCCATCATAACAAGTTCCTGTAAAATGCACTTGACTCCCTGTACAGACGAACATACAACCCAATTTTCGAACCATATTATGTTTTATTCGCCAATCATGGCGCAATATTTCAGGAAAGAGGCGTTTTCGCCAATCGCGATACATCAGCAACATAGTCTTGTTCAGATTCCACGACCCTGTCCATCCACACATGCTCCTACTGTTTGTCCGAATGTACTCCGGGAAGCACATCTTTCTTACAATATGTCTG
The DNA here is from genome assembly GCA_016746295.1 of Potamilus streckersoni. Classification (NCBI taxonomy): domain Eukaryota; kingdom Metazoa; phylum Mollusca; class Bivalvia; order Unionida; family Unionidae; genus Potamilus; species Potamilus streckersoni. The sequence continues at coordinate 3,173,099 of JAEAOA010002358.1, read as the reverse complement.
CGTATTTTGAACAAATGAAAGCTCAGAGAACAGGGGGATACCTTCAAGCATTTGGGTTTCAAAACTCAAATTTTGATTCACCAGCAATATCCAACATGACGGATACAAGTACGCTACCACCGTGGATGAACTGGTTCAAATCAGACAATACGTCAGGAATGATGGCCAAAGAACCACGTCCAAATCAACCGCCACGGTACCAGTGCGATTCTTGTAGGAAAAGTTATTCAACATTTGGCGGACTGTCTAAACATAAACAGTTCCACTGTACAAGCAACATTAAGAAGGAGTTTAACTGTAAATATTGTGACAAGTCGTATAGCTCTCTGGGAGCACTTAAAATGCACATACGCACGCACACGCTACCTTGTAAGTGTAAGATCTGTGGCAAGGCGTTTTCCAGACCCTGGCTGCTACAGGGACATATTCGAACACACACTGGTGAGAAACCCTTCCGATGCACGCACTGCGCACGCGCATTTGCTGATCGATCCAATCTGCGCGCACATCTTCAAACCCACTCCGAAGTGAAAAAGTATGGCTGCAAACATTGTACGAAAACTTTTTCAAGAATGTCACTTCTCTTGAAACACATGGATGGAAGTTGTGTAGGACTACGGAGATAATACCATTATGTATCGATTATGACAACTTCAGTTCATGTGTAATGCGGAGGGGGGGAACCATTCAGAATGTCATAAAATATTCATTTCTTTCATGTTAAGGTTGCTAGGTGCAATATACACACATACATAACATGTATGCTTGAAATGGTTTGTAATGTCAAAGAATGAGTTGTTGGGAGAATTTAATTTAAATTATGTAATGTATACGTAACAATAACGTTGTTCTGCACATGCATTATATATATATATATATATATATATATATATATATATATATATATATATATATATATATATATATATATATATATATATACTCACTTTGCACCAACATACATACATACATACATACATACATACATACATACATACATACATACATACATACATACATACATACATACATACATACATACATACATACATACATACATACATACATATCGGCTATTCTATTCATCAATATGAACAAAAGACTTTGGGTAGTTAGGTTTTAGGCTAAGTTTCTTACCCGTTCATCTTTAATTATGAAATTCTGCCGTAAACAAAAATCATTAGCAACCCTAATCAATGATCCTTTAGCATTAATAACTCCATAATGATAATAATAATAATATCAATAATAATAATAATAATAATAATAATAATAATAATAATAATGATGATGATGATGATGATGATGATGATGATGATGATGATGTTAAGGTATTCATTTGGACAAAATAATGTTTTTGATGGTAATTTCTTCTTCTTCTTCTTCTTCTTCTTCTTCTTCTTCTTCTCAGTAATAGTATTAGTATTTTGTTCAAAGAAGTATTACTTGTATAGCAGAATTGAAGCAAGATTCAGTGAAAGATATAATTTGTAAGACAACATTATGATTTCTTTAAAGGGCATTTCATTGCTGTCACTAAGAAATAATAATTGCCACTGTTCAAATATTCATTATTTATTACTTTATACCTGTAATTTACCTTTATTTATACTCTGTAAATATGAAGTGAGTTCTTGAACAGAAATAAACACTTTCATGGGAGTAATAAAAAGTATCATATTTATAACACTTTTTCCACTGTTCTTTATCTAATGTATTCATTCATATAAATAACTATAGTAAAATTGTATACCTTGCATAGATTCCTTTACAGCCATCATTGTATTTACCTACAGGTTAATTATAATATTATAATTGTTGCTGTTGTCTTCATAGTCATTTACTAATAAAATTTCAAATATGGTCGTTTGATGCGATAATGTTCTAATTTCTAGTGCTAGTGAACTTAAGTTTAGTGCGAATTTGTGGATAGCATTTTATTCCAAACCCATCCTTTTCATTGACTTTAGTAAAAGTATCAATTATAACATATTAGATTCGTGTACACGTACATTGTTACAGTCAAGTCTCACGGAGAGTGAGACCTAAGCAAGCGTTTTCTATGGTTTATATGTACAGGCAGATAGGTTACGTTTACTGTGGTCTATATGGCTGGAAAATAGAATATTAAATGACGACATTGTATATTTTCTGATTTAAGTTTACCAATTGCCTTTGTTTTGTACTTCTTTATTCTTTTTTAAATAAATTGTAAAACGTAATATAATAGTTCGGATCACGGGGATGATGTCCTGAAAATTGGTGTTAAACTCACGAAAACAACAGCAACAACAAAACTGTCAGTACGTTACAATGATATATTATACGACGTACAGGGCACGTAGGCGTTCAACACTGAATATTTCAGTAGTGTGTGTCCTTTTTCTTAGAACTTGATTCTATATACTTTAAAATGTCGATTAGTCACTTTATTTGGAACCTCATAATCCTTTTCCCGTTGGAAAGTCATAATTTACAGGCTTCGAAATGTACCTACGTTAAAACCAATGTACGATGTCATTTGGACGAGGTCACCCTAAAGATGTGATCAGGTACAATCCGGATTGAATGTCGCACTTTGTGATGTTACGACGATGATAGCTAAGCAATTTGAATAAATTGCGTACTGGCCTATATTGTGACGATTAGACTCAACGTGCTTTTTCTTAAGCCTGTTTAGTACCTGACCACCATTGTAAAAGTCCATAGCAATCAATAATTTAGTAATAAATTAGTAATAAATTTTAAAACAAAAACTTATATTTAATGTCAAATGAGCACATAACTTCATTTCACACTTTATTATTCCCACACATGCGTTTTTTCTGAAGAATTTTTTCTTGATGACATTTCTTTTCTCAGCAGTTCAGTTATTTATAGAAAGACTGACATTACCTAGATTTATCCTTAATTTACCTGTTTGTTCACATTTTATATGGTGTTTGTGAAGATTTTATCTTTTTTTATATATAAAAACATGCTTCAGAAACCTCACAGTCAGTAACGGCGCGAGGGTTCGATGGGCAATTTTTTTTTAGCGTCGTCATGGAGAAATGTCGTTTAGTAGGGTCCCTATTTTCTCAAAGAGAACAGTTTCCATGTCAATTGCCAACCTCCCTCATAAATATAAGCTTTGTCAAGATTTGTCCTCGTTACACTAAGGTGAAGTGAAAAACTATGAAAGTTTCAGCAAGAACGTTCCAGACGCCCATTCCCATTCGCCTGACCCCCCCTCCAACCCCAACTGCGGCCACTGGTCACATTTATGGTAAGTTATTTATGCTTCGCAATTTACACAAACTGACAATTTCTAGTACAATACCAACTGGAAAAAAGTAATTCCATAAGAGTAAGACCTGTAATAACCCACCTTTCCAGCAAATAAATTCTCTATACAAAGGGTTAAGTAACATATCAATACCAGCATGATATTCAAACTATTACGTTTTATTTAAATTATTAACGTGCTAGCTTTGGGCTCATGGTTGTACTGTACCAGAATTAAAAGCCTCCTCCATATCAAAATGGACGGTGATGAGAGGGAGTGCAATTGATTGCAGTGGATGGCATGGTGTTTTATCAATTAGTACAACACAGAACACGCATTCTTCACATTTATCTTCCTCGCTGAAGGAGTGATGACTTGTATGAATACTGCCGTGAACATGTACCTCTGTTTGATGATTTCAATGTTTATAACCACACCTTTCATCCATTTGTACTCGTCTGATGATGTGGCAACTCTTTAACTCCATAAACCATGCGGCGCAATCATTTATCGCTCGAATCCTCATTACTCCAGCAAAGGCTGCACGTGCTATGTCCAAGTCTCATTAGTTAATGACAGAGTAAGTGCTGCGATTCCCTTGATCTGGGATAATTTACGAGGCTTTCCGACTATAAACTATCTTGCGATGCTGCAGTCTCGAGTACAAAGTTGCAACCATTATAAATGAAGCATTTGCACAAGGTGTTTTGAAGAGGGACGATTTATTGCGGATATGCAAAGTACATAAAATATATTAAAACTCTAGTATTTTCATGTTATGAATCTAATATGCGCGCTTACATGCAATCAGTTTGTACAATTCTTAATTGTCTGAAAAACAGCTTAACTTTCTCTATCTTAATTAGACGAAGATGTTTATTCTAACAGAGTATCCTCTTCTGGTAATATAAATGTCTGCTGGAGCAATACATGTTCTTTTTCCCCACTTTAATCCAATATATCTCAAAACCTTTTCTTTTCAAGATGATTCCGGTCGTAGCTTTTACAAGTGTAGATAAAGAGTTGGAAATGTTTGTAGCCTAAAAGTTAAATTTTAAAATAATGCCATATAATTTTTAATATGATAAGGGATTTTGCACATTAATTTTTTCATACCCAAATCTTGGTTATCACGATCAAGGTTTTTCGATGTTGTGACTGTAAACCACCTAACACTTACCAAAACTAGATCGATAAGTGTCTTCAAACGTCCAATGGTTTTTTTTTTCTTGGCGAGAGTCTAACTGATGGTTTTTCTTTCTTTCATGTAAAAAAAACAAATATTAAATATTAACTAATTTTTAATTGGACGCTTTCCACCGGAGGAAACATTTATCGGGGTGGGGGTGGGTATTTAATAACACATACACGCTTCATTGGGCTTTTTCTGATGGAAACAAATTAATAAGCAATAAATTTAGCAATAACTATTAAAATAAAAACTAATTAAGAAAAAGACAGTTTAATTACTACAATTATCAGCGAAATAAGAGACAGACGGACAAACAAAACAAAACAGGTAAATATATGTACCATAAACTACTAATAGTACAACTCAATGCGGTGTTATATCGGGTTTTTATTTTTCTTCAATGTTTAAACGAATCCATAACTGCATTTTGTAAGCAAGTTAAATTGAGGTACTTTCCAATATAACAGAACTCAGAACAGATAGCATCCATCTTCGGAATAATTCCGTTCTTCCAAATGATTGATGTAATAAATATTGCAGCACACAAAAATGGCATTCAGGTTGAAGCATAAATTTTGATTCCATTTATTTATTCTAGTAGATTTGTATAAGAGATGCTATCCTTTGTTATTTATTTTTCTCCTGGACTATATAATATGCGTATATTCTTACCAAGTCTAGCTTTTCCCACTTTGCAAATAGATTGCATAGCTAATTTTATTCAAGTTTTTCATGCTGCTGTTAAAAAACTAATGAATATAAAATTATCGCCCAAAAGACGCCTGTATTGATTGGATTCTTTGTCGTCAACGAATAAAGTCTATCTAAGCTGTATACAGACTGAAAAATACGTGTTTTGTAAAACGAACATGGGGAGGGGGAATGGCTAATTTTCATCTGTGTGTTGTTTAATGTTTTTGTGCGTGCATTCTTATCAATGTTTTTGCAAAAGATACACAGCTTTAACAGCTGGATCAAAATGATTGTTTATATTTTCTAACTTATAACGAATTTTGCGAGGCTTTTCGGTAAGCGATATGAGATAAAAATAAAAACAACCAGTGTCTCAACACACACACACACACACACACACACACACACACACACACACACACACACACACACACAACGCATCAGTTACAATAAATAGGAGCTCTCACCAAAGCAGTTCTCCACCAGACTTGGAAAGCTAACTTGTGAAATTGACAGTAAACAGTTAACGGCAACTGTTTTGCTAAATGTTCTTTATTGACAGTTCGTGTTCAGACAACTGTCACACAAAATTATACTAGGTGTGTTAAAAATGAAGAGTGAATGCTGAACTTCTGAATAAATATAGGATGAGAGAATTTTCGATGAACTCACTGATGGCTGATTGAAAAAGTAATAGTGTAAAACTATCATTTATGATACATTATATGGCAGTAGATTCTTTTCATTCACTTCAGTATTTCTTACCAAAAAATAATAGAAATTCGACCATCATCGTTTTTGCCATTACCCGGATTGTTATTACAATAAAGGATGACTTTAAAAAAAAGAATTCAGTAATATACCGCCTAATTTACGTACTAAAATCGACTACATTGAAAAATTATCTTTCACCAAATTGATTAACAAACAGTACACATCCTTAAACAGAATTTGTCCTATCCAGTCCTTTCGTTTTCATCACATGGTTCTAATGTACATAAACTAGTACTTTATAGAAAGATGAAGCGAATGCTTTTATCTGAATCAGAATTTACATACAAGAAAGAAATAATTATTAGACCATTTATAGTTGGGGGGGGGAGGGAGAAGAAAAGACTTCACTATGTGTAGGATAAGTTTTCCCACCATTTCTCAGTTAATGTCATAGTTAGAGCGGAAAAGTAGGACGTCTGCCAGCAGCAAATATGGCGTCAGTTTTTTTTCTTCCACAATTAAAACTTCAAATATAATAAACATGGCCGAAACATTCACCACTTCTAGACCGCTATCATTGTTACCCACTTTTAGTTTCTCTGCATATTACATAATTTTATTTATTTATTTATTTATTTATTTATTTATTTATTTATTTGTTTTTTTTTTATTTATTTGGACCGCTCCGGTGACATACTGGTTACAGGGTCTGCCTCCGATGGGGAGATTGCGGATTCGAACTCCGGCCGAGTAATACCAAAAACTTATAAAACATGTACTAAACAGCTGCCTCGCTAGGCGCTCTGCATTAAGAGGTTAGTGCTAAGACTTGTCGGACTGGTACCAGGTCAACGTGACTGGGTGGGACATCATGCGGCATGATGCCCCGGTGCTAGGCATCACTATAAACTGCCAGACTCCATGGCTAAGTGAAAAAAAAAATAACAACAAATAAAAAAGAATATACATGCACACAATAATACAGGAAAGAAACTTACATTGGACTTTAACATAAATGGAGTTAATCATATACAATTTAAGTTTTTGATTTTTCCTACAGACGTACTACTTATGTAAATAATAGTCAAATGTATTTTTTTTTAAAACTACTATTCGAAGATAGAGCAAACTTGATCTTAAAGAGAGCTTGGTTATAAAAGCGTTTGGGGGGACAACTAGCTTCAGATAAATATCACATTAATGCGTACATTTAATGGTTTGCACAAAGTCGTTTTAACTAAATCACCGTCTTCGAGGCGGTCCTTTGTTAATTAGACATGTGCATCCTAATATCACTACTGAAGTTTCTTCGACTCATATGCACCCAATCGAGTGTGGCGCGAATATTTGAAGGATCAGGCGTTGAAACACGAAGGCCTGTCATTCAGCAGACGATTCTCTCCCTGAAAGATTACATGCCTTCCAATCATCGACTCGGTAGCTTAAACATTCCGGGGGGAAAAATAAAAATACATCTGCAGCAGCCCTAGTTGTGTTCTAGTATATTAGAGATGGTGTAGAAATGGAGAAAAAAATACAGGAGTGCTTAATTTTTATTTTATTTTATTTATTCTCTCGAGTCAATTTTTTAAATTCTAGTTATTCTCTCAGGCTATCACAAGAGGGCGCTTAGTGTTGAAAATCTCGAGGGATTTGCTCCAAAATCAGGTTTAGTGATGTGCCGTGAAATTGCACAAGACATTCATCACCCGCTCAAGTCACGCTCTCTGATTACAGTTTGCAAGAAGTGTTAATTATTTAACATATATTAAGATAAATAATCTGCATTAACACGTGCTTCGTTTGATTGATTAACACGATCAGTGAAATGGTAAACTGCGAATGAATACTTTCAGTGACACTGTTGAGTTAAGACAACTGTTTCTTCAAGATGCAGGAATGGACGGAAAAAGAATTAATTAATTAGTCGACACATTTGCACAACATGTACAAGACACTGTTTGTGAGCATGTTGTTAACAAAAACATTTTGGCTAACTAATATGATCCTTAACACTGTACAATTAACTCAATGAAGTAATATTTTCGATTTCTTTTTCAATCGTTTAAATTACAAAACGTGAGATATATATTAATTCGTAAATTCTTTTTTATTTCTCACATAAAGTGATAATTACAAAGATGTGAATTTCTTCACGAATTGTATCCATTATTAACTAAAATGTATTTTCAAAAAAGATTATATAAGACGTTATGGGACTGATCACAGTAAATTTGATTTCTCCACAGATAAATTAGCATTTCTAATGAAAATATTTCTTTCAACAAGTAGAGTTGATTGATTCTGCGTATAAATGTTTTTATCCTTTCTATTCTTTGCAACTGAAAATATTATTGTCTTTGAAAAATGGTTGTTTTAAATTAGCAAGAATTAGCCTTCGTAAGAAGCATTTTCTTCTTTATATAAGCATTCAAGGAGTAGATCTATCAACCCATTTATTCATTTCAAACCTGCCCATAATTATTAGATTGATCGCCAATTACATTTCCTCTATTAATTCTTTATAAGCTTCCATTTTGCCTGAAACCAAAATGCATACTGTCAAATTGACTTCGGATCCTATTTCATGTTTATTACAAACTATATTTTCTGGTGAAAAAATTAAAACAGATATAAGAAAGCCGATCTGACGATTTGCAGGATAACTTTACCATTTGTAATATATATATATATATATATATATATATATATATATATATATATATATATATATATATATATATATATATATATATATATATATATATATATATATATATATATATGCCTCCCAAAGCGATGTTTGATATTAGTTTCGTATATTTTGCAAACCATGGACTCAAAACAGGTTCAAAACTTCAGAATTTATGAAAGAGTCCAATTCTAACGAAGTTAACTCCGTGGAATGTTTAATATTTCGTCTTGAGATGTAATAAGAAAAAATTTTATCGCAAATATCCAAACATTAAGCATAAACAAACATGAAACAAATTCGAAAACTATGGGCAGACTATTGGGTTTTGTTGCATATATTCCAGGACTGAGGGTAAATGTAGATGTTGGGCTAACCTGTTACACCAGTTACGTTGCCAGCGTGTGGAACCTGCTACCGATTTTTGAGCGGCATGTCGATCAGACGCTTCCCACTTGACAGACAAAGGCAAGTGCTGTACAAAAGACTAAGCTACTTAAATAAATGAATATTGCACAATAATATGGATTCCAGGCATCCTTCCCTGGAAGACTTGCAAGTATTTAAGTCATTAGTCAGGAGGTAATAAATAAATACTAACATAAGTATTGATGTGAACAAGTTTGGCACTTCAAAAACAAGCATTCCAAACAGCTGTGGAACATTATTCATACCGTGTTTATGGAATGTGTGCACAAGCGAGACGTGCAAACAACATAAACCGTGATCGGCCATTGAATCTGATTCAAGATGGTGTAATCGTACATATATGTTTGACGCTGAATACGATGATAATTTTTACGACACATAATAGAGACAATTTTATAATATTAGTTTTACAGCTTTTGGATGTGTAATGGGTGACCTATTATTCGAGCACTAACGGCTAATGATCTCCGTCCTCTTCGTGAAGACCTATTTACAGGCATACATATGGTTTTGAACGAAAGCAATTATCTGTGTAACATCCTAGAGGAATTGTAATCGTTGTTTATAGATATGCTTGCAGGTCTCTCCTTAGGTAGTCAATTCCTCTCAGAACGTTAGTAAATAATGACAAACTGGGGAACAGGTACATGGCCCAATGCCTACGTATGTCAATGGGAGAAATCCTTTGTAAAGTAGGGAATGCAGTGGAAGATGGTTACCTTGTGGGGATTTTTAGAGTTCTTGTTTTCACGAGGATATACACTATATTCTACTGTATAATGTCTGATGGACATGATCAATAATCAAGGTATTATTAGCTAAGTAATAAGGTAACATTTTTGCACTACCACATTCTTGCTCACTACTCTCGATGGTTTTAAATAGAAACAGGAAGTTACGCTCTAAATTCCAAAATAATAAATGCTTAGAGTAAATCAATGTTCATGAATTTAGCATGCTATTAGAAATTAAAATTAATTATCCGAACTTTATTCTCATTAAAGTTCTTTTTCGTTCTTTGGTTGTCTATCGTGTCCGATAATGATGCTATGTGTGCAGCCAACGGTGACTACGCATGTGGCTACTGAGTCCAAAGTTGGATCCTCATAGGATATCACAGTTTAGCCACGGGAAGTCTGTACACGTGATAGTCTGCGATACTGTGATGTGCATTTTTTTTTCTTGTGGCTGTGAGTTGTTGACGGCAGTCATCCTTTGCTAGTTCAAGAGACTTTGCGACGAGCGGTCGAAAGGTAGACCGATCCATGGCCTAGGCCTCCATCTCGCTGGGTTGGGTTCCGCACCATTTCAGGTTTTGCTTAAGGTTGTCTTTGTGCCTTTTCATGGGGCGCCATGTTTCCACTTTTCCTGCTCACCATTGGAGAGATATCACGGTATTTTGGTCTCCTCCATCCGAATGACGTGGCTAGACCATCTGAGCTGGGCTTTCAGCAGCAATGTCTCAATGCTAGGAACACCGGAACAGTGTCTCAATGCTAGGAACACCGGAACAGTGTCTATATGCTAGGAATGCCGACCCTTTTGAGGCTGAGGATGTCTAATCTGGACACCATGTCTTGCCATCGGATGTGCACTGTAATGAGTCCACGTGGAATTGCTGCAACTGCTTCAAATGCCTGCTGAATACGGTCCAGGTTTCACAGCCGTAGAGCAGGGAGTTGAGGATGGCAAGTTTATAGATCTTGATCTTGTGAATATACCGTTAAGGTCAAAGTTACAGGATATACACATGACAAGATGCACTTTGATATGAAGACAAAACAAAACAAGACAAGACTTTATTACACTCAAGTTCTAAAGGTTACAACATATGAGCTACATAAGAAAAGGAACACGAATATAGGTTGTGATGTTATTACAAAATGCTAAACAAAGATTACAAGTTGAGGAAAACACATTATAAAACCTACAAATATTTTAAAGAGGCGTACGTTGCCTGTATTAATTAATTTGTGTTAATTAATTGGATATATTTATAGTCCGATGCTACATCCCCGTTTGTTTGTACCCCCTACCAATTTCAACAATTAAAAAGTTAAATGTGATACAAAGTGCAGAGAACTAAGTCAATTGAACCATTGATTTATAATTTCTAACCTGACTGTCACCAGATTGGCACTAATACTGGCATCCCCTTGCATCTGTCATGCTTAACGGACTTTCCACACTAACACGGCGCAATATTCCATACACTATGGGGTAGTTTATTTCCATCCGACAACATAATGACGTAATTCATCCTATTCGGTAACTGCCGGATAATTCCGTAAATTACCATAACGTTGAGTTTGGAATTATATTTCTTTGCACACATGAACATATTAATGAAACCACTTGTTAAATTCACGTGAAAGCCAATTTTTGTTTTCTTTTCATTTTCTTGTTTCGACACTGTAAATAACGGAAGCAGACGATATATGTATGTACATCTTTAGTCGCTCATACAACCCTTTGCTGAAAATGGACTTGTCCAGGAACTGGAAGTGGGTCTTTGGCATGTCCGTCTATAATAATGAAAACTTTTGTTAAGCATAAAACGCGCAGATAATAACGGTGTTATATTCATTCTACTCATAGTCTGGTTAGAAAATAAGTCAATGAATGAATTGACTAAGTTCTTTGCATTCAAATTAAAGGTTTCCGTTATTGAAATCGGTTGAGGGGTACAAACCAACGGGTAAGTATGCTCGGACTATAGTCCTGACCCAGCCTGGAAGTGTTTAAAGGTATAAATGTTGTGGTCTTTCATCATGAAAATACGAACATGACAGAAGATAGTGATGTTCATCCCCTATTTCTCGAGATTGACACAGTCTGCAATATCTTTCGGTATATGGAACATTATCCTACCTACCAGTTTCACAGGGAAACATGTTTTGCAGTTCCAAACATATTTAAATTTTCGATATATTTTTGGGTAATAATAAATATATATTTTCTAAATCCAAACAGTTTTAAATAGCCTATAATTTAGACCTTTAGATAACATTGATATTAGCTGCCCAAGTTTTATGTATTGGTCTTTAAGTTATTGTCCTGCTGAAGTTGTTAACCCTTAACTGACACAAACTTCATCTAACAGAGATTTTACTTTAAGTAAATATTTACTGTCCTATGCCTTGTTTTTGTGTATAAGAGAGAATATATTAGATATGTTGTCTTCATAACCATGAACTAATCTATCCCAATAGTTATTAATGTGATTTTTAAAGTTGATAATAAAGGGGATACGACCCAGTTGCCACATGACGTGTATAGGGGGGTACAGTTTTATATTCAGTATGCTTCTGAGGAAAGTAAGATGAGTTTACTCACGGTATATCAGATTTTACAAATTTTCAAATTTCACAATTTTAAAATCGGTACAAAGGTTTGATAAAACAGTTTCAGCTGACGATCAACAGGCAAATATAAATTATGTATACGCTTTGTAAGTAAATGCATACCTTTATTGACTATAGATAATAGATTATCCTGGTTGTTGGAGAACTTTCCATTCCTGTTAAATAAAAGACCTAGGTAGTTATATTCATTTACAACACCAATATAGACATTGTTTATCTTGAATTTATATGTATACGTTTTTTTTTTTTTAACCTAATATGATAATTTTTGTTTTCTCTATCTAGTATTTATATGATAATTTTTGTTTTCTCTATCTAGTATTTATATGATAATTTTTGTTTTCTCTCTCTCGCATTTCCCAGTTTTCGTAATATCTACTAAACATATTAAGAGTATATTGCATGTCAGAGGAATTATCTGCGACAAGTATGTATTTCAGTTTGTCGGAGGGTACATGGCAATCTCAATTTACTAATAAAATTTTCTAGCTCATTAGATACAAGGAGAACAATAATAGAGATACATTTCCCTTTGTCTTACACCTTTTTCACATTTAACCATAATCGAATTCGTCATTCATTCAACAAATGTACAAAAAAAATATTTTTGCTAACAGATTCAACAAAGCTTTACAAAAGGAAAATATTGTATATTGTCGAATAGCAATTCCTGAATCCAACTTGAGTTTTAAATAATAATTTAATATCGTAAATTAATTTAGATGATCTTAAATTTAGTATTGTGGTTAATACTTTACGAAACCAGCTTACTAAAGTAATAGGTCTGTAACTGGACAATTCGGTTTTGTCACCTTTATTTTTAAGCTGGCACTGTTATCAATATCTGTAGCTTCTGTAACATGATTGAGTTTATATTTTGTGTATTTTTTTTCATGTATATAAACTATAATTGTCATCTATAGCCAAGATATTACATAAATGTTTTTTTTTTACACAGATATAAAATTCTATTTCAAGGTATTAAGAGTGCAGATTGCATCGGTTCTATGAAATAGTTGTGGACCCAGGTGTTTATGACCATTAATCTCTCACGTATGGTATATTGCGACATATAATATCGTTTTTGGGTTTCGATATCCAGACCTATGTCTTCCTTCTGCATGTAACAAAATTAAAATTGATTTAAATTTGCCAACCCTACCCCCACAAAAATGAACATTCTTTCAAATTCTTTCTTCAAGTTCAAATTATATCATCAATTTTACTTTTCGAGGGTTTTCAAGAAAAGTTTGTGATGGTTTGTGCAAAATATGTAAAAATATTTGTCTTATTGAAATGTAATTTTTATGTGTAGAAGCATGCCTCTTTAGGGACAAACATAAACGCTGGTGTTTGATCTCCACTTCACATACGTGTAGCCAACTGAAGGTCAGTGCGTCAGTGCTTTTTGAGTTCTAAATTTCTTCTACGTCCAACAGTCGACATAGAAGATATCAATGTCACGTTCAGTGGTATTATATATCGCTGTTTTCCAAAGAGTTAAAGATATGATGAGTGTAATATAATTGTTGATACCTACTAAATATTTGGTTACAAATTGTTTCCAACCAAATAAGAATGAAACTGAATCATATGGTAAGCATCCTTCGCCCATGCAAGAATTTATGGAATCTAGGAGGGCCTGTAGCATTGGCGTGTCAGGCTCATTGTTATAGCGAAGAGACTGACCATTCGTATGGTTCTCACGATTTAGTTAATGAGTTCAGGTTGGATACTCCTAGAGATCAGCAGATGGGATAATATTGGAACAATGACTGATATTTGTCTTGCTATGCAGAGAACCGACTCAATGGTTCCATTCCATTATGATGTACATTAGTGTCTTGAAATGTGATTATGCAGAGAGAGAGAGAGAGAGAGAGAGAGAGAGAGAGAGAGAGAGAGAGAGAGAGAGAGAGAGAGAGAGAGAGAGAGAGAGAGAGAGAGAGAGAGAGAGAGAGATTTAAATTAAAATTACACCTTTTTAAGGTTGCATTTGTTACCATGTACGTGTCGTGAATTTGAAAAGAGGATCGATAGAAGTTCGATGTACGTAACCGGTAGCAAATTCTCCTAAGTCGAATAAAGACGGAACATCGGTACTTAATCTTCAAAGAGATGGATATTCTGTGCAAAAATATACATTTTTAAGTACAGCCAACTTACAATTACTGTATACACGATCAGCTCCAAAGCATAAGACTTTCCAATGCACGGGATACAAGAACTAGCAATCAAAAATATTGACGTCATGTGCCTTTAATGTTAAAGAACTTTGGTCAAGGCATCGTTCTGTTTAGAAGCATGTCTATCGGAAATTTTGTTTTGTAATTTACTCAGTACATGTTTCTTAATGTGGTCAACACTGATCAAATAACGCAAGTAACTTAACCTTTAACTAAGTTGTAACGGGCTTATAAAAGTATGTTTACTGTAATACTGTTTGTGTGGGGAATATTCCCCATGATCCAAATGATTACATTGGACTTTTCATTTCTTATTTCCATTACGACACTGGGCTTTGTAAAGTTCAATAAATTTTTTTTTTTATTTAAGTGTGACATAAAATTTTAGACGACACTAAGCAGGGGCCAATATGTCTTACAGCTCAATAAGATAATGTACTGAGTGAAAGTAAAGCCTGTCCTAGCTATTATTTTCTTACAGGGTCAATGAGTGGCGAGTGGTCTAAAGAGTTAACCATTACGGATCACTGCCATTTCACCACTGTCTACGTGGGTTGGCGTCTTACAAGTCTTTGGTATAACTTAGCTGGTGTTCGAACCGAAACCTCCCGTAACAGAGATGGACGCTCCAACCACTAGGTCACCAGAGAAGATGGTTTGAGCAATTTGTCTGCTGGATGGTAGGGAAAGCAGCAGTATTATCTCAGTTGCCTTTTGTGCCAGTGCGACTAGTTTAAAATATTCATCTATATGCCTATGAAATCTATCTTTGGAAAGCAACACCATTACACCAGTTTTCATAGAAGGTCAGGGGTCATTCACTAATTACAAACTTTAAGGCAGTCAATGTTTTGTTACTAACACAAGGTTCTTTTTACTTATTTATCAAATGCCTCTCATATAAATTGTGTTTTGCTATTGGTGATACAACTGGTTAATCCATAGTTTTTAGTATGGACAGCCGTTTCAAAGGCCAATTATACAAGTTGGCCAAAAAGTCAGTTCTGTGTTATGGTCATATATAAACTGTCAATTAGTAGTGAAACTATTGCTTTATCAAGGTGCATAAAATAAACTTCAGTAATATTGCTGTTTTCAAGACAGTTACGATTTACTTTATTGATGTATTAAATTGAGTAGAACAAATTTGGGTCAGAACAATATATATATATGTATGATCAGCTGAATAGTGTGCCAAAGTCTACTGATAATAATAATAATAATAATAATAATAATAATAATAATAATAATATTAATTTAATGTATGGTGTTTATTTGACAGGTAAACCTGCATTTATAGGTTATCTTTGTGCAAAGTATGGAGTTTTTTTCATGGGTCATCTTAAGGTTTAACTATATTCATTTTCCACACTAATCAAAGCTGCACTGTCATATGATGATCAAAATAATAAGAACATGTCAGTTCTATGCTATGTTGTCATATGAAGCCAAATGTAATCAGAAATGTGTCAGTTTTATGCTAAATACTGTCATATGATGTCAGATTTAATCAAGAAATTGTCAGTTCTATTCTATATTCTGTGTATAATGTCAAATGTAACAAAAAATTATCAGTTCTATGCTACAGGAACAAACAAGTCCAGTTCTTGAACCAGTTCTTTATTTCTTTTGGAAATTCATTAGATAATAAACATTCAGTAAGAGATGACTTACAAAAGCAACAAATATAGCTTGATAATGATTATATACTGCAGAATTTAAAAGCGCCACTACTGAACCGAGATTTAAAAATTACTGAAGATGACAAATGCAGGTACCTATCTACCAACGGACTGAATTATGCACAACAATATATTACTGCTAGTCAAACTGCAAACAACAAAGGTCTTGATCTGCCATAGCATAATGTGCCTAAAGATTAGGGTCTTTCTTGTTTGTTATACTTATTACTCATAACAAACTTCACAGACCCAGATCTGCCACTGCACAAGGTGATGGCAGATCTAGGTCTGTGCAGTTTGCTGTTGCACTCAACTTATAAGCAAGTATAAATAGGAGATATTTTTTAAAGCAAGTACATATGGTACTTTTGATAAGAAATTAAAACAAGAATATAATCATTTACCACTTATCTCACCTCTATGAAGCTTTCAGTATCCTCCAGCACTAATGCAGACATGGATTATCATGCTCAGAATAGATTCAGACCAAAGTGATAACAAATTCCTAGCCCTGTTATAGGGCATAAAAGACATTAAGTAATAAATAAAACATTCTTTTGCATATTTCAAAGTAGAGGTACTATAATGAGCTGATCAAAACTACAGATTTAGTTTTTCTTGCCTCTACCATTATTTCTGATTATAAATCGGACTTGATCTTTATTATTACTGTTCACGCAAGGAATCAAGATTCTACTGGGTAAAAGTCACATACTTGGGGTAAACCTGGATTTCTGGTCAGTGTGATATTTGAAGCATAGTTATTGCATAATTACCCTGATTGGTCAGCTGACATCTCACCTGAAAAACATACAATCCACTCATTTAGTTCCTTTGCTCAGTCATAGTTAACATGTTGAGGATTACCTATAATATACACTATAGAGTCACTAATAGACAGCTTTATTCCAGTTTCAAACTACACAGGGCCTTTTCTTTATGCTAAGATTTATATAGCATCAAAGCACTGCATATCAGTAAAGCATACAATGTAGGGCATGGTGACCTAGATTACAAAGATGTAGTAGTACTCAAATGTATAAAATTGTTTCTTGATTCAAACAAACACCACCCAAATAATGAACATTAAATGCAAAATTACAACATAGTTGACAAAACATAAAATATAAGATCACGAAGACATATTTTTCCAAATAAGGGTATAGTATTTTGTTAAGATGCATCCCTCACCAAGTTTCACGATTCTAGCTTGGCTAGTTGGTAGCGGTGAAAGACTAAAGATGGTATATCATGAGCTTCTTTTGTTGCAAAAGTGTGGTACGAATAGAAACACATAAATTTTATGATCAAAGCACAAGTACTTTTTTGTGTATTCCTTTTGTTGCAAAAGTGTGGTACGAATAGAAACACATCATAGATTTTATGATCAAAGCACAAGTACTTTTTTGTGTATTCCTTTTGTTGCAAAAGTGTGGTACGAATAGAAACACATCATAAATTTTATGATCAAAGCACAAGTACTTTTTTGTGTATTCCTTTTGTTGCAAAAGTGTGGTACGAATAGAAACACATCATAAATTTTATGATCAAAGCACAAGTACTTTTTGTGTATTCCTTTTGTTGCAAAAGTGTGGTACGAATAGAAACAAATCATAAATTTTATGATCAAAGCACAAGTACTTTTTTGTGTATTCCTTTTGTTGCATAAGTGTGGTACGAATAGAAACACATCATAAATTTTATGATTAAAGCACAAGTACGTTTTTGTGTATTCCTTTTGTTGCAAAAGTGTGGTACGAATAGAAACACATCATAAATTTTATGATCAAAGCACAAGTACTTTTTTGTGTATTCCTTTTGTTGCAAAAGTGTGGTACGAATAGAAACACATCATAAATTTTATGATCAAAGCACAAGTACTTTTTTGTGTATTCCTTTTGTTGCAAAAGTGTGGTACGAATAGAAACACATCATAAATTTTATGATCAAAGCACAAGTACTCTTTTGTGTATTCCTTTTGTTGCAAAAGTGTGGTACGAATAGAAACACATAATAAATTTTATGATCAAAACACATGTACTTTTTTGTGTATTCCTTTTGTTGCAAAAGTGAGGTACAAATAGAAACACATCATAAATTTTATGATCAAAGCACAAGTACTTTTTTGTGTATTCCTTTTGTGTACAATTACTAACGTGTGTAAAATTATTCCATTTTGTGTACAATTTCTTTTTTTTTGTGCACTCCATTTGTAAACAATTACTCTTTTGCTTACAATTATTCCATTTATTTAAAAACTTTTATATCCATACCAACACAATCACAAGAGAACTAAGTTCACTATCAATTCTTTTGTTATGGTATTTGACCTTGAATATGATACCATGGATATAATAACAAAGTCAGAAAATGTCAAGTTATACCCATGTAAAATTTGGTTAAAGTTACAATTAAATATTTTTGGGGAAAACAATTTAAAGTATCATTTTAGTAAAAGACATTTCAGTTCAATTATTCATATGAGACTAGTGATAGGATTTTCATAATGACCACAATTGTGTTATGATATTGGTCAGATAAACATTCTTGTTTAGAACCAGTTAGATATTGCCTTAATGAAGCTCCCATGTTGATATGACCACCCATCCAAAGGAAGTAGCCATATAAAAGATTTGTACTGAATGTCTTTTTTTTTATATCCCAAAAATTCCGCAAAACATTGGCATGGTCATTTATTTACAAGTAGCTATATGAGATTTTTAAATGTGGTGAGGTGACACTGGTGTGAATTCTATTTAGGACCAAGTGCTTCAGTGAAAAATCCTAATTAGTTATACAAAATCCCTTTAAAAGGAGTATTGACAAGATTTTCACAAGGGCTATCATTGATAAGAACAATTTTTATTTAAGATTAACTAGACTTGATATGTAAGCTATAACAGGATGTTGTATATGGTAACCATGGAAGCCATATTACACATGTAATCAGCACCATTTTCATTTAGGACCAACGACATATTTTATGTCTTTTAGAGACGAACCAGTGACAATCAACACAAGATGGCCAACATGGCCATTAAAATGGAGATCTGATTAGCACCGTTTTCATTTATAACCAACCAGATAATGAAAGAACTTTTCCTGCATGTTATAGGAGAAAACTTTTCATTTAATATGAACATCATAAAAAGTCCTTCTGGTGAAAAATCCATCTTGATACAATCATCACTAAAAAGAAAATAAAAGGATTTACAAGATGGTTATTGTGGCAGTCACATTTTCATGTAGAACCAACTATATAATAAAAAACTATATAATATAAAAGTCTTTTATTGTTTATTTATTTTTATTTATTGAACTATTTGTTCAGAAGGAGTAGCGAAAACATTTTCGTGATCGCCATCAAGGTGGAAAAATATTAAATGTTAGATTAGCACAACTAGACCAACTATATAATAAAGAACTATATAATATAAAAAGTCTATTATTGTTTATTTATTTATTATTTATTGAATTATCTGTTCAGAAGGAGTAGCAAAAACATTTTCGTGATCGCCATCAAGGTGGAAATATCAGATGTCAGATTAACACAATTTTAGTTCAAAACTTACTACACACCATAAGAAGCATTTTGTTGAGATTCCCATGTTGATACAGTCATTGATTTCAGGAGTAATAATAAGTTTCAATATGTCACGGTCATAGTGGATGACTCGGCATATTCAGTTGGAACCCACTAATCCTTGCAGACATGGATTATCATGCTCAGAATAGATTCAGACCAAAGTGATAACAAATTCCTAGCCCTGTTACAGGGCATAAAAGACATTAAGTTATAAAGAGAACATTCGTTTGCACATTTCAAAGTAGAGGTACTATAATAAGCTGATCAAAACTATGGATTTAGTTTTTCTTGGTTGCAAAGTTTCATGGCAATTCTTTATAGCAAATGACTCGGTGGTAACGTATTCAGTTGGGACAAACTAATCCTTTGTGAGATTAAGACTGCAAAGTTTCATGGTAATCGTCCAAGTACTTCAGAACAAGCAGTGAAAACAAATTTTTACTAATGGATGGATGATAGGCAACAGGTCACTGGTCACTGCACATTGATCTACCACCAGTAGAGATAAAATAGAAAGACAATATAAAGTGGTGCATTTTGGAATAAACTAATACTGGCTATTAATTCAAGAAATGTGTAATAAACATACATATCACATATGAATAATATCAACTGCATTCAGTCAAATACGATGCTGATGTCACAATATATCCTGAACAGAAAATTAAGCACTTCCAATACAATGTCCTAAAAATTCACTTTTTTTACCTTAAAAGTTTTTCGAAGATATTAGTAGTTTTCTAACTTAACATGATATTATTAAAATTCATTATATTAATTCATCATGCTTTTATTGAAACTAGCATGTATTAATAGTCTTTTCCTTCAGACTGTACCTGCTTGTATGTCGAATCTAACTGCAATCTACATAGATCCAGATCTGTTGCTGCATAATGTGCCAGCAGATCCGTCTCCATGCAGTTTGTAAAGAATAGAATCAACATCAAAAACCCTGACCTGCCAGTGCCAAAGGCAATGGCACATCAAGGTTTACACTGTTTGCAACTGGACCCGACTGCTAAACAAGGACATATGGTAATGTAAAGGGAGAGAATAGTGTTAAGAACTATATGTACTAAAATCCTATAAAAAAAAGCCTTAAGTACTCAGATCTGTTGTAATGTTAATGAAAAGGTATATTTTACTATTCTCCGATGAAAAAATAAAAATTACATTTTTCCACATTCTTATTTTTTTTACAACTGTCTTGCAATTATTTACAGATGAAATAAATATACTGATATTATCTATCTTTGAGAGTCTGAAAAAATCAATTTTGATATTTTCTTGTAATCTTGATATAGGTGAATCCAAATTTATTTAATAACCAATCACTTAAATATTATTTAAATTGTTGACAATATACATAGTTAATCCATTTATTGTGAATGTCACAGATTTGTAAATGTTTTTGTAAAACAAATTTCATGAAAAACTGACAAAAATGAATGGAAAATAAAAATGTTTTGCCAAAAGATACTTGGAAAAAGCTGAAATTTCAATTTGTAAAATATAGATTACTTCATTATTTCTACACAAAAAAGGAGTCTATAACTTTCTTGATTGGTCTGCCAAAAGAATGACATTCTGTACATCTTGATTGGGTATCGACCAATTCAATACTAATATGATAAACAAAAATTGTACTATGAAAATCAATCTATAAAAGGCATTTGCTCATGAAAATCCTTTACTCTTTAAAAATCAAGCTCAGGCTCAAAGTATCAAAATCGGAAATTCGAAACGGAAGATATAAATGCATCATTTAGTATGCTATTAAGCCAGAGTGGAGAAGATCCTGAAAACTGTTTTTACTTCATTCAAATCAAAATAAATGTCAATGTTTTCTTATTTTGATCTCAAGTTTGAGCTAAGACAAAATGTACCGAATCAGATATATCTAATTTAACTTTTTTAAAATTACAATTTCAATTTAATCAAAAGTGATAAAACCCAAAAGGATATAAAGTTAATGACATTTCCAACATCCCAAGAGATCATCTCTTTTAATCTAGCACAACATTATTTTGCACATGCATTTTCATTAAATTTTAAGATAATAAAGTACAGCAATATATTGGCAACAATAATTTATAAACTTTTAATAACAGAAATCAATTTAAGACATAAGAATGGGTCAGGAGAAATCATCCTCGCCCTCCTCAGTTTTCTTCTGCACAGAATTATAATGTTCTCCAAGACCATACATATGACGATGGTATCTGAAACAGAAGACATTACAGTTCAACAAGTGTCCAAATCCTTAAGGCATTTTTTACATTTCACAGTATTTACAAAAATAATGTACATCATTAATTACAAACACAAAGAATTACTTTCAATTAATAACAGGAATGATTCCAGAATTATTGGTCTCACAGAATTCCTCAAATGAGTAGGTCCAAATGACTTCCTACATTCATCCTCTTTGAAACTAATGAAGTAGGTTTTTATTCTTTTAAATAGAAAATAGTCAAATATACTCTCATCTAATTTGGGATTAATTCCACTTATATTGGGAAAATAATATATTTTGGTGTTTTGTATGATATTGGTTTCTGTCAACAGTATAGTTCTTTCATAATTCAAACATAAAATCTGAGATGACATTTTTAATGTAAAGACTCCTATGAAAGTACCCTATAGTTTAGCATTCAATATTTTTATGCTACTTAATAAGCAATTACCATATGGCCAAAGACCCTCAGTTCATACAATATTTATGACCATAGTACATTTTGTTTCCATGGTAACAAAAACCAATGTTGAAAGCTAAAAATATGAAGCATCAAAAGTCAGTTCTACACAACTTGTTTGACATGTATACACAGTTTGTGTGAAACGTCTTGGATAATTTAGTGGTTGTCCTCCAAGAAAATAATAGATTATGGATATACTCAGGGAAAGGGATAACATGAAAAAAGGAAAATGAATTCTGCAGTTGCTTGCATGAAAAGAACTCCAAGCTGCCACAATCTGAACCCTATCACATAATGCATTAGCTGATGCAGCTCTGTGCAGTTCATTCTACCTAAGAGAATAATTAACAGCCTAAAACCTGATCTACCATCAGATCAGACTTTGCTGTTTGTTCTATCCAGGAACATAAACAACATATCACCTGATCTATCATCACAATGTACTAGCAGATCAGACTACGATGTTTGTTTTCAACACTCACTGAGAGGCTCTTCATAAAGTCCAAGAGACAAGATCTTTCATTGCAACCTACAGTACATGTGGCAGTCAACCCTCACATTGAAGAACTTTCAAGTGCAACTTATAACGTGCAGGCATTGTAGAAATATTTCATATATGGCATATATAGTCTATTTAACCCTTTCACCAATAAGTAACTACATGGGAAAACTACCATTCAACACTAAGTAACTTTCAAAATCTTAAAAATGTAGGCAACATATTTTCAGTGACTTGTATAAATTTCATTTCTTGTGATAGGTATACATATTTGGTACCATTGTAATGAGACAAATTCATGTTTCTGAAAATATTCTCATAAGCAAGTTTATTCTCACACATATGTTTATACAGGTAAATCAGAAGGTAAGTTAAAGCTATTTTCACTGTATTCTCTATAAAATGTTGAAAGTGTAATATGTGGTCTTTTTTTTTTAATCCATTGTGGTGTTCTTACAAATCATGGCTTGAATAAATGCAATGTTGACTCAAAATTCAAGCAAATCCAAAAGTGTGTCAACAATATTTCTACAGGTATTTAAAACTCTAAGTATACAATGTTTTCAAGATCATTTCAATGAAAATAAAGATAAAATAAAACAGTTTGACTGTCAACCATATTAATTTAGCAAACATCCAAAGCAGCATTTTGTGCAATTTGTCACCTTTTGACTGGTATCATCACTGAAATGAAGGTAGTTTTTTACCTGGACAAACTTAATGCAGGTAGTGTTTTACCTGAACAAACATATCACATGACAATTTTTCCATTTTGATCCAACAAGCAAGAATTTCTCACTCTTATACCAATACAGTCATATCTGTCTAATTTCCTAACTTTCATCAATATCAACAAGCCATAAAATGCCTTTTTTTTTAAAGATAACTAGACATCAGTTCAAACACCTTTGTGTTGATTTAGGTCAGTCTCTTGCTGCAGGTGTGTGCGTTGGTATTATAAATCTTGCTATTTATGAAAGCACTATATAAAATAGCTAAAATATTCAGGAGGTGTTCTTGATCCATCAAATTGTGTTGGACCTACACATTCAGAAAATGTTAATATTATGTTACAATGGAGATTCTGTCCACTGACAAAATTCAGGTCACAGGCATTTCATACACATCGAGTTCAAAACCTTAAAATTCCTCATCGTTATCACTGTCACCAACAATATCATACCACTCTTGTTGTATATTTTCCCTGTCTTCTTGATTTATCTTTACAAGCCTAAAATTTTTGATATTTTCAATTATTTCGTCCCCAGATTCATCATCATCATACAAATCCGCCATTTTGGATGTACTTAGGCGACTTCAAAGATTTCCATTGATAGATCGAAACCCCCCTTTCTTGTAAAGAACCTACCTTAAAATCCGAATGTATCCAAATAGTATGCAAATGAATCAATGTATGAATGAAATATTTACTATAGGGGAATCCCAGACATTGACCAATCAAAGAATTTATCGCCAAAACGAGACAAGTATATGAAACAGGAATACCAGTTTACAGTGTTGAGCGGGAGTTGTTCCTGAACTGCTTTACCGGTTTATAGTGTTGAAAGGGTTAAGACCATAATTATCTCATGGATTGAAAGGATGCTTCAGCCCCAGACTCCGGCAAGTTGCTTTGATCAAATCCATGTACAGATTCCAAGGTTGCAATGGATGCCTTAGCCAGAGATTCCAGAAAGTTGCTCGGCTCTAATCAGTGTACAGATTTCATGGATGGTATGGGGGCTTTGTGACCTGACCCCAGCAAGCTTCTTTCAAATCCATGTAGATTTGATGGGTGACGCCTCAGCCTCCAACTCCAGCAAGTTGCTGTGATCAAATCCATATATCGTGTGAGCTATGAAGAAATCAGGAAAGAGAAACCAGCTGTAAACAGCAGCCTCCTATGATAGTTGATTCATCGACTTGGTGGTTTATAACTGCACTTTAAACAGATTAATGGTTATATCATCTTGAAGTATGAGTTAAGTGCCTTTTCCCCAAGGACACCCCAAAGCCGCAGAGCAAAGGTTCATCTATGCAGGCATCAAACCTATTACCTCTGGATAACCTGTACAACAACGCACTAAATATTTTACTGTGGCTCCACAGCTATTCAAATTATTTATGTCCTGAACTTATTAATTTTGAAATAAACTGAAGATTTGATCATAACAAGCACTTCAAAATGAAAAACAAAAAGTGGTCACAAAGTCATTTTGTGTTGACAATATTACACTATGTACCTTTTGATTGGATTTCAATTATAATTTAATAGGATTCTGCAATGGATGAGGCATTTTTATGTGTTTATTCTTAAATCTACATTTGTCAAATGCTTTGCAAAGATATTCTGAATGATATGCTTAAAAAAAATGTGTACAAATAGTACTTAAACCATGATGAAAATTTTTTTATGCCAATGTAAATAAAAATAACTAATAATAAAAAAGTAATGACAGTTTCAAGACAAATATCTGAACAATTTCCTAATTTCACCATATTCTTCAGAAATGATCAGGATTTTATGAAAATGAATCACATTAGTAAACAAATTTACCTGCTGACTGAATTTGACTGCACAAAAGCAGATTTGTGTCAAAATAGCAAGCTGATCTAAAGAAACACTCATATTAGGGTTCATTACACAATGACTTGCTTAATCTGAAATAATGTTTAATAGAGCAAAATATTCAATTCATTAATTTGTTTTTGTATTATTTTTGTATTAGCAATTAAAAGACTAAAGTTATTTTTATTGCTGTCATAAAACCTGTTTTTAATTGCTAGTAAATTTGTAAGTAAATATCCACCTTTAAAGGCATGCATTGATAATGAACTTAATATATCTTTATTAAATCCTTTTTGTTATTCCAAAACATGGGAATTTATGACATTGAATGTATCAAGGAAACAAACAAAAAATACACTCCTACAACACATACATAATGATAAGAGGGTTTCCTTCACATTCTTCCCCGATTCGAATTAAAGGACCCTCAGCTTGCACAACCTCAATGGACATCTTTAGAACTTTTGACAACGCCTGAATCTGAAAATTTTAAAAAGTTATCAACTAAAAATGAAAAATAAAAATCTTAATTAAATAATGAAACAATTATTTGTGTGCCTCCACTACATGCACCCTGGGTGTAACATTCATCTAACATTTTCTTGTTCAGTCTTCTGCCAAATATTATCTTTTATCCTTGCCATATATGACATGGGAATAAGTAAGTTTTTAATTCATAAGAAATAAAAGGTTTGGAATGAAGTTACCAGTTTCACTTAGAATAATATACTTATAATGAACATTGATTAAACAGTTGTAAAATATAGCCTAATTGTATAGTTTTAACTTCCTTTTATCTGAATACAGCATTTAATAAGACACCATGATAAAAATATTTGTGTCACGGAATTGTATAAATCCCTTTATTTATTCAATAGATGTACTCTCGTTCAGTTTCCTGTTTACAATAATATTCGAGGGTGATTTATGTATATTGTACAATATTCTGAAACAGTTTGGTTCATCCTATGCTGCACGTGTGAAGTGCTTTTGATGGGAAAACTGATATTCATCAGGCACACAATGTAGGGCTATATTGTCTATGTATAAATACCTCTCATCATCTTGTCAGTGAGCAGTCTACTTAAGGACTTGTAAATCTTGCTGTAGAGGTATGTGAGTTATTTTATTAATTTCTTATGTACATTATAGTTTATAACTATTGCACTACCACATTTATTGTTGTATATTTTCCATGTGGTTTCGGCTTGCATATTATACTGCAAATATTTTCTATTCTTGTATGTGACTTAACAGGATATCTATATTAGCAATAAAGTTGCATTTGATTAAGGTTTAGTACCATAGGATTCTTATGGGACACCAGTAGGTTCACTTGTAAACCCGTTTATTGCTTTGTTATGTTGTGACAATAATGTAATTTGTAAAGTTTACTGTATATAATGTTATGACATGCTCAGACATGCCTAACCCTGAAAATGTTTTTGCAGGATGCCACCACCAAAAATGAGGGACAGAGCATGAAAATGAGGGACATAAGCATATTAGAGTGAATAAATATAATAAATTCTCTCAATACAACACCATTAAATACTAGTAATGCAGATTTACAAAAAATACTTTTGTGTAAAACCCAGTACACAGCTATTTACAATATATATAAATATACAAAATTTAAGTTCAGGAAAGATCTTTTAGTTTCCTTAATCATTGCTTCCATCTGAAGTAACAGTGAATGGACAATTCTGCATTCCTAATTTTAATGTAGTATTGGCCGCTTTTTCTTTTAACAATAGCAGTTCCTTTCGCTCTACCACAATGAAATTGTTTAGCAATGTCAGAGTCACTAAACAATTTTAAAAACCTCTGAAAATGTATCAAGTGCACTCATAGGCAGATTGAGTTCAGTAATAATATCTACTAACAAAACTTCAGTTTTAATTAAATCAGACTTAGGTATAGATGATGAAGTCACTAGATCCAGCCTATAATAAAAAAAAAAAAATCCAACTATTTTCTTAGTGTTTAACTTCTCTTCCAAGGACAGAATGCCTTTTTCCTGAAATATGTTTGCATATATTGAACATTCCTCTAGACTTTATTGAAAATTCACAATTACAGAAAGCATTTGTTTCTACATTTTTTCCTGGTTTGAAGAATTCATACTCATTAGAGTTTACAAAAACATTGTGCAATTTTTTCATGTAACTTTAGAATCACTTTCTTCAATTTCCAATTGCTATTTAGAAGCCACAAATTTTTTGTCCAGAATCAAGAAACAATTCCATATAAACTGAATAAAAAAGAATCTGAATGTAAACTTTTGTATTAGAACCACCTCAGACCACAATGGCTTTTTTAAACCATTGTGCACGCACAGATTTGATAATTTACTGTTCTGGTCATTGATAGCATATTTTATGACTTGCTGACTGTTTTAATCCCCACTTTTGCAGATTTTCAACACTAAATGTATATTTGTGGGATACAAAGGAATTTTTGAGACTAATAAATTCAGGATGGTAGGCATGTGTGCATGTTATCATATATGCCCGTGTCAGTCTTAGTACATTGTGTTAGATTTATTTTCAGCTGATCAGAGCTGACCATGGCAGCTGTAGAGCTGACCCATGGTGATCAGAGCTGACAGTGGCAGCTGTGGAGCTGACCATGGTAGTCTGGGTTGATGGGGTACCAGCTGAGGAGCTGACCAGGGAAGTTGGCCATGATGGCTGTGGTGCTGTGTAACTCCATATATGTAATCTTTTAGCCGTGAACTAATTTTGGGGTTTGTTATATCCATTGTTTTGGGACTAAAGATATTTTGTATGATATCTGTCCCATCATTTCATCATTTTATTTTTTGAGTAAAGTACATTTTTCACCATTTGAGTGAATACATTATTTTACTATTTTACTTTATGAGTAAAATACATCATTTTTACTATTTGAGTTAAACACATTCTTTTCATTGTGTGAAATTACTGTGAATCATTAACCTTTGTCCTTGTACTGTGTAAGGTTATTTACTTGTATATACTTGTATATAATGAATCTATAAACACACATATTAATCATAATTCTTTTACACATTAAAGTCATTCATAATTCTTTTACACATTAAAGTCATTCATCAACAACTGTATTTGTAACACCATCAAAAATGTTCTGTTATAAATCCGAAATCCAACCCAGTTATCTTGTTACATTATGCAGTGATTTATATCTCTCCATTTTTCTGACAGCAGGTTTAGTTGGTCATTTATAACAAGAACAGTGTGTAGCAGACTGACAACACTACAATGAAAGTATCACTAAATCTTCAAGCATGATCAAATGAACAATCTAAAATTATATATACCTCCACCTGTCCACCCCATGCCGTTGTGGTGGCCAATGACTCGCAGTATTGCACAAAATCCTCTGAAAAGATAAAAAAGGTACATGTTTATTCTACAATTCAATCATAGGCCATGTAAATATGCTTTCTTTACATAGCTGTACCATACCAATTAATAACAATCAGGCCATATAAGTATGCTTTCTTGATATAACTACCATACCAATAAAGATTTTGTTTTTTGGTTGGCTTTAACAGCACTTTTAACACATTACAGTCTATATAATGTTAAGAAATGGTAGTCTAGTGCCTACACAGAGGCAGCTGACCTGGCCAGTGACCATTCCATTAAGAAAGCAAGCACCACTAGTGTTTTCACTTCATTCACTATAAATCATAGAAGTTTTTACCTCATAATTAACTCTAAAAGCCTTGTTCACTCCGATCCTTTTCGTAAGAAACTTTTTTGGGTTAGTTTTAAATTTCAGACTTGTTATTTCAAAAGCTGAATAGATAATCTTATACTAGAAAAAGTTCTGACATCTCAAATCATTTTCACATAATTTATTTTCACTCAAAACTGAACGATAAATTTTTCTTTGCAAAACATCCACAATTTCTAGTTGCATTCATTCATAATTATGTAGAATATAACCATATAAAATAATGCTTTGAAAACCAGACTGTGGGACCATATACCTCCTAAAATTTACTTGTGGCAGTTACTGGATCCATGGTAGCTCATTTGGTAGAGGATAAGACATGTAATCTATGGGTTATTAGTTTGATACCTGCCAAGCCAGCAGATTTTGGATGCTTCACCATGTCCTTGAGAAAGGCACTTAACTCCAATTTTCCTGGCATGATATATCCAGTAATGTGTTAAAATTGCCATTTAAGCAAAAACTAAAAAATCAATTAACACATGAATATTGTTTATTTACCAATATCCTCAAAAAAAATATTTACTACCTGTACCCAAAAATATGCATTCAAACTTTTGAGAGTCACTGAAGCATCAAAAAAAATGTTTGCACGTACAAAACAATTGTGAATTCAGCATGGCAAACAAAGTCATAAATATATGAACTTTTATGATATGGATAGAAAACACAATAATAACCATAATGCTAATTTCTATGATTTACAATATTTGAGTCTATTTACTCATGAAAATTTTGTGTTTTGAATGTGCAGAAAAAACTAAATTTATGAAAAATGAAATAGGTTACAATATTATATACAGTATACGAGACAAGAGAAAATGGGTATGACAAGGTAATAACCCTTCTCATATGCATCTGAAAAAAACCTTTTCATATGCATCTGAAATAAACCTCAAAAGCATGGGTATGTCGAAGATGAACACGAATGACAACTCTTACTGATGGATCAAACCATCAGGTACAACTTCTGGAGACAGCATAGCATATTTGAACCAAATTTATCTACAAACCACTGAGTCTTTTCACACTTATTTGAAAATGTGTGAATTATTGGAAGACAATGTATTATGTCTCCAAATACAACATCATAGGCATGACAAGGAAATAAAACCCTTCTCATATGCACGGTCATGACTAGCAAATACAACCATTGGGTATGACAAGGTAATAACCCTTCTCATATGCATATGAAATAAACCTCAAATGCATGGGTATGACAAGGTAATAACCCTTCTCATATGTATATGAAAAAACCCCTCAAATGCATGGTCATGACAAGGAAATATAAACCATTGTCATATGCATAGGTACAACAAGAAAATATAAATCTACATATATGTATAACAAGGAAATATAACCCTACTCATATGCATAGGCATGATAAGGATATATAACCCTACTCATATGCATAGGCATGATAAGGATATATAACCCTACTCATATGCATAGGCATGACAAGGATATATAACCCTACTCATAGGCATGACAAGGAAATATAACCCTACTCATATACATAGGCATGACAAGGAAATATAACCTTACTCATATGCATAGGCATGATAAGGATATATAACCCTACTCATAGGCATGACAAGGAAATATAACCCTACTCATATGCATAGGCATGACAAGGATATATAACCCTACTCATATGCATAGGCATGACAAGGATATATAACCCTACTCATATGCATAGGCATGACAAGGATATATAACCCTACTCATAGGCATGACAAGGAAATATAACCCTACTCATATGCATAGGCATGACAAGGAAATATAACCCTACTCATATGCATAGGCATGATAAGGATATATAACCCTACTCATATGCATAGGCATGACAAGGATATATAACCCTACTCATAGGCATGACAAGGAAATATAACCCTACTCATATACATAGGCATGACAAGGATATATAACCATACTCATATGCATAGGCATGACAAGGATATATAACCCTACTCATAGGCATGACAAGGATATATAACCCTACTCATATGCATAGGCATGACAAGGATATATAACTTTACTCATGCATAGGCAAAACAAGAAAATATAATGCTCTCATATGCATGGGCATGACAGGGAAATATATCCCCATCCAGGGATTGTCCTGGCTTTCAAAAAGTTGTTACCAAAAAAATCAAGAACCTCAATATTTTGTTGCCAATTTTCAGAAAATATAGCCAGAACAAGTAGTGAATATTTTTCCAAGTCTATTAATGTAATAGGCATTGAAAATAGAAAAAGATTGGATAGTTATTACTTTATTGAAAATAATTAAAACAATACAGCCATAATATTACAAAATCATTACATGACTTTTTTTAAGGAACTTTAGTTAATGATAATATAATACCAAAATTATATGATTGTACTTTGCAATGTAAGATAAAGGACGTATAATGCAACCATCAATTTCATGATTTCATGCATTTAGGAACTAAATGCTCTTCTCTCTTTTATGGTTTCCTTCACAATGTACATCTCCATTAACTATCAGTTCAGAAATTTATTTTTGCTGTGATTTACATTCTTTGCTTTTATTGAATTGCTTCCTAAATACCAAAAATTATCACCTAATGCTGTAATAATTTCTCGATAACTAAACTAGGATCTCCATTCGCACCAATGAAACTTAAATGAGTTAACACCTGACATCAATGTACAATATATATAAGCATTAATTACCATTATTAAATTAAAAGAAGGAATGAAGATACCTATCACAGAGCATATATGCCCCAAAACCCTAATTTCAGAATAAATATGTTGTTTAGTAAGCAGTATTGTATACATATATGAGTTAACAATAAGGAAATAAGTGAGGTATAAAATGTGGGAAATTGTTATCACATGTGTGGTAGCTTGAGACCACATTTGAACTGTTAACATAAATTCACCCCCATTTTTAGGCATTATTAGTTTTAACAAAAATAGTCATTGTTTATTTGTCAATCAATTGCTAGCACTTTTACTCACTGTAGAACAAGCAATTTTTTTAAAAGTGTGTCGAAGAGGATTGAGTTTAACCTTTATTCAATGTTCA
Organism: Potamilus streckersoni; assembly: GCA_016746295.1. Taxonomy (NCBI): domain Eukaryota; kingdom Metazoa; phylum Mollusca; class Bivalvia; order Unionida; family Unionidae; genus Potamilus; species Potamilus streckersoni. Next base: position 3,140,723 of record JAEAOA010002358.1, on the reverse strand, counting down.
GTTTCAACACAGCTGACCAGATTATCAAATGGGGCACATGTGAAGGTAGTATGAAAAGCGCACTCTACTGGGAGAAATGTCATGTCCTTTGAGAATTCCACGTGTATTGGAGGGTTATATTTCCTTGTCGTACCTATGAATATGAGAGGGGTTATATTTCCTTGCCATGCCCATGCATTGAGATGGGTTATTAACTTGTCATTATCTTGTAGACACTGTCATAACACACAAAAATAAAAGATAAACCTCTCATATGCATGGATATGACAAGGAAATATAACCCTTCTCATATGTATAGGCATAACAAGGAAATAAATCTCCTTTTGCATGCATGGGCATTACAAGAAAATATAACTCTTCTGATATGTAAGGGCATGAGAAGGAATATAACCTTTCTCTTATGTATAGGCACAACAATAATATAAACTTCCCACATGCATGGCCATAACAAGGAAATATAACTATCCTCACATGCATAGGATAACAAGGAAATATAAACCAAGGAAATATAAACCTAAACATATGACCCGTGGGATGATAGGTATGATAAGGAATAAAACCCTCATATGCATAGTAATGTCAAGGAATTAACTCTTCACATAAGCATGGGTTTAGAAGTATAACCTTCTCTTTATGCCTGGGCATGACGAAGAAATATAACCCTTGTATATATCCTTGGGCATGACAAGAAAAGATAACCCTTGTATATATCCATGGGCATGACAAGAAAATATAACCCTTGTATATATCCAATGATATGACAAGAAAAGATAACCTTTGTATATATCCATGGGCATGACAAGAAAATATAACCCTTGTATATGTCCAATGGCATGACAAGAAAATATAACCTTTGTATATATCCTTGGGCATGACAAGAAAATATAACCTTTGTATATATCCATGGGCATGACAAGAAAATATAACCCTTGTATATATCCATGGGCATGACAAGAAAATATAACCTTTGTATATATCCATGGGCATGACAAGAAAATATAACCCTTGTATATATCCATGGGCATGACAAGAAAATATAAACTCCCTCATAAGCATGTGTAAGACAAAATTACAACCTCATATGCATGGGCTTGACAAGGAAATACAACACTTTATATCCATGGGCATGACAAGGAAATACAACACTTTTTATCCATGGGCATGACAAAGAAATATAACTTTAGCATACAACATTTGTCAACCCTGGCACAAATCTGATTCCCAATGCTTGATTTCATAACCCTAGTCATACATACTGGAAAGAATTTTATATCTTCTCACCCATATTGCACTTAATATCGCAACATACAAATGCATTATTAGTGTATTGATCAGTAAAGCTGTGTCATCTTGAGTGACCTTGTGAAAGCACGATACCAAATGAGCTACATCAAATTTAGTCTGCTAATGGCACATGTCACAACTTTCATGATCAGCTTATTATACTGATTGTGTATACACATACATACAAGCGTACATACATACATACATATGCCTTTAAAAAAAGATTTTAAAATAATTACTGAAGTACATTTTTGTGCAGGATTTTAGGTAACGAGGCAATGCATAACACATCTTAATAAGCTGTCCAATTCTTGGATACACAACATTAATGTGTTTACATTGTTTACTCAAAAGCAGTTTAATAATTTAAATCCTCTTTGAATTTTCATCTGGAGAAGTCTGTATATGTATGGTTGTTGCTGATGTTCCATATCATCAATTTTGTACAATGACTCATTTAAATGATTATTCAAACAGGATGCAGATGATGTGGTACTCAAAGATGGTCTGCAAATCTCAAACTGACAACTGCATTGGTAGTTCAATATATATTTATACGTTGCCAAAAACTGGGTTGGGAGTTCAAAATATATATATATATATATATATATATATATATATATATATATATATATATATATATATATATATATATATATATATATATATATATATATATATATATATATTGATTGTTGCCAAAAAGACTGCTGCACTTTAGTTGCTGAACACATTTTGAAACTATGCTAATAATTTGACAATATACTTGTCTGAATAATATCAATAGTTGGGGGTGTGGTTCATAAATTTCATGCAAGTTCATAAAGTAGTTCCATATTTTGGCACTGTTGTGATAGAGAATCAGAAAATGCTAGTTTATAATACAGACCTCCATATCCAATTTTCTTAAAATTCTAAGCTGGGGCTATTTATCATTTGCATGTGAAACCTTGCATTTAATGGAATAATATGTTGTTGATGTTGTTGTTGGGCTTAACGCCATTTCTCAGCAAACAATAGGCTATTCATGGCAGCCAGTATTAATGGTGGAGGAAGAAACCGGAAAGAACCACCGACCCACGAGAAGCTACTGGCAAGCTTTCTCACATATCCACATTCACCGAATCCTAGACTCGAACCCACACAGACAGAGGTGAGATGGCAGTGATCCGTAACAGACATCGCTTTAGACCACTCGGCCACTTGGGGCCCTGGAATAATATGAGCAACAATGGCATCGAGTAAATGCCACTGGTTGTGCATTAGCTTGTTTATCCCTCGAAAGATTTGTCCATCCAGGAAAATATGCAGAAAAAAAAGTTTAATAAACATAAAAATAATATACAAACCATGTGAGTAGCAGTCTCCATTTTCCTTCGTCAAGAAGGGCATGAAGTCCACCTCATGACTCTGCATGTACTCTCTTATCTGTTGTCGTAAACCTTCATTAGAAGCCTGATAAATTAAACCAAAATTGGATTGGATTAATTAATGTACAGATGCAAATGCATAATATATATATATATATATATATATATATATATATATATATATATATATATATATATATGGTGGTATAAGATTACAATGTCATTATTTTAAATCACCAAAATAATAAATACAAGATCTTCTATTGCAGCCTAATTGCAGTATGAATTATAAATTTTATTCATCAACAGTTTGGAGAGATGGTTCATCTGTTTATTTTCCCCAAGCATAATACATTAGGAGTAGATCCACTACCTTGCAATTTCTGTCATTTCAGACTTGTTCTTGCAACTGAAGTGCAAAAGAGATGGTTTACCATAGTGAAAGTCTGATGAGAATGTTTTCTCTTTGGATTAAGAAACTGGTGCCATATTCTGGCAATTCATCCGTTCCTATTGTTGTGGATGTGCAAGGTTTTCCTGTGATGTAACTGCGGAGGTATTAGGAGGGTGTATCCATATTACAATCAAGTATTATCAACAGTGCTCAAAGAAAATTGTTTTTAGACAAGTCTAGGATCATTGGCTTTAAGAAAAATCACAAACCTTGACTCAAATTCCACAAGCCCAGACTCCAATTCTGTATGCCCAAAATTTCCCCCTTTTTAAAAATTATTTGTCACACAATGCTACAATTTAAATTTAAATTCACTAGGGGATTTTAAATTAATGCAAGTGTGGCTGATGTATGTCAATATGTTGCTTGCAAAAAACTAATTGCCTCTCCCCTTTTTTCACTGGTGTCTTTCACAAAGACAAACTCCAACTAGTTCTGAAATTTTTTTTGTTGGGCTTTGCTGGTAATATTGATAGCTAATTGCTTCCTAAATCGGTTTTAAAAATAAATCACACTTGGAACACTATTTGGATAAATGAAATGATAATGCTTTACATTTTTTATATGCAGTAAAATAAAAAAGTGTTACTGTTAAAAAACTTGTTAAATATGTACAATATATAAGGCTTAAACATTTACATTCAAAGCATTGATACCTAGCTTCTCTATGATTTACTTGTACTGTGTTGCTGCATGTCCTGATCATACCAAGGCAAATTAGCATAATTGGCTCATCCACTGCAGCCTTCATACACATCTCATTAGCTTTTGTAAGGCAATTAAGTAATATATAAAATGGTGGTTAATACCAAACCTCATTGCCTTTTAATTAGCAGTATTTAAACTGCCCAAAAGAGTTTTCAATCAGCTCAAAAGAAACATTTCACTCCAAACAATGGTTTCTTCAGAAATATTACCCAATCATGATACATTCGGAGAAGAGGTAATATAAGGGAATAGCATCCACTTAACCAGAATGTACACAAAATGTGAAATAAAGACAGGAGTTATCACATTCATGTGGAGAAAGTAAATCCAACAGAAACAAAATAAGCTGAGTTATGATGCTGCCAATCAATCTGCCTGTTGTGCAGCTGATACAGGTCCAACCATGTCAAATTGAACACTTTGATTTTAAAGGTCTTGGACGTAAAAGCTAGAGAATGTTTTGGCTTGTACAACTATCATAACCTCGTGAACTGTTATGCATAAGAAAGCAAATTTAAGCATTTCTCTGAGAATACTTACCCAATCACATTACATCAGGATATAAGCCTACTACCTCATGAATCCATTTCCACTAAAAAGATGTAAACTGTCTTTTTCAGTCTTTTCATACAGGTCAAGGGCAATAACTCTTCCATAATACCACTCCTTGCCACCACCAGGTTTTAAAAGCTCAGCAATAAGAGAAAACGGATGCTCACAAGGCAGGGTGGTTGGAAGGGATTTTAAGTAAAATGATTGGATACAAATACATTCACCAATCACATTCCATTAGAAGAATAGGCAATAGGAGCAGGGGATGCTGAGCATATGACATCTACCCCACACAACCTCAAAGGAAACTTAAGAAAAACAATACATGCCATCCTACAGCCTCTACTGTCTCAGATCAAAATATTGCATTCAAATGTTAAGCTAACTGAAATTGCTCTGATTTCATAAGTTAAAATCTTGGGATGTTTTGGAATATGCTGAGCATATAACCTACTTCAGCCAAGAAGAGGGGTGATATCCTGTTTTCTGACTTTTACTGGAAGAAAGAATCGTTGGAAAATGCACGGATTTGTCTCAGTGTGTTTCAAGTAAAGCTTGAGGGCCTCAAAAGGGACTTGCATGGTTGCTGATCTTGTCCATGGGAGAAGGGCAAGCATATGACAATTTTTTGATTGCACTAAAGACAGTTACCTTTTTGGCTACAAATTCCAGTCATTTCAAGAGGACTTTAGAAGCATTGGGTCTGAACTAAAGACATTCTGGATCCACTGAAAAGGCTTGCAATTTGCTCATCCTGCATGCTGACACTAAGGTTATCAGAAAATAAGTTTTGTATGATAGTTTCAGTAAAGTATGGGTTTATGGCTTAAATTAATTGGCAGTGAGCCAGGTTAGAACCCAGGATAGATTCCATTTAGGAAAGAGGGTTAGTGATTTTGGTTGCTGTAAGCCAAAATGCGCAAACAAATCTGACCTATATCCCATCTGCCATGATGTCTGAAAGTACCAGTGGTAGCCTTTGATAGTAATTGGAGCCAACTTTTTCTCAACTAAGAGCCAGAGCAAAATGTCCATGAGATGGGCAGTTGAAGCAATCAATGGAGCAGTGCTACAATTTTTATACCATTCCTTAAAACCTTTTAGGAAAGAGGGTTAGTGATTTTGGTTGCTGTAAGCCAAAATGCGCAAACAAATCTGACCTATATCCCATCTGCCATGATGTCTGAAAGTACCAGTGGTAGCCTTTGATAGTAATTGGAGCCAACTTTTTCTCAACTAAGAGCCAGAGCAAAATGTCCATGAGATGGGCAGTTGAAGCAATCAATGGAGCAGTGCTACAATTTTTATACCATTCCTTAAAACCTTTTAGGAAAGAGGGTTAGTGATTTTGGTTGCTGTAAGCCAAAATGCGCAAACAAATCTGACCTATATCCCATCTGCCATGATGTCTGAAAGTACCAGTGGTAGCCTTTGATAGTAATTGGAGCCAACTTTTTCTCAACTAAGAGCCAGAGCAAAATGTCCATGAGATGGGCAGTTGAAGCAATCAATGGAGCAGTGCTACAATTTTTATACCATTCCTTAAAACCTTCCGTTTACCTTCATAAGCTTTCAGAGTGAAGGGCCTTATTGTGAGGTTTTCTCTGCAACAGAGGCCCTAAATGGATGAAAGGTCTAAAGCACTCACCATTCTGGATCACTGCCATCTCACGTGTGTTCAAGTGTCAGGCTTGGCTAACATGGGTACCTGTAAAAGCTTGCCAGTAACTTCTCATGGATTAGTGGTTTTTCCCGAGCCATTTATACTGGCAGTCTTGTATAGTCTATCTTATGCTGAAAAATGGCGCCAAACCCTAATACAACAATTCTCTACAACAGGTTTTGCAAGGCTGTCCTAATAAATGGTTTTTGGACAGGGTACGAATACTTGCAACCATGCTTGCTTGAGAAGATTTGGTCTAGCCAAACTAATATGGAAGTAACAGTAAGTAAGCACATTCTTGTCCATTTTATATAAAGATGGTGTGGACATGTGAACTGCTGCAATATTCTAGCCTAGTGCTGGATATTTGTAGAAAAGATGTCTGGATGTGTTTTGTACCAGTGGTATGAGAGTGATGCTGGTACTTGGCTTTTGGTAAAGAAAGCTTTGGTATTACCTGGATCACTAAGCCAACCCGATGGCCAATCAATGATTTTTTTTTCTTATTGATTGACTGGGGAAGTATTCAGAATGAAGATGTATCTTCCTTGTCATTGTTCAGCTTGTGATGGCTGGATGGTCAGGTAGAGCTGGCCATTTGTCTGGTTGCCAACTGGTACATTTGGCTGGACTGACTGAGAAAACATGTCAAAACTGGGATTCACTGGATCCTAAAAATACCTGATGCATCTGTAACTAGAGCCATGTTTAGGCATGTAGGACTTATGCCCACAGGGCTGCCTAAAATCGAGGGAGCATTCCCCAAAATTCCTGTAGACAATGAAGAGGCAAAATCTGATGTAAACTTAAATAAATGCATCTGTTATATGGTCAAAGGCAGTAATCCCTCTAGTAACTTTTCTTCCCCTTCAATTGATATATCTATAGTTTCATTAAATCTTAAATTTCAGTGGCTCCAGTAACTTTACCTCCCCTTCAAATGATATACCTATAGTTCCTGATGTCTTCATTTTGGTGTGTGGTGGGGGGACCCAATAGTGTCCCCTACATGGCATGCCAGAGTTGTAGATTTAGGGTGTAGGCTCAGCACATCCCCCTCATTGAGATATTTGGTTTTCATCTTTTCCCTTGGTTGCCTTTAGCAGTATCATAGACCAAGTGTGTTTGGACCTTTCTGACAAATGCATGTTGTAGAAGTGCATTTCTTACAAATCAGGGAAGTATTGTAGTTAATTTTATTAGCCTTAAATATTTTGCATTTTGTTGCCATGATACAACACAAAAGAAATAAAATCAGCACAAAAATAATAATTCAGTTTGCAAATAATATTCAACTTCAATCATATCATGTAAAGAAACAAATCAAAAATGCAAAGAAAAATAATGAGTTCCCGTTACTGATAAATTTGTCAGTAAATATGAATACAACAAACTACAGTACTCACAACAAGCAATGATAAACATACATTGACACGTTATGTAAACAATAGTTTAAGACTTAAAATCAAAAATGGCATTACAACTTTGAATGAAATACTAACATTATATAGCTACCCCAGTCAAAATTACAAAGTCAACATATTTGCATTGAATGATTGATTCTTATAGAGCTTATTCAGTCATTTTCAGAACAGTTTAAATTTTTTAAATATGATGATTAGTTAAAAAGTTATGACTATTTGAATACTGGCAAAAACTGGCTTTTAGGTGAGTTTTTGCCTTATATAAATGTATGTTTAATTCTTCTGAGTCACGGACCTGACACATTTAATAAAATAAGTATTTCCATCATAAGATCTAATCTAAACAAGATATCTCCATAAAACTTGGCAGTCTTATAGAATTTTGCCTGTAGAATTCAAATATCTGCATTAAATTTAAATATGTCCACTAGATTTCAGTGCTGGGAAGAATATAAGGGGTTACAAAAAATTTTTTATCAGACAATTCAGATCCAGGACAAGATATTTGTTAACACATCATCTTTTCAGAAAACAAACATTGGAATACATTGTAAACAGTTCATCAAATTTTCTATGATCTGAAAATGCTCACTGACATCCAAAATTTAGACATTCTGGAAGCATTCCAGATGCTATGACAAATTCAGGCTTTACTTCCTGCACATCATCTTTGCTGGGCCATATAAAAACTCCCACTTTCCTACATGGTGCCATGAATTTAACTATCAACTTTTTATTATTATTGTCATTTTTAATTTCTTGAATACATCCAGGGTACCAAACATCTTTGTACGCTACAACAATATAATCATTTTCCTTTAGCTGGTCCAGAACAGGCAACTGTTGACAAACTGTACTCAGTTCATCATTTTCACTTTCAAAGCGTTCACCAGTGTCATTTGGATTTTTTCTTTTCTTTGGTGGTGGTTCACTCATTTGGTCCAATATTTCATTGCACACATGTTCCTGGTGTTCTTTATGTTTAAGACGAAAGTCTTTTCCACCATGACGAGCACTCTTCCACAATGACTCTTTTTCTGTGGGAGTCATATTGTCATACCACTCTTTCATTCCGAGACCGTTTCTCTTGAGTAGGTGAATGGAGGAGTGGTGGTGCATAGAGGCATTAGGCCTACATTTCTGACTGCTATCCAGGTCCCCAAAGTGGTGTTCACACCCAAAATTTGTTACTTACACAAACCGTGTCCTTATCATTGTATTTGGATCAGCTGCTTCATTGTACTGACCACCAGGCAAGAAATCTGAGAGTTGGTTTTCAATAGTTTCTACGATTGACTTACACATGGAAGAAATTACTTGATCCAGTAATTTTCTATCAATATTCATAAATTTTGTCACTTCAAAAAAGCGTTGCTCTATTGCAATGTCATAACCTCTCCCAACCAATGTTCACCACTTTCAATCAGTTTGGGTTTTTCTGCACAATCTTTTAAATACTTCTGCAAGTTTTAAATGTATATATATATACAATTCTAAGTATGGCACTTTTCCAGATGTTATGAGTTCCCAATATGGGCCAGTCACTCTAACATATATAAGCCCCAGGGCTAGCAACATAGTCACAATATGGTCAGACTTTAAATCGGCATCTACAGATAGAATTTTCTTGTTCGGTGCATTTACAGTTCCAATGACTCTGGAAATCAAGGCGATGTATTAGAATCTCAGCTGCTGTTTGGAATAAACCATTGAACCTATTGCCTCGATAGTTCCCGATTGTCGACTTGATTCCTGGAATAAATATTTGTATCTTTAAATATAAAAAAACTAAAGGTGGGCAAAAAAGAAAAAAAAATTATTCCCAGCATGTCATGATTTGTGATTGCATTTACCCCAAAATTGCAAAATAGATAATATATTCAACATTCAAATAACTAAATTATTTTTAAAAAAGTTGAAATGCAATGCAACTCCAAGTTTTATGATACCATTAAGCGTAATATGAACACATTGGACTGTGGATTGAAGTTTAAAATGAAAACCTTTCTCCAACTATTATTAGTAAACTAAATACCTTTGTCAGTACAGTAGGCTTTCCATCGATCACACAGTCCAAGGTGGTCACCAACCGGCCCAAAAGTGTCTGATGTCATCCGGACGACTCGCTCAATGATGGTATCCGACTTGGACCAGAATTTAAATATCGGCAAGCTGTCTCGTCCTAATGGGCCATGCTGATCTGCCAAAGATTTCTCCAATACTTTAATGTCATTACATATATATCTATGAAAACCCAACAAGACATGGGCCATACAATGAAAGTTTTTAACAGACTTTTTGTCAGTGTCATTTTCACAATTTTTTAGCATGTCATCTCTCCACTCATTTAAAAGTTTGTCAGCCAGTTTCTCATTAATAGCACGATCACTCATTGTGAAAGCAAGCTTACTAAGGGAATTAACAATAAAATCCTCATTAGGTTGTTGTTTGCATGTTTTGCTTCGTATGTCAGCAATTTCAGTGAGGTGATTTTTCGTAACATCTGTAATGATTTTGGCAGTTTCTCTTGAAACATGAGTAAATCCCAAACTGGCAATCTCACCGTTGTCTAGTGTTACTGCTGTGTCAATTATTTTACGTTTATGCCTGGTAGTCCCATCCCGATTAAGACCCCAATTGTCATAGTTGTCGATTTTTTCAGCAATGTATGCCTTTGCGATGAAATGTCCCTCGTCTATTATTGTTTGCACTGTTGTGTTATTTGGTAACTCCTTTTTGTCAAACTTTTTCTCAAAAAGTATTTCTGAAACAACTTCAATGACATACGTCACTTTCTCCATGGCAACTTCCAGACCAGCCAGCTGTATCACACACAACCTTATTTTATCACTGTAAGTCCTATCTGTATGTTTTGTTTTGATTTGACTGTCTTTCATTTCCCTTAACTCTTCAACTGTATCCTGTAACTCACACACCATTAGGTTTTTTTCTGCTAACTTATGACTCAATGTAGCTAGTTTCAGGTTTGTGTCTCTCTTTTGTGATGTCATATTTTTTATCGTGTTATCATGTTTCATTTCAGATACACACTGTTTCAATAAAGACACTTTGCTTCTTAGCTTGCTGTTTGATTTTTGAGCAGTTACTTTTCGAGTCTTTTCATTTTCCATTTTGTTTGTGAGTAGTTGATGCTGCTCTTGAAGTTCCTGAAAGTTTTTTCTTAACAGTTCTATTTCCTCAATGTGTTTGCGACAGACACCTTCAACATTGTGAAGATTTGATGTTGTTTGTTTGTTAAGTCGCTGAACTTCACGAAAGCAACGAAGATTGACTTTTGATGTATGATCTCTTTTGTTGACATTTTTTACAGAATAGTGACCTATTCGATTATTAATTGAGTCTAATTTTTGTCTGTATTGATAATCCTGCTTTTTTAATATGCGCAGTTTTCTTGACTGTTTATTACACAAATATTTTGTCATATTCCACTCTTTTGTGACGTCTTCTGTATCATTTTCTGTTTGTATGCCAACACTTTTAGAGCTGCAAGTAATACATGCCAACGGAACTTCATTCCTTTGACACACTGCATCTGACTCTTTCTCATTACAGCTTTTAGTTTCTGTCACATGATCAGAATTTTTTGTTGGCACTGTTGTCTTGAATTCCTTTTCTAGAAGTACATTAATGTTTTTCACACCTGGCACTTTTTTTTTTACTCACAAGTTTTTTCTTCTGGTCAAGTACACTATTAACTCTGTTGAAAAGAGTAGATTGGTTAATTGACTGACACCCATCATTAAGTAATGTTAGGATCTCGCAAAATTCAGAAAAAGTGCGATTATTTTTCTTAAAAAAGTTGAAAATTTCTAACACAATTCCATTTGACAGTCTGTCAATTTTTTTTTACAAGATTTTGATGCTATTATGTCAACACTTATGCCTGCATTTTGGCAGTAAGGTCCAGGATAATCCATACTCATATTTTTGCACTGAAAATGAACAAACAAAATGTTTTAGGAACGGTTACAAAATATATATATATATATATATTTAAAAAAGATATATAGTTTATCATATAAAATTGCTGAGCAGTACTTTATCATGGTACGAAATGTACTGGTCATAGACCAATTCTCGCCGTGTACCGATTGTCGCCAGATTAATAATAACTTGCGACCGCACACAAAGTTTTGGTTCCTGTTTAAAATTTTAAAAAAGAGTGATTATAGCTGAAAAGCACGATCAAAATAAGCATCAGGATATTATTAACAGAGTCATTATTATTATTATTATTATTATGGCGAAAATTGGTACACGGGGATAATTGGTCTATAACCAGTAGATCTGTAAATCACGTTTTTCTTCTCTTTTCATACCACCTATCTCTGCGAGTAATTTGGTTAAATTTCATTTACAGATATGTCATTTTGTTACTAAAATGTTGAAACATCATTTTCATACATTTTAACATAAATTTGTATTTAGATAAAAGTTTTGAAGAAAAATAATGTAAAATAATTCAAGAGTAAACCTGATAAATCTACATATACGTCAAATTTACGATACAATTTACACTATATTTCACAAAAATATTTAATAAATACAAAAGAATTACTTACCGATACAGAACATTCGAACAGTGTACATATATCACAGCCTTTGTCTTCTGATCGCCGATTATTAAAGTTGACTTTACGTTTATCCTCGTGGATCCAATATGGTGACTTAGCGCATGTGTCTTATAGTGCTAAACTTGCAAATTGCGTACTTTCAAAATTAAATGCGGGTACTTAAATATATGTTCCGAAAAACAAGTTTGGTATCAAAAGAAAGTTTAGAATGTGTATTTTCTAATGGTATGTCGAAAATGTAAATATAATGTTTGTGAAATGAAAAAAATTAGCGAGACTTTAGGGACTATTTTCTTAGCACAGGGTCATCATATGCAAATTTTCAAAACACCATTGGAAACGTCATTCATTCGCCATTCAATGTTCAAATTTTCATTAATATTCATGAAGTTTTAGTGACCCGCTTTTGCAAAATAAACACACTCGTATCAAGTCACGCGTACAGACAGGATTTTGCAATTAACTGAAAGCCAACAATTCTGTTAACTGATTGATGATTACATGGCCATATGGTTAAATAACAACATGTATATATTAATGAATTATATATGCATTTGTAGATAATTCAAAGGTCTTTTAAATAAGGTTTATTTCATAAAAATGTTGTTATCAATATTGATTTTAATGCAAATTTAGCGCACATGGTATAAGAAAAAGCCGATTTTCACCCAGTTTACCTGTACGGAATAGGTTCCAACTGGGGTTGCTACATTATAGTGTAAATGAAAAATGCAACTAAACACAAGTTGCTAACTTGTTAAAATATTATTACCTTGGGACATGTTAGCAACAGCACGTTTGCCATTTGGTTAGTCTAACTAACTAAGTCTATAAATGGTTAAGCACATCCACAATATTAGCAAAGACATGAATTTATTTCAATTATATCACCTGTTGTACACACAATAACAATTTCTCCATATTTGGTACTCATTGCTTACAGTAATGTAAATTCTTGGCTAGGATATCAGGAGGTTTGCTCATGCATGTTGCTTGCACGAGTGATGCTTTTAAAACTGGCAACACCTGATTGTGGCATGTGAGGTAATAGGCAAAGAGTTATTGCCCTTGGTCTACATGATGGCACTGGGAAAGCTAGCTTCCATCTTTTTAGTAGAGCTGCATTCAGGTAATGGAAGGCTTTTATCCAAATGTGATGCAACTGGGGAATGTATTTGAAGAAGAAATGTCTAAACTGAAAATCTTCCTTATTCAGACATAATGGCAGTTTTAAAATACAGATTATATTCTTCTATTCTTTTACTTTTCCATCTGCCATCTGTGAACATAAAGTGGTTATGGATTTGCTTGACTAAATTCATTATGATAACACATTGCAAGACTGCAAATAATGTGAAGAATTTCTGACATTTCAGATCAACCATAATATTGGTTTCTGCTATGCCAAGACAAAATACAAACTTCTGTATTTACTTCACAGATAATATGCTGATATGCAATAGTCTGTTTTCACAAAATGTGAGAAGCTAAGCACATTAAGCATTACCTCATGTATGGGTTGCCTGCCTAGTGTTCCTGTTCATTCCAGTCAAAATCATGCTATAAAGCAGACAGAATATGTAGTAATTGTTTGGCAGCAAGGGGTACATTCATACAGACCCTTGAGTGCCACTCAGTCCAAATTAATAGTAACATCAGTTACTTTTCTTTTAAAACTTCACAACAAACCTCTATTCCTTTCAGGCTGAGCTGATGGACAATAGCATTGTACAAGCTGAAAACAAAGAAAAGCTGAGCTGTTATAAGTTCTTTTACAAGAACTGGTCCAAAAATGTTTAGATAAATAAATAGGCTTTTTTCGGCACAATGTTCTGCAATATAATTAGCAAAGAAAGTTATGTAATGGAGTAATATTTTATACTGAATGGAACTGATGTGATGATATTGTTATTTCTTTATGTATTATGAAATAATGACTCAGCTGTCTTTTATTAACCTATTTGTTATTTTCTTTATAGTTGTACCATACTATAAATATTAACTGTCAACCATTCATGACTTTGTGACATTTTCTATTTACAAAAAAGTGTTGATCATTTATGAAAGCAAAACCAACCAAACAAAACCAGGAGTTCATTGAAGGTGTTGATGTTCCACTGGCCAAAATAAATTTCCTGGAATTCAGTATAAGACCATTTCTTCCTTTTAACTGCTGATTGTTGAAACATCTGCTACTCTTCAACAAAAGAATATTTTCAAATTAACTGCTGAGGTGGACATGTTGAATGTCAGATCAGCACCATTTTCATTTAGGATTATCAAGTTATTGAAAGTCTTGTCGTGAAAACCCCATCTGTTCATAGGGGTTACTGACAGCAAGAATTTCAAGGGAGCTGTTGTGGTGTTCATATTGGATGTATTAATTGCACCATTTCATATTGGACGAGTTATGTTATAATAAGCCTGTTGGTGAAAACCCTATGTTGTTGTAACAATTCATTTGGAAGGAGTAGAGATTTGTTTTTAGAGATGGTCACCATGGTAGCCATAGTGATGGTTAATTTGCATCATTTTTATTCAAGACCAACTAGGTACAATATAAACTCTTCAGAGGAATTCTCATGTCAAAATGACTTTCCATTTTAAAAGTGATAAGATTGGACATCACAGCTGCACTTTTACTTTAGGATCAATAATGCATCGCAAGAAATCTTTCAGTGAAAACCTCATGTTTATATGTCATTCCACTTTCAAGAAGTGAAATGGTTACCTCAGTGGCAGTAATGGCCCCTTAGGATCAACCAGAATAAAAAGTCTTCTTGTGAAAGTACAATGATGATAATGGGCAGTCATTTTGGAAAAGTAGCAATAGTAATATTTTTCTAATATCCATTTTGGTGGATATAGTGGGGGTAAGATTGGCATTATTTTCATTTATCATGAACTAGACATCACAGCAATGCTTTCAGTGAAACCCCATTCTAATATTCATTCAGGCAAAGTAATGGCAAGAATTTCAAGATGGCTATTGTGATGGGCTTTCATTTACGTCCAACTAGACATCGTAATAAGTCTTCTAGTAAAACTCCTTTATAAATATAACTTAGGGGGAGTAACATTAAGATCTTTTAAGATGGCTGCTATGATGGCCATACTAGATGTCAGATCAGCACCAGTTTCATATAGACCCAACAAAATTAGCATGTCTTTAGTGAAAACCCCTCATGCTGATGTAACCATTCATACTGGATAAGTACTGATAATGAGATTTTCAAGAAGGCTTCTAAGGTGGCCATATTAGAAGTCACACAGAACAACTTTCATTGATATACATCATAATGAAGTCTTCCGGCAAAAACCCCTTGTTGTTAGGATTTTCTATTCAAGAGGAGCAGCGTAAGTTAAACTGGACATAATGTTGGTAAAATGTTCACTTAGAACCAATTAGACATCATAAACAATCCTGTAGTGAAAACATTTTGATATGACCATCTATTCAGGATGAATGCAAAACAAGATTTTCATGACAGACACTGTGGTGGACATATTGGAAGCCCAAGAAGAACAATTTTCAGTTATGGCCAACTAGGCAAAAGAAATCTTAAGTGAAAAATCCATGTCAATATCACTTTCTATTCTTCTGGGGAAAACCCCATACTGATACGTTTCATTAATACAAAACTTTTTAGTTCCAACTATCATAAGAAATCTTCCATGGCGATATGACCATCCATTCCAGAGAAACAATAATATGAAGAGCTTCAAAATGGCTGCTGTGGTTGCCATACTGGCTGTCTGAGCAGTACAATGTTCATTTGGGGCCAACTAGATCATGTGATGAATATGTGTGTAAAGTTTAATGGCAATCCTCCAAGTAGAATAGTAGTAAAAAATAAATTGTGTTAAAAGATTGACAGGCACTGTATAATGGATGGCAAAACAATATTTCATCCCATTTTTAATGATGCTTAGCAATTTACCTGCACTTTGACACCATCACACATGGTCATATCTATGAAGAAATCCATTATGAGAACAAGTGGTATTTGCTTGTGATGCTAAGTGTAATTCTGCAAGATTAGTGAAATAAAAATTCTGCCAGAATATCACCAGAATGTAATACCAAAAAGCACTCAATTGCATACACAAGTTCATCTGTAGAATGGTATACACATTGTCAAATCAAACAGAACAAAACCATACTCACCAGTTACCATCTGATGCAATCTGAAAAATACAAGAAAAAAAGTACAAAAACAAATTCATTAATATTACATTTCAGTTGGTTAAATTTAGATCTACATTTACTTCAGAAAGTGAGTTTAACTTATACTGATGTATGTCTTGTTTTAAAATTGCATCTGTATAATTGCTAGCAATCACTTAGTTTTTGCACTGTAATATTTATATTAGAAAAGTAAAATAAACTAAAATAACTGCAAGAATTTTGAAAACATGCATAGTATTTTCCTTTGTAGCATGTAACAAGACTAATAAATAAAAGTACAAAACTGCTAAAATGGGATGAAAATGATTTTATTTTACTTTTCAAACCAACCTCCATCATCACCAAGACTACTATATCTGTGTCCACGTAAGTGATAATGACAGCTTCATCTAAATGCATGCTGGGATGATGGATGAGTGTTTTTGAGGAGGAGTGAACATTTTGTGAAGATAAAAAATGCAATTTGCTGACTGGTCATTAATGCATGTGCAAACTTTGGAAGGGATATTTATAATTAACAAACATCAAATTCATCAGGATTTGGATGGTGCAGAAGGTTAGTTAAAATATTTAAAGAATTTAATCAGTTTCATCCAGTGATTATAAATATATAATAAATGTTAATAAATTTGAGAATATATGCATGATCTCAATTCCAACAACTGCAGAAAGTATTTCCTATCTATATTCCATACAAAGGAAAAAAAACCCCTACCTATCCATTCCATTTACTTCCCCTACCCACCACTTGGTGGCTCTTGACTTTTACCAGTATTATGTTGAACAATACCTTGATGAGAATGGACAAATTTGTGGGGAGGGAAGACTGTTGTAATCAGGCAAGTATTCTCAGAGAAACATAATTACAAAAAAATGGCTGTTTGCTTAAATAATTTCTCCGATTACATTAGGAGAATTGGCAATAGGCAATACTGATTATCATACCCAGTACAAGGTTAAAGTGCACTCCTAGTATCAGACAAGCCCAGCTGATGGTCAAATAAACTGCAACAAGACCCACATAAAAGTAACCAAATGACATTTTTATATAAGGTAAAATCACTGGCCAAATCCAGCAAAAGAACTGTTCTATGCATGTAATAAGGCTGTGCTGACTTCAAACTGGTTTGGTGATGGTCTTGGGTGCAGCAACAGGACTTACCTGATTCAATCCTCGTCTCTGCCAGGTTACACATATAAAAGCCTGTGTTCATGCTAGCTCACAGCATCTATCATGTCACAGATCACAATGTTCCATTTGAAGGCTAAGCATGTATAAAGAGTTCTGAATTCATTAGCTTAAGATTTTCAAACTGACATACTAGATCTCAGTGTATGCCAAGCATATTACCATATTACCTACTTCAGCCATTTTGCCAGGGCTTGGTTGGTTTCTCTGGCTTGTTCAGAAGAGTCACTGCCAGACCCCAAAGCACTTTTATCAGTACTCTGCAGAGTGTTTGAGTGTGCACACCGTCTTGCATCAACACCTCCAATGATTCATTGACCACTCTTTAATTGATAGCATTGATAGCAGCTGATCTTTGCCTGGATACATAGACAAATACAGAACCATCTCATCTTAATGGTAGGTAATTTAGTATTAAAGAATGGGCTTGCAGCTCATTTTCCCTTCACATTGTAGCTATCAAGAAAACATTTTGTATGAGAGCAGCTTAAAGAAGGTACTGGTTATGGGCTCAAACTGATTTAAATTTAGACATGTTAGTAACTATTACAAATTCCACTTGAAAAAGTGGGTGACATTTTGGCAAGTTTTTAAAATTAGCAAAAAAGGTCTGAGAAGTCCTTATTGTGACCTATGCCTGAATGTGCATGTGTGTGTGTGTGATTTGGATTTTAATGTAGTTTTAACAATGTTTCAATCATATTGCTATGAAATCTGCAATGTGGCAGTTTATAGTGATATCTAGCACTGGGGCATCACTCCACAGACACGTAGCATGATGTCCCACCAAGTCACATTATCTTGACACCAGGTCGACGAGTCCTAACACTAACCTCTTAATGCTGAGCACAGAGGAATGCAGCTGTTAGATTCATTTTCTTAAGTCTTTGGAATGACTGTCAGAGTTCAATCTCACAACCTGCTACATCCAAGGTGGATGCTCTAACCACGAGGCCACCAGAGTGGTTTTAAAGGGAGAGGATACTGCTGTTGTCGCACCTATCTCAGAAAACCTGCCATTTCTCCTTTTACACCTTAGAGAGCTGGGCCTTCTAAAAGCTTAAAATCTTCCCTGCATAAAGTTCTCCTCACAAAAGTCAGACATGAAGGAAATTGTCCTGGCATGGATAAACCCTCGTAATTGTGTCTGCTTGAGCAGGATGGGTCTTGGGGGATTTTCATGAGAGTTTATCACCATATTAAGCAGATCAATCACATGAGACTTGCTACACATGAGAGGGTCCTTCAGAATCACTTTGTATTTGTGGCCCTCATAGGGTAGTGGCTATACACCTCCCAACTGTGACCATCTATGGCCATGACTCTAGGTGCAGGACTGGTGAGATAAGGCAGGCAGTTTGTGACTCTACCTGGTCTCAAACAGATCTTTCATTGAGGATTTCCAATGTGCACATATATACTGAAAGATCAATTAGTGGATGGACCACTCTGTGAAGGGTCATCATGTGATGTGTGGTCCTGTTAATATATTGGACATTGTGTGCCATGAATTCATATGCATGATCATTACATGCTTTTTCAAAAAGCTGAGAAGGTAGCAATCATGTTAAGTTGTTGTAGGGTTTAATGACATTTTTCAGACATGATAGGCTATACATGGCAGCCAGTATAAATGGTGCAGGAAGAATGCAGGAAAACCCCAGAAAGAACCACCAACACACAAGAAGCTACTGGCAAGCTTTTTCAAATACCCACACTGGCTTAACCTGAGACTTGAACCTACACAGATGATGAGCACTGAACATTGGCAAATATTTATGTTTGAAACCATGGAATATGGATTTCCAACAAAAAAAGCCTTGGAATGGCCTATGATCCATAATTTATCAGAGTTGGTCACAGATTTCCTTAACATTCACTGCTGAAAATGGAAGGATGTCTTTATCTTCAGAATCCGATGAAGCCATAAACTTATAAGCCTGACTTGCAGCTGATACGCCTGAGCACTCAGTAATCAGCATAACTCTATTGACTGTATCCAATGGCCATTTTAAAACTATTGCATATGGCCCAATATAGGATCTGAATACAATAAGCCATCTCCACACTCACTATGAAGGCTATTCTAATTGAGCATTCTGTCAACATCAGGATAAACATTCCAGAGGCCTGGGATAAGGATGTATGATGGTTGCTCAGTATGGTTATTGCCTGGATGAGTGGCCTGGCTAAAGGCTGGGCAGTGAGCTCAACTCACATCTGGACAGATAATAATAATAATGACTATATAGCAACTAATCTTTAGAAGGTTTAAGCACTTTACAACAACTGACAATGCTTAAAAATGAATATGAAAAACAAGCCATATATAAAGAAATGATTACAAAAATTAAAAACAAACACTACAAAATTAGAAACAGAACATGCTGTAAATTTTTAAGGTAAGGATATGTTAAAAAGAATACATAATTAAGTCATTATGACTGTTCATATAGTTGAAAAAGACGTGTTTTAAGGGCCCTAATTGGGAGAGAATTAAGGGCCTTAATTGGGAGAGAACCACCTGGTTGATCTGTACAGTAAAACAGATGATCAGACCAGATCACTGAATAGCTCTGCACACCAATGTGTCACCAGCTGGTACACAACATGGCTCACCAAAGTGACAGATACCTGGTCACAGATTGTGGAATATATCAGGCTGGATGGCTATGATAGGATTATGTGGCCTGGACTGATGGAAAAACATCTATGTCCAAAAATTCACATATGCACATATCCTTAAGGCCAAGCCCAGACCTGATGGGGACTTGCACACACTGTGCAGCCTAAAAAAAAAGTTTTCCATAAGCCCCAATACATCAATAGAGTAATATGAGAGATGGAAGGACTCACATTCACCCAGGGTCACTAATTTTCTTTTCTCTTCTACTAGTTGCCACATAAGTGACTCAGACAATGCTTGTGGAGAACATGCCGTTGGCATGGTAACAAAAACCTCTCTAACCTTCTTTTCTTACATATGTTGGTTACATAATGCCTGCTGTGGGCCTTGGATGCATCACTTTGATGAGGGTGGGACCATCAAATTGTCCCCAACTATGTTGCTAAAGATAACATTTATGGATTTGAACATAGTATGCTTAAGGCAGTTTCTTTCGACTTGCCACATCTCTTTCCTCTTTAATCATTATCACAGTATAGAGGACCTGTTTTATATATGCATGTATATGCATGTAGATGTGCAGGTGCCTTGTGCATCTTCATTTGTCTCATATCTTAAGCAATTTATACTTTTCAGCAATAGGGTTCATCAATTTTCTAAAATTTTGTGGAAATAATCCAAGTGTTCACCTGCATAAATAATCATTACTTCTTTTTTTTAGACAGTAAATAAATACCACCAGTGTGCATGAAAACAACATAAATTAATAATACTGTGCTGGGGAACATTGTCAGAAACAAACCCCAAAACAAAGTCCCAAAAATGAGAGAAATTTACATCAATATAAACAAATTTCACAAAATGATGACGAGAAAATACTTTTATGTCCAATATTATGCTGACTTTGATGATAGATGGTCCACAAGATTAATATAGATCCTGTGAGGGGCATGAGATGCAATGTATATAGCATCATGTGAAAGCTAAAAGCTGCAACAACAATAACAGTCACCTAGTGGTGATAGAGGGAGGTCATGGAAGGGTTAGAAGAATTTCTTTCCTTTGTCTATGTGATGATTATTCTGCAATTGCTAGATATAATAAGTAGCAAAACTTCTTTAATGTGATAGGAAACGATTCAAATAAGAAAATGTATTTATATATTTATTTGTATATTTGTATTTATATAAGAGTACAAGCTGCAATGGGTCAGCTGAAAACTTAAAAAGAAACTCCTAAGTTTGAAAGAATTGGATGAAAAGCTTAAAACAGTGATCTTGACATGTACATATTTACCTCTTTTATCTGTAGGCCTCTCTCAGAAAGGAACTTCTTGATTTTTTCTGTCTCAACATTTCTGGCCAAAAATATATTTTCTGCCTCCTGTTCCCTTATCCTCTCCTCCCTTTCTTTTGCCTGAGCAGCTTTTTTCTCCTTTATAAAGAAGAAATTAGAAGATAATTATATTGCCTTTTCCTTTGAAGAGCCTTTAAAGGTCTATTTTTCAGATGACAGTATTTCAAATTAAGATACTAACTTTGCTCTTAGATTATATATAAGGCATATGTATATTCACAAAAAGATGACTGAGTTTTAGAAACCTTGATGAAGACATCAATAGTAAGGAAACAATGTAGTATTCCATTTTAAAAATGGGAGCCTGGGTAGCTCAGTTGGACACTTAGCTTGTTACAGTTAAGTTCCTAATGCATCAAGTACTGACATCGGCAGCTGTATTTAGGATAAATTCATAAACTTAGTTAAATCAATATGTTGTTGTTCTTGTTGTTGTTATGAGGCGTAACGCCATTTTTCAGCACATGATAGGCTATACATGGCGGCCAGTATTAAGGGTGGAGGAAGAAACTGGGAAATCTGCGGAAAGAACCACCAACCACGAGAAGCTACTGGCAAGCTTTCTCACATATCCACATTTGCCAAATCTTAAGACTCGCACCCACACAGACAGTAGTGAGATGGCAGTGATCCGTAATGGCTGTTTGCTTAAATAATGGAGAGCGCTTTAGTCCAATTGACCACTCTAGGCCCCTAAACAATATAAAATCAGCAATATGTTATTATTTGGATAAGATGTATTACATATTAAAGATGTATTACATATTAAAAATAACTATTTTACCAAATTTTAATTTTCTCACATTTTCAAAAGCAATATGCTGCTAAATTGTGATAATTTCAACTTTGGTGATTTTGCAAAAATAATTTTAAAAAAATACAAAACTGGCCTAAAGAGTTACTATGTCCAAATATATAAAATGTGTCTAAATATACTTCTACATAAGTTGACTAGAAGCTGAATCCATGTATATGTCTGCCAAAAATATAATCTCTGCATGACCCTATCCATACATCAAGGTGTATTCTGACATGAAATATGTCCTAAAATTAGGTATTAATTTATGTATATAATTAACACAGTTCATTCTACCAGTCATAATTTTGCTAAAATTTAGATTTTTATTTTTTTAAAAAAAGAAATACCATATTTAGTGCTCTGAAATACTTTCATTACCTGTCACTAACTTTACAGTTGTAAAAAAAGACAAAATCTGGTAATAATTAGTGCATTTTGCTTATAGGGAGTTAACCCCATTATTTGCATAATTCAACTTATATAAAAAATATTGATTAATATAAAAGTATACTTGATCCATTTGTTTACCCGTCTCTTTTGTGCTTTACTTTTCTTAACTTTGTCGAATGGTACATCACCCTCTCCTTCTTCTGGTAGATCTTCAGTGCTCAAGTTTTCCAGGGACTTCACAGTTGATTCTGTTTTCTTAATAAAAGAGTTTTGTTGATGCATTTTTCATTCCATGTTTTGATTACTATCCTTTTTATCCATATATGCATTTCATTTACATAGATTCATAAGATGCTTACTGACCACTAATATAACTTATACATAACAAATGAAACTTGTTACATTAATGGTTTATCAAAAAAGTTTATTTTTGCAGTTTTATTTGTTTACTTTCAGAGATAGTAACTGATCATTAATATGCTTATGTTTAATTTACTCATTATGAACTAAGCATTGTTATTGATACCTGGGTAGAAAGTACTTGTTGCAATGATCAAACAACACAAAATAATATTTAGTATATGTCTCTTCATTTATTCATTCTTTTCCTGTGATAATACTGACACTTCTACTAAAAATGATCACTTTTAAAAGAAGTCAAATGAGGTGATCTTTTCAAATTTAGATAAAAGGAGCTTACTCAATTATTTTTACAAGCATGATCATAATGATGATTCAAAGAAGAAAAATTCATGTAAAAGTAGAGTGATAAAATGTAAGGCTACCTTTGAGTCTGAGGTCACTATTTCTCTAAATCCACACTCTGAGGCAGCAATATATATCATATATCACACAACTAAGAGAATGAAATTACTGATGAATGTGTTCAAAGCAGCATCACAGGGTAACTTAGGCAAGAGTAATAATTCTTAATATATAGCAATGATTTATTCTATGGACCAAGTGAAAGATTATTCTTACCGTCTGGATACAAAGGTTAGTGGCCATACATTTATTAATTAGTAGTGAGTGACATGATTATCTGCCTAAATAACAAAGTTGGTGCTCCACCATGAATTGCGTCTCCATAATCATGTTCTCTGCCACTAGTTATGTCAGAAAAAAAGGTGGAGAACAAATTGCTGGCATACTGCATTGGGTTTATAATTATTCCATTGCTTTGATTCAATGACTCTGAAGGAAAATGTTTTGAAGCTATTACAAATGATGTGTACCCCTCTGGCGGCCTAGTGGTTAGAGCATTCGCAGAAGGTTGTGGGTTCGAATCCCGACCAAGTCATACCAGTGACTGATAAAAATGGTACTAACAGATGCCTCGATAGATGCTCAGTATTCAGAGGTTAGTGTTAGGACTGGCTGGCCTGGTGTCAGGATAATGTGACTGGGTGGGACATCATGCTACATGTCTGAGGCATAATGTTCCAGTGCTAGACATCACTATAAACTGCCATACTGCTGATATTTTAGCAATAAGAGACTAAACAATTGTTAAAGCTACATTAAAAATCTAAATCACACAAATCACAAATGATGTGCCAAGCTGGCATGGGATGAATATACAACCATGTATATGCCAATGGAAGCAACAAATCCAGAATTTAATCATGTCTTGCGACAGTTTTGGATCTCATGAAGTCTGAGCAGCACAGTATATGCAAGACAGTATGTGAAGAGCATCCTTCATGTTGGAGTTGGTGACACTCAACTGGGAAAGGCCAGTTTAATATTAAACGAGAACAAATGAAAATTGAAATAAGACAAGAGCTTTCTTTAATACAGAAGAACAGTTTTAAACATGGTACTAAATGTAAAAATAGACCCAGTTTAAGAAACTTTGATCTGTCAATTGATAAATCCTTAAGGATATAAGTTAGAGAAAGTCTTAATTTCAGTAAATTTCTGTTCATGCTAATGAAATTACAGATGGTAACATATCAGTAAAAAAATTGCATATGTAACATATTCTGACAATAGGACAAGAGGGTAAACAAAAATTTGATCAGCTCAGCATACATTCTCTGTTGTGAATTCCAAATATTTATTCTTGTACAGTGTGGATCAAATTCAATACAAACTGGGATTAATTAATGAACACGATTTTTTGCATTTAAGAATCATTTCATATGGATATCAGTCAAAATATCAAAACAGTTATATTACAGATGTGCAATACATTCAAATATGAGATTAATCATGTAAGATTGAACGGGAATGTTGTAATGATATTTATTGTAAATTATAAGTTTCTCAACCTGTTTTTGCTGGAATGCAGCTAGTTCTTGATCTTGCCTTTGGTCAAGTTCTGCCTCAAGTTTAGCAATCTCCTCTGTCACTTCCTTCTTTTTTTTCTTGTCTCCTTTTGGTACACTGCGCTTGAGTTTCTGAATATGAGCTGAAAAAAAAAGATGAACCCAAACCTCAGATATATGTTGTAAAACTAGCAAAAATGCCTTCTGTATATACCTGCTTAGAAGCAGAGTCCAACTTCAAATTGCACAGACCCAGATCTGTCATCAAATAATGTGGGTCTATGCAGTTTGTCAGGAGTAATCTGTAGGACCAACACAGAACTCAATCTGTTGGCACATTATATAAAGGCAGATCACCATTCAAGTTGTTTGAAAATGGACCTGACACTTCTAAGCAATTATGGAAGGTTTATAAAAAGGGCAAAATCCAAACAAATTGTGTAAGTAATCATAAAAATGTCAGTCCGAAAGAATTAAAATATTAATAAAAATACAGACCACTTAAATATTTATTTATCAAATCTAAGGTCATCTACATATGCAACATGCCAATTAATATTTAATATGTGTGGAATGTCTCCATATAAGCTTGCCAACAACAACATTGTACTAACAAAAGCTAAGTAAAAAGTTTAACATTTTTTAAGAGTCATCTAGAAATGACATTCTTTGGTCCCCTACTTATGCCAGAATACGCTGTATATACCATGTTTGGTGCACTTAGTTTCCATGGTAACATTTGGAGAGAGATATACATAATGGTAACTATACCTCCCCCAACCAAATTACATCAGTGGGGTAGTGGTGAGAAATTCTGTTAAATTTAATTAAATATCATACATACATATGTATATATACACATGTATATATATATATATACACATACATATATACATATACATATATATACATACATATATACATATATATATATATATATATATATATATATATATATATATATATATATATATATATATATATACATAGATGCAATAAACTGACGACGAACAGACGAACAGTACGAAACTAGTAACTAACTAGCCTAAGCGCTTTCGACTCTTAATGAGTCTTTTTCAAAGGCAAATACAAAACATAGTTACGACAAACAAATAAACACAAAAACGTTGCAAAAAACGTTACAAACGCAACGTTTTTGTGTTTATTTGTTTGTCGTTACTATGTTTTGTATTTGCCTTTGAAAAAGACTCATTAAGAGTCGAAAGTGCTTAGGCTAGTTAGTTACTAGTTTCGTACTGTTCGTTGTCAGTTTATTGCATCTATTTTAATTAATCCCTGACAAATGTGATCCCTTGGTGGATCCAGTACGCTTGAGAGGGTTGTTATTCGCCATATGATTTGTATTCTTTATATATATATATACATATATATATATATACATACATATATATATACATACATACATTTTTATATATATACATACATCCATATATACACACACACACTCACACACACACACAGTACATACGTATATAGGTCTCCCTAGGATTTTAAAACTAGGAACTAAGAGTCCAGGACTTCTAATTTGGTAAAAATTGGAGTCCCACCAGCAAAAGTTGCAGTCCCAGGCATTACATGCTTTCTTACACTTGTCACATCTGAACTATCAGTTCTAGCATTTTTAGCAAAGTTCTGAATCTCATTGAAATCATTTTTCCCTCTAATCCCAAAATAATTGTCTAAATTTGCAAATAGCATTTTGTCTAGATCTCTTGATTTAGAGTTTGCAGGAATATTTTTACAACAACAAGTGGAAATGAAATCAACAACAATGAGTGCGCTGGGCTTCGCCAAGGTTGAAAATTGTGATTTAGATTACATATTGATGACAAAATATGCCATCTGGCGATATTTTTGGTGACAACATTTTTGGTCAATAAAAATGGTATATAGTCTTTGGTTTGGAGTGGAGAAATACATGTATATACATACATACATGTAATAATATATAAAATAATAAAAAAAATAAAATAAAATAAAATAATATATAAAAATACATGTAAAAATATACAAGATATAAAATATATAATATATAAAAATATATTATATACAATCGAACCCGGTTATGTCGCCAGCCTAGGGGTTTGCCAAAAAGCATCAAGATAACCAATAATCGAGATAAATGAAAACCAATATGGCATCAATACAATAACGTGCTTAAAATTTTATTATGTACATGATGTGCATTAATAAATAAAAATGTAAATGCACTTATTTTTTTGATGATTTTATACAACAGCGTTTCCGCGATTTGTTTGATGAAGCAATCGGCATACTATAAAAATATACATACATGTTTGTTAACAAATGGCATATGTGCACCATCTAACAGCAAAGATTTACCAGTATACAATACAAACCACCATTGATTCTCGATACAAACCTTTATTATATTCTCCAACATTGCAAACACAAAGATTGCTCACAAAATCACAAAAGAAAACATGCAGGGTGTAGTTCGTTTTACAAAAAGCTAACTAAAAAAGCTAACTAGTGTCAAAATTAAATTTGTGAGTCATTTCACTCTGACAGCTCTGAAAAGTATCCTAACAGAATAGTTACAGCATGTTATCCTTCAGACAAGATCAACAGGAGTGAATGAATGACATATGGACAGTGATCACGTGCTATATGAACTCAGCAAATGCCCAGTTAACCAAGTACATGTAAATTTAAAAAATCAAAAAGACTGTATTCTTGCAAAATAGTATCTCCATTCCCACGAATGAAACTTGCAGAAGTTAACACCTGGTAATATTGGACCATATATATTACTGTAGCATAAGTTAACACCCAATATAGGGATTCTTTCAATACTGTATTTTGAGGAAGAAATAATTATTTTTATTTATGCAAAAGTTATTTATTTGTTGTTTGCTATTTCTTCTTGCTGAGTTTAAGTGTCTGTAACAACCAACAAACAGGATTAGCCATTCCATTCATTTTATCTGTTCTATTCTGGCCATATGTCAACATAAGCTGATTATGATATAACAATGCACTGCAAAGATGGGGTTGTCATACAAACAAAGGATCATTTGTGTACTGTTCGATTCCAATGCATTACTTAGTTAAGTTTGTAGCTTCCTTCCGTTCTCCTTTATATTTATCCAGTCAAAAGCCACGATTGTATGCATAAATTAAATAATCAAAAAGTCCGTTGCCAGATAAAACATTTTTGTCACCATTAGGGAGGAAAAAGTTACAGGCGATTGGTCATGGAGATCGAGATAACAGATGTTAATCGGCAAATTTTGGCCCTTTTTTGTGCTAGAGATATTAGGGTTTGGCGACATAATAGAATCAACATAATCAATGAGAAAATGCTAAGACAAAGAGAGAATTTGGCAGTTCCACTTCAAAAATGTCAACTTAATAGGTTTGGTGAGGTAACAGGTCGAGATAAGTGGGTTCAACTGTATGTAAGTATGTAAGTATGTATGTATGTATGTGTGTGTGTGTATATATATATATATATATATATATATATATATATATATATATATATATATATACACACACACACACATACATATATATACTCACATACACACACACTATACATACATACACATATACATAATGCTTGTGCTGTTTAACATTTTACTGCAAATATATTCTATGATATACCCCTCTAATGTTGTCTTTATTGGTGAGTTGATCAATAGATTTGCATTTCCCTAAAGTGGGTCTCATTTCCTTACTTGCATCCTTGATGATTTGACTTGTTCCGTCAATTTGGCCCTCAATCTGGTTTCAAATGGAATAACCAAAGCACTAAGCAGGTTTAGTTATACTGTACAGCCATGTGACAATGTATATTGTAATTAAAACAAGAATGAATTCTTGATTCAGCTGTGTTGGTTGATAATGGAATATAGTAGGGTCATACTACATGACGATTATTACAATTGTCAGGTTACTGAAAAGACAGTCTTTTTTCCTCTTTGCAAAATATACCAATAAAAAGCACCTTGATTAAATATGGTCTTTTACAATGACAAAATTTTGCATTTGCACACACATATGCTCATTCACTAAAATGTGATATCAAGTTCTTTATTTTTTAATTGCAATTTGATACTGAGATTGTTGCAGTTGCACTTATTTTCTTGACAGTGTGAACAATTTACCAATAAACTGCTGGTTAGAGCATCAACCTCAGATACGAGAGGTCATGGGTTCGATCCCCAGTTGAGTCATACCAAAGATTTACAAAAATGGTACTAACAGCTGCCTCGCTTGATGCTCAATATTAAGAGGTTAGTGTTAGGAATAGTCACTCAGGTGTCAGGATAATGTGACTGGGTGGGACATCATGCTTGATGTCTGTGGCATGATGCCCCAGTGCACATTGCAGACATCGTAGCAATATGACTGAAAATTTTTTTAAAGCTATGTTAAAAATCATAATCATTTTCTTGACAGTGTGGACAATTTATCAATAAATAATACCCATATCTAATACATGTTCTAACCATCTTAATCACTTTGCCAACATTACACAACATAACAGCTATATATGCTCTAATGCAGAAGAGCCTGCACATTGAGACAATCCTCTTGCTCTCTCATTAACAACGAAATTTTTGAGTAATTTTATTTTTATTGTACAGTAAACCTGTTTTATGAGACCACTGTTATGAAAGACCACCTGTCTTGAAAGATGTTATTCTGAATGCATATATTTATTGAATGTAAAGTGTTATGACCTGTTATTAGAGACTACCTGTCTTGAAAATTTATAATTTTCTGTCAAAAGGAGTGGTCTTTCATGACAGGTTCTACTACTATTAATTGAGAGCAAAATGAGACAGAAAATATATATTTACTTTGTATGTTTATACTGTTAGGTTGTCGAATAATATATGTTCTGCTGGACTTGTTCAGGTATGATTCCATTATTTTTCGTACATGGTCAGTACCACAAAATGACAATTATTTTACATAAATTTTTGTACACTGAAATCAATAATTATTTTTTCATGTATGAAAAATTACATTAAATATGATAACAGTACATACACAATGTTCTTAGTGCCTATCTTCAAAGCATGAATGGTTTATAATCTCCATAGTTAAATGGGGAGCAGTATGAATCACAACAGCTTTATATTTTTGATATAGTTTCTTGTGATAAGGATGATTTTGCATAAATGTAAAAAAACTCCCAAATAATGAGAACAACATAACTGAGAAATTGCTTGTAATCATCAATCCAAATGTCAATATGTTGAATATGGGGTTAGAATGAGTCATACCCATGGGACAAACAGTTGTGACCCTTGGGTTACAACTAATAAACCATTGAGATCCCCATCCATAAAATATATAAACCAATTGTGCATGAAAAGGTGAATTCAGATATGTGAATGGATCTAATCTTATCCCTGAGGATTCAGCTCCAGGGTCATAATACTGCAACTATGGAAATACAATGTGACCCCATTATAACACAATAGCTGGAAGTCTTAGAACCAGACCGTTTTATTGACCAAACAGTGTTATAAGCAACCAGGTCAGTCAGCTGAAGTAAATGATGCATACACCAAAAAAATGTGCAGAGGGTGGGGTGGGGTGAGCAGTAGGTAATAAATGCAGGCATAAAAATGTGGTTCATTGGCACATTTACCATCTTAAATCAATGCATATTAAATGAAAATGTAGTGAAAACAGAAGGCATATACATATATATATATATATATATATATATATATATATATATATATATATATATATATATATATATATGCATTTTAAGTGCCATCAGTGAGTTCATAACTATTTTCCTATAGAAAAGGAAACTTTCATGGTACAGTTTGAGTGTTCCAGTCATGTTGGAAAATGAAACAATCCATCTGATTCCATTGCTTTTATATAAGTTTGGTAATGACATCCTTTGAAGAAGTTTCTTTGTTTTTATTGAAGATTGTAGTGGGCTTTCTTTGATAAAGGGTGCATGCATTATTGAAGTCACCACTAAAGGACAGCTTTGGAGACCAAAAAATACACATTTCTTATGGAGGTGGCATGATTGAATGATTCCCCCCCCTCTTTCTTGAGTATGTTTTCATAACAATCAGTGCTTCAAAGGTAATGTTTTCTTTGAAATTTCAGCTACTATTTTATCTGGGTATTTTTTTTGAAAATGAATTGGCCATCCTATGGTCAATTATAGTTATTGTTCCTACTGAATGGACAATGTTTTCAAAATGATTATGATATGTATTTACAATGTCTTGTTTATGGGTTAAAAAAAACTAAATAATTTAGAAACAGACTATATGTTGTGATTTTCCTGAGAATCCATCTGAGATTCAGGTTGACAAATTTGATAGCAGATGATAAAGTACCTGTTAGAGGACTTGCAAAATAGAAACTTGGATTAAGATACAGCATTGTTTTTAGGTAAACAATTCTATCATCTAAATAATGTATTTGTATGATTCTAAAAGATCAATATTAATTTCTGGGTTAGAAGTTCATGGATTGGGTCTTCATGTCCACATTTTAGAAATCACATTTTATTCATTTAGAACACAAATGTGGGTTATTTTTGTACACTTTATGAATATCACTTTCCTTAATTGAAGGGCCATCATTTTTTCTTGATACAAATTGGATTTTCAATCAAAATAACACCTAATCCAATGTTTACAAAAATGACTGTGCAGAATGACCTGATGCACAGAATAGACTGACAATTGTACTTGTCAGTGTTATAAAGAATGTCGAGATTAAATTCCATGTCAACGAACAACAGTTCTTCTAATCTGCACATTTCAACATTTTCTGGGAGAGGACAGCAAATTTTGCTGGTGGGACTCCTATTTTTAACCAAAATGGGAGTCCTGGACTCCAAAGTTATAAAATTCTAGTGAGACCTTTGTCTACTGCTTCTGTCATTAGGAGGAACATTTTAGTTGTAGTCTAGTTGTATTTGTTTGGTTTTTTTTTTTTTTCATTTACCCTCATTTGAGCTTTAGAGACCCCCAAAATATATAATTTGACTTCCAGATATAATACAAAAGTTTTTTAATATTCAGTCTGACTCCCTAGTTTTGACACCAAGGAGATTTTTGACTCTGTATTGTACCCCTAGGGGGTAGTTATTTACTTTAATTGCTCTACAGAAAAAGATTTAGCTTTTTTTAAAGGAAATAATGCAGTGTCAGTAATTAAGGCAAATTGGAAGTAATAAAGTGTTATGTACTGATAACTTTAGAAAATAAACCCAAAAATTCTATAATTAACATATTTTATGGGGTGAAACCTATCATTGATCATAATTTTGGAATTTTTAACTTGTTTGAAAAACTTCATAGATGAAAACGTTGAAAATTTGCCAAAATAAAAGAGAAACTGACCAAAAAATTTCTTTTTAGCATTCTACCTCGTTATAGTTTGCATCATGCAAAGTATTTATGACTTTATTTATTTTATTTTATTTTATTTTTATTTTATTTTATTTATTTATATTTTAAAATTGATTTTTTCATAATTTTTGCTGAGCGGCAGAAGTGATCGGTTGAAATTTTAAACATGAGGAATTTGACATCTTGCAGCTATATTTAAATGTAACTGACTCTTGAAAACAAGATTTAGAAAGATGTACCAAAATCCCTAAAACCCCCAAACCGTTATCATCGGAAATAAGGAGGATATACTCGATAGTGATTAATCTGAATCTGCTCATACAATTTAATATTTGTTTTTGATCTTTGCATTAGGAATTCGGCTCTTGATAGTAAAATAATTCTACATAAAATATTTAACCTTGCAAATCCTTTCTCTGTTTCTTGTGTTCTGATAACAGATCCTCCTCTGTCATGCTTTCGTCGTCTTGGTCAGCCATGTTAAGTCACTAATACCATTGAGAATAAAAAAGTGAAATGTCAGCAAAATATTGCATATACAGTATTAAACATTTGATATAATTTAGATACTTTATTCAATATATTATAATTTGGATGATCATTATAAAGGTAAATAATATCAATTATATTCATAGTTTGTAGTTATTTGTAAGGATATAAGCGATCAACATTACAACAAGAACTATCCTGGTGTAAAAACAGCTTATATGTATTGTGTTTTCATACCTTTATAGAGCGTTTAAAGCACTCTGAACAATATACAGTCTTGCGGAAGTGTGCTGTCTGCTATCAACCCACTTATTTGTTGACAGTGTTAAAGAAAAATGGTGCTCTCTCTCTCTCTCTCTCTCTCTCTCTCTCTCTCTCTCTCTCTCTCTCTCTCTCTCTCTCTCTCTCTCTCTCTCTCCGATTTTCTCAAGACTATACTGTTGTATTCGCTTAACATAGGTCATACTATACCGAATTCAATAACGAAAAAGTTTAATGTGATAAAAAGTGCACAGAACAAAGTCAGTTGAATCATTGATATATAATTTATAACCTGACTTGTGATCAGAATGGCACTAATACTGACATCCCCATTCACCTTTCATGCTTAACGGACTTACCATACTACCACGGTGTATATTCCACACACTATGGGATAGTTTATTTTCATTAGACAACATAACTTAGTTTATCCTATTTGGTAACTGCTGGATAATTCCGTAAGTTACCATAACGTTGAGTTTGGAATTATATCCCTTTGGACACATGAACATGTTAATTAAACCGCTTGTTAAATCCACATGATAGGCAAATTTGTTGTCATTCTTTTCCTTTGCTTGATTCAACATTGTAAAAATCTGAAGCAGACAACATGTATGTATATCTATAGTCGCACATACCCCCTCTACCGGAAATGGACTTGTCCAGGAACTGGAAAGGGTCTCAAGCATGTCCCTCATATTTAAAACTTCTGTTAAGCATGAAACATGCAAACAATGTGTTAGAGTCATTGTACTCAGAGTCAGGTTAGAAAATATAAATCAGTGAATGAATTGACAAAGTTCCTTGCAATTATTATCACATTAAATATTTATTAAAATTAGTAGTGGAGTACAAACAAATGGGTTGGTATACTTGGAGTATGGTATTCACTTACCTCCAGTTTGCTTGTACCCTTTTAAAAATGAAAAGTATCATATAGCAAAAGAAACAAAACTTGTAGTACAAATCACATAGCTCAATGGTCTAAGTCACTTTTGGCAGCTACAGGTGTCAGCATGGAGAATTTGATTATACATACCTTTAAATTGTGGTGAAGCAGGAGCATATATTTATAATTTTATATATTCATGTTTAAATAGGCAGAGGTGGGTATTTTATTATTTTGTGTAATTAATGTTTATTGATGAATGAAATATAATCATCAGTTGCAATTATTGTGTTATTCTCACTTTTCACATATTAGGCCATTTAAGCAACCTTGTTTGAGTTTGTTCACTCTAAGCAATGAAGCTACCCTGACTACTGTTCATGCTGAGTGGTTCTAGTGTATCACAAGTGGTAACTTTCTGATTGGTTAGTTTGCTACTTGTCTATATAAACAAAATGAACAACATATTACTGTTATTGGTGGTCATTCCATTGAAGTGTCTGAAGGGTGCTGGTCATAGGATTGCAGTAAGAAAAGTGCCTGAATTTTTGCCTGAATTTTTGAAATAGAAAGAACTAAACTAAAAGAAATGAAAAGAGCCTTTTATCTATGTGGATTCTTGACAAAAACATGGTACAAAGGCTGTATCTATAACAGAAAATGCAATAGATGTGGACTAACTGGATACAATCCACATAAATGCATGAAAAATCAAGGAAATCAACAGCAACAACAGACAAATGAGGAATTACAATAACAAGAAACCTCTGAAAATGCAGCAACACAACAACAATCTTTCCAACTACAGACAAGACCTTACAACAGCAGCATCAACAATGTGAAATAAATATAGAGCAGTGTCAAGAGCTAGAGCAGCAACAACCCCTGCAATCCAATCATACAAAGGCAACAGAAAAACAGCAGCAACAACAAATGCAACATACACAAGCAACACCATGAAGATCAATTGAAAGAACAAAGATGCAGCACAAAATACAAGACATTCATAAACAGGCACTGATGCTGGCAGCAATTGGATCACATAGAGGAAGAGAAAGAAACCAAGAGAGAACAAAGAAGAGCCTAAAAGAGGGAAAAGCTACTAGAAGAAAAACAAAAAGCAGAAAGTGTATACCTTTTTCAAGCAGATGAAACTATACAAAATTTTCAGAAAAAAAAATTAAATTTTTTTACCCCCCCCAATACAAATGAAATTCTACACTTATAACACTTTCGAGAATATAACATACTTTAGACAAAATTTACCATAATAGAGAAATAAATATATGTAATGCAGGAAGGCCTCCCTAAATGGTCTGCAAAGATCAACCAGGGAGAGCATCCTCCAAACAAAAAAAAAAGTGCCTGATGGTTCTTTGCTTCAAGGAAAATGTGACTTGACCTTTGTCCCATGTGGTAAGATAGACGTATAGTTAATGTTAGTTTTGTTTATATGTACTCAGTATATTTCTCTGAAATGTATGTTGATCTATTTTAGTACCTTAAATAGGTTATTAACCTGAATATTCTTTTCTGAGCCTATCATTATAAATACATTGCATAGTAAGTTATTTGTATTGAATGTACCATAAACTGAATCAATGTATAAATGCAGAACAATAATGCATTGATGATGGAATTAGTTGTAAATGTATTTTTATTGTATTTGCACAAAAGCAGGAAGAGTATTTATCTTTATTTACCAACCTTGAGCATAATAAACCCAATTTCTTATAACAAATATTGGACTTGTATTTTCTTTTCTGTGAAGAGAAGGCAAGTGCTTTAACAGTGTTTATTCACTTTATTTCATGCCTTTTCCATCCAAATTCCATTGAAGATTATTTTATATATTTTCTCGAAAAATGCTTAACGGCAAATTAGTGATAATATACTTAGACACTTGTAGGCATTGTCAAGCAAGCAGGTTGATCTTGTTAAGATTTATGAGATTATGCCTGTGGTAGGGAAAAGTTGTACTACAGACATAAACAAAGACATGACAATGTCAACATTTATAGACACAGGAAACGATTGGCACACAGGTTTAATAAATTTGAGGTAATAATGTTCCTTTGTTTATATCTTCAGTATGGTATGTCACATCTTTTTCTTGAATTTGTACATAATACCTATTTTTTTCCATGCAGATATGTGCTTCCATATGCATTAAAAACAAGAAAGATGGATGTCAATTCTGTTTGTTTTTTTTTATTAAATTTTACATTACGCTAAAGTACTAAATTATCATTTTGAAGAAATGTAATAAGTACATTCAAAGAATAAAACTTATGTATGTTACACCCCTATCCAATTGACTGCTGATACATATAGAAGATACATGTGACTTATTGTTCATGTGATGGCACATTTGATTCCTCTTGCACTAGAAATAATTAAATCCAGTATTTTCTTTTTTGACCCAGTGCAATGCCAAACTACCATTGTAAAAATAATCAATAATTTTTGTTATGACTGGATGACTCAAAAATCATGATTGAATAAACTTTGCTGTAACTATACTATGATTAAATTTATTAAATTTTAAAATAAAATTATTTTTTAAACTTATATCAGTAAATGCATTTACATGACCTGTGTGACTTGTACTATATTAATTTCATTGATCAATGTATAATTTCTAACATTATTTTCACCAGATCGTTCCTAACAGTCAACTTCAAGAAGTTCTTGAAAGTAAATGTGAGGTTGTTTTGTAACCGTCACTCGCTTTGGCGAGTCATTTTCAGACAATAGATGTTGTGTAGTTTACCGGCTTCAATAAGCTTTGAATAATCCCATAAATTTTCTTAACTTTGGGAGTTACATCCATGCAGAACAGATGTATACAAGAATAACACCTCTTGATTTTTTTCAATTTTTCAAATATTAAAGCTGCAAATTGCAAATAATGGATGAAGATGAGTTGTACATAGAAATGTCTATGAAGTCTGTATGATTGTTTATATTGGTAAACATGAAGATGACAAAGTAAGGGACCCTGGTGGTGATAGAAGTTATGAATTGATGAATGAAATGACTAGGTTTTGACCAATTTTTGTATCCTTGATGCTTTTCCTTTGTAAAATAAATGGGAGGGTAAGTGAATACTATAGTATTTATATTATAGTTTTAGTCAGTACCCCATGTCATCTTGTACAGAGTTCTCAGTAGATTAAAAACTGACGAGTGAGTTGACCCTTGACCCCAAAATCTCAGTTAAAATGAAAATCTCTAGAGTCAAAATTAAAATATCAAGAGTCAATTCTTTTGAAGGTTTTGAGCCCTTAGCTCTGATTCCTCATTATAGGTGGAAATACATAATTTCTAGTCTCTTGCTGAATAATGAGAAATACTTGTACAGTATTTTGTAAGAAGCATACAATCAGATTTTTGTAAGTGTTTAACTTTCTAACTGTGTTACTATCAAGAGGAGATCAGTGTATCTAAGTGCCACTTAGGTGGAGAGATAACTGTTAGCTTTTTAGCTAAAATAATCTTTATGTTATGTGTAGGTTCATTTAAAAGTAAGAAAAGAAAAGAGTGAAGCCAACAATCTTTGTAAATTTTATCAAAATAATTTTTTTTCTTGAAAAAGATAAAAATGTGAAAAAGGACATGCAGTTTGTGAATATAATCCAAAAATTAATCCTAAACTTGAAAAAATACAAGTCCTATCACAAAATAGTTCTAATTAAATCCAGGTTCGAATCTCTATGAAATTCCAATATGGAAGGCAATTAAGTTAGATGAGATCATTGTACTGATGACAACAGTTCCTTATTGAATGTTGTGAATCAAGAATAATATTCAGGTTTTAGAATTCCAAATAATTTTTACTGAATATCTTTGTCCCAGAATTTTTATAAAGAAAAGCACTTGTGTTGTTTTCCAGAGAATATAAATTGTTAAAGCCCAAAAAATAGATGAATTTCTAAACAAACTGGCATCAGCAATAAAAAAAAAAAACACCTTGAGCTCTAACAGTGTAAAATAAACGACTGATAAATCTACTAGAAAGCATTTGTTTTAACCTCTTGGTTTAGATCATATGGTGGTTCACGTGACAGGATTACGTGATCACTGATTTGAACAGTACAATAAAAAATGCCATTTATCATGTAGCCTAGAATAGCCCTATCAAAAACAAAAATCAGATTCTCATTTTAGAAATAAAAAAACAAGAAAAGCTGTTTACAACTTGGCTAATGTGTGGGATGAACATAACCTTAGTAATAATCAATTATTTTCACTTAAAAAGTTCTGAACCAAGGTTGAAAAAAAATTAAAATGTAGCAACATTATTATTTGCTATAACTGAACTGGATTTTCTCCAAAAATAATGAAATCCCATGAAAATTATCATTACAATTAAATGTAATAAAACAAAAATTAAAAAAAAAGAAATTTAAAAGTAAATAATTTAGTTACATTTATGGAACATGTTGTTCATAGTTGCCATTTAATATGTTTAACCTGTTTATATATTATATTAGTAGAAGCATGAGCAACTTGTTATTTTCATGAAATTTGAAAAATCTTGAAAAATGCAATAGCAATTAAACAAGACAATTAAAAAAATAAGAATACTTAAGCAGGGGTCAAGCTAGACTTGACTTTGGGGAGAAGTGACTTCTTTTTTGGACAGTACAGGGAGAAGTGAAAGCTAAACAGGGTGAAGTGAGACCGAAATAATAAACACAATATATATATATATATATATATATATATATATATATATATATATATATATATATATATATATATATATATATATATATAAAGAGAGAAAGAGAGAAAGAGAGATGCATTATCTTATATTAATGATGTGCTTTATTTCTCAGTATGCTTTTAACAGTTTTAAACAATGCCTTTTTTTCAAGTTGAAAAATGTGTTATATGTTAGTATCAGCATATTTTGTACGCATATAATTTTTTTTATATGCATACCCATTCTATTCATACTTGTAGTATATGTGTGTTTTAACTGAAGCAAATGCAGTTTGTTTTGGCTGTATGACTTAAAAAGCACATCAGAAGCTATACATTGTAATTAATTTTCACTGATAGCAGTAACAAGATTAGAGCCTTGTAATTGCAAGTTGGTAAAAATGCTTAATAAGCTATCACTTAATTTTTTTATTTTCTTATGTTTTGTGTACAATTGCAGTCAAAAAGAGTTCTAGCATTCTTTGAAACAGCCCCTAATACATGTACATAGGAATAAATGCACAAGTGACTTTGAATCACACTGTCCTGATTTCATTGTTCCCGATAAAAAATTACTTTAACTATTCATAGACAACACACTGAATCACTAAAGTTGATATATAACTAAACTGGCCTCTTTTTTTCCCTAACCGAAAATCTAAGAGTTCGGCTAGCACAGTGCGAGTGCATTTTTTTTTTTAAATGGAGGTCTTTTCTCATAACTACTCACTTCTGTGCTTCATTACAAATATCCAATAATAGGAGTGAATTTTTATGATTTGTCTATCTACTGGTAATAATGACATGCATTGGTTAAATATTATTTGCTTTATTACTATATATATATATATATATATATATATATATATATATATATATATATATATATATATATATATATATATATATATATATATTTTTGTTGTATTTTCACAGTTTAATGAAGTGGTATATCATATACAAAGCGATGTCAGCCATTACAAGTGTTCATTTAAGGTTTCAAACTGATTTTATACAGAAAATACCCAGATATGCCTGTTAAAAATCTATATTTATTAAAAAAAAAAGAAATTAGAAAATGACCTTCAAAAGCATATTACTATTTGCATATTGATGTTTAAATTTTGAAACAGAATTTGGTATATTTTCATCATAGCACAGTAGGCTCAACTTAATGAAATTAAGCAGTGATATCTTGCTCTGGAAAAGGGTTAATGGTCAGTTAGCTATTAAAACTTGCATGTGAATATGCAAAAATTTCTTTGTTGCAGTAAGCTGATTGGTAAAAACACCACCTAAATACATTTGGCCTTGGGTTAAACAGTGCCAGAGTCACTCACTAAAGCAAGGAGACATCTCAAAGTAGTAATCTACAGTCATTTTATGTCGGAAAATTCAGAGGGCAAAGTCGTTTTTGCTTTCCTAACAGATGAAGGCATGACTCCTGCTTAAGTGTTTGTCATAATAATTTTTAGTCATTCTTTCCTTTTTATCTCAAATGTGCTAAAGCATGGCCATGTTTTAATCAAAGACTAAAAAGCCACCATGAATACATTTGATCCATTAGCTTGTTTGTGTAGCTTTAATCTCATTATATGGCACCCATCAGTGCACCAGTTGTAACAATTGCTGGAACAGTTCTGGTACCCAATGGACTGGTTCTTGCTTGTTTCTGTATTGCACATAAATATTCAGAATGATATTTTGTCCTACCCTTGTTAAAATCACATGTTTGTTAAAGCCAAGGGAGCTTGTCATTCATAGGTCACATGCTTTGGTTTGTACACAAAGTTTACAGCTTTTGATAGAGGTATGATAAGTAGACAGTCTTTATAAAAGTTAGTGGTATATATGGGTATAAATAACAATAATTCACAAATCTTTCAACATATTGTAAATAAATTTTCACATTTTATCAGTGTGTTTGAAGTTTTCTTAGGCAAATTAGATTTGTTGGATAGGCCCAATGGGCACCACAATGCATAAAAGAGATGATCTCACTATAACTTATTCCCATTGTCTATGTTGTTGGACTCTGCTGTGTGCGAGTTATTGAGGGAGGGGTGTGTAGTAATTAGCTGATATTTTATTTAAACTATATTTGGGCACTGAGCAAAGTAAGGCCACGGGCAAGTATCTCAAGTAAAAAAATTTACATGCATGATTATAGATTTCATCAATTTGAATTGGCTGTTTAAATATTATCTTTGTCTGATATAGCATGGACGAATAAAGGTCAAGACAACAGCTGAGCAGCAAGAGACAAAAAGAAAAGAAAGAGAAAAGAAGCTAAAGCTTTATAATGCTGCAACAGGAAAGATTTTTGACAAGGTATTGTATATAAGTACCAAGGGAATGTGATTTTTGTCAAGGTATTGCATACAAATACAAAGGGAAAATGATTTTTGACAAGGTATTGTATATAAGTACAAAGGGAAAATGATTTTTATCAAGGTATTGCATACAAGTACAAAGGGAAAATGATTTTTGTCAAGGTATTGCATACAAGTACAAATGGAAAATGATTTTTGTCAAGGTATTGCATACAAGTACAAAGGGAAAATGATTTTTGTCAAGGTATTGCATACAAGTACAAAGGGAAAATGATTTTTTATCAAGGTATTGCATACAAATACAAAGGGCTACAGTATTTTTCAAGATGTGTTCCAATGCTGTCTTATTGCAGGCTCTGTATTATCATGGCAAACAGGATTTTCTGATTAATTTTGAACATGCACCATTTAGTGGTTGTTTATAAATGTAAAGCTGTAGCCAGTAAGGATGCAAGTATAGCACAATTTCCTCTAAAATGTCAACATTTTTGTTTAGTTTACAATGAAATAGAATGGACATTACTTTTTAGCACAATGCATGAAACTATTATTAAAGTACATGCATATGAACTCTTATGTAACACACTGTTCATAAAGTTTGCACCATCAGTACTTTCAAACAACCATGGTATTAATACAGTGACTAAGGTGGCGCTTACCAGTTATTATGTACTTTTGAGAGAGTGATGTATGTAAGGTGAAGTTGTTTGCATTTTAAACATGCACAGTGGAGAGAATGTTGGCATAGCTATAAACTACTTTCATGTAATATGGATGAACTTTCTTTGGATATTGTACTTTTGGAAATTTTAAATGATCTTAGGACACTGCTAACTAAAATGACTGCTCCCTTGTGCTCCAAAAATCAACCTAAATTTGTCTAAAGTACACTATTCTTGGCAGCTATTAAAATATGGAAAATGAATTTTGCCAAACTAGATAATACCAGCTTCTAAAAGTGCAATGACTGAATTACCAAATACATAAAATGTAAAAAAAGTTATCGGCTCTTTTTTTACAATTTACCTCTGAAGTTCGAGAAGTGAAAATGAGCAAGTAGAGCTAGCACCTTTTTGAAAGGTGCACATCTGGAGTAAGGCCAAGCTGTATAGTCTCTAACCCATATTACACCCACCAATCATACATCCAAATAAAGGGAATTAAAGGTTCTTTGAACAATACCTAAGATATACAAAGTCTCTTTTAAATAACCAGTATAACTAGTGAGGAAACCCGGGGAAACTCTTTTTCTTTAAAATTTTAACCCTATGCTAAATACGAAACTGTAGAGCGCCACCTAAAGAGTAGTAAAACTCAGCTTAGGTCCCCATCAGTGTGGATGATGTCATCATTCCATGTGTGAACCAAACACATGACCAGCTGTCTCCTGCTAAACATTTGGTGTGTTAAGAGCCCATCAGAGTGAGAAGGTGCTAACTGAATTGAAAAACAATGGAATTCCACTTTTGTTTGAGTCTGTCTCATGCATTTAAACCTACTTCAATCACCAGATTTTACAATAAATAAAAAATACAAAAAAATCATAAACCACAATTGGTATGCTAAATAGAAAAAGAAGACATCATTGTTAGAATTCACTGTACAATATAAACAAATGCATAGTGGATAATTGTGGTTCACATGAAAATGAGGGAAAAGTTGGGCCCACTTATTCATAGCTTTTAGAAAGCTACATTTGTTGAATTCAACAATTTTCAGGATTATTTACCTGACAAATACCAGTGTAACAGCATACTTGATTTATGTGATATTTATTCAGTTGTTTTGTCTGAAATTAATGTATATACTCAGAGTATTCTTCAGGCACTCACTCTAGTATTGAGAGACATGTTAATTTGGGTTTAGCATGTATGTATAAATTAGTAGGGATTTCTTGAGGATTTAATTTTTCAGTAACTGTTGCACTTGAACAAAGAATCGATTAGAATAAGTATTTAATCTAATTTTATTGTTCTAATATCATTTATAATTCTTTATTTCATTTTCATACTTTATACTTTTTCTTCTTTCTCTCCATACTCATCTTACAACATATTGATTTCAGGCAGTGAGCAAAATTACAGATGCCAGATACCATATGTCTGCATTAAAACAATATAAAATGCTTTATAATTATAACTACAGAAATGGCATTGATTTATCAAATAGCTGTGTTGATCTCAAGGAATAAAACACAGTAGGAAAATAGTGAGTGCATCTTAATTATAACTGGCTATTGTTTTGTTGGAGCTTTGAGCAACAGCTAAATCCATGAAAATTAGTGCCACATGAGTGGTACTTCTGTAATAGGTTGATTGGTTCATAATATAATCGATTCACTAGTTATTAAAGCTTTTTGTTCACGTAAGAAAAGGTCTTTAATTTTGTTTGCATGATTCATTGCAAACCAATGAAATTAAACTTGTTTCAGAACAGTGAAAACATTTTTGCTGCATAAAAAATCCCATTAAAAATGGTGATGATGCCAGGATATCTAGGTGCAATATAATGAATCATAACAAATTACAAGATGTCATGTCAGGAATGATGTTTTCCATTTGCAGAGAAAGAATAAGGAGTTTGACGATGATCTGTTGGCATTGACAGGTGAAGTGCTGGCCCAGAATTCAGACTTGTATACACTTTGGAATATTCGCAAAGAAACATTTCTGCACATGAAGGAAATCAAGTATGTTGATGTAAATTAACACATTGTGGTTCATAAGTATTATTCTAGTCATCAGTGGACTATGCATGCATGGATGTTGTTAAAATTATCAGAGTAATCATCAGAACATACATGTTTAATAATTGGGTACAAGAAAAGAGAACTTGCTACTTTCTCGTACATTTTTTTCTTCTCAAGATAATGTGAGAACTTTCAGTCAACAAATAGGTTGTGTTTTTTTTAGCTCTGTACAGACCTTTTAAGACTTTTCCTCAGTTCCATAGGAAAATGTCCTCAATTTCTTGTGTGTTTTGTCATATGTAACTATCATCTAGGTCTAGTCTTTGTTAAATGCCCAGCTTTGTAAAAATTTGTTATGCACAGATTTCAGTTTGCTTTAATATTTTCATTTTTACTGCAGAACTAAAGAGGAAATGGAGAAGATATGTAATGAAGAGCTTTATTTCCTGGAGTCATGTCTAAAAGGGAACCCTAAATCATATGGGACCTGGCACCATCGCTGTTTTGTACTGGACAACATGGCAAATCCTGACTGGAAACGAGAACTGCAACTCTGCAACATCTTCCTTGAGTATGATGAAAGGAATTGTAAGTGAAAAAATGACTTAACAGATGTGTTGATTAAATGATTTTTGGCTTTAGTGGTTCGAGTCCCATCATGTCTGTGCATAGTATCCGTTCTCTTTTACTGAAAATATTTTGTATTACTAATAATAGTAACAGACTGCATAGTCATAATAAAAAAGTAATAAAATATAGAATCATGGGCCT
The DNA here is from genome assembly GCA_016746295.1 of Potamilus streckersoni. Classification (NCBI taxonomy): domain Eukaryota; kingdom Metazoa; phylum Mollusca; class Bivalvia; order Unionida; family Unionidae; genus Potamilus; species Potamilus streckersoni. The sequence continues at coordinate 3,096,315 of JAEAOA010002358.1, read as the reverse complement.
TTTATGTGAAATTTATATTAAAGGAAGTAACTCAAATTTGGGTGAAAAATTAATATTTTTTCTGTTAATATTATTGCACTGATGATAACACTTGAAACAATAATAGCAAAACCACCACTGTAATTTCTCAAAATCTATTTTCAAATGCTAACCCTCAGAGTGTATGGTTTTTATGCAGGTAATATACACATACTAAAATTACACAGTACAGTGAATTATAAATAGAATACCTATTTAACTCTATACACATAGGCCTGCCAGTTGACTGTAATAACAATGTAGTATATCTTATGTTCAGCATCAGTTATAACCATTTTACATTTTTTGACTCAATTATTATATGAAAAGTATTTAAGAGTAAAATCGTTTCATTATAGCTGTATAATTAGATTTCACAAAAGAATTTTTGATGTGCTTTAAAAAATCCTTAGAGAACTGATTTTTTGTCAAGCCATTGAGACCATGTGACCAACCATTGCTGCCATTTCTCACACTCAAAATTTATCTGTTCTTTGTCTACATTTACATCACTAAATCATCTGCATTTGATAAATTATACAAACTCATTGTTACCGACATCAGTATCAGAACCTTGATCTAAGTTATTGAAGCTTTTATAGTAGAGATTCTAACCATGCAAACTTCAGAAAAGTACCGAATGAAATATGTGGCCTCCATTTTGGAGAGTGGATAATTGGACCCCATTACTTTAAATAGCAAATGATTACTAGTGTTTAAATAATGACCACATGATCTGATGTAATTGTCATTGAAATCAATGAATATAGTACCTAATGGGGGATTTTCCCCCAAGGTGGCACTGTAAAAACCAGCTCAGATTGGCAGAAGTTTTCATCGGGCATTCAATGGTACTTCCATGAAAATGGTGTAGAGGCATCCAAAAGCACTTACATGTGAATCAGGTAGAGGTGTCCAAGGTGCTTCAATGAGAATTGGGTAAATGCGTCCAAATGTGCTTACATGATGTAAAGGGTTAATATAAATTCTCGAGTGTCATATAATATAAATAAAACTGAGAATAATATTATTAAAATCATATAGAGCTGTCTGTTTATGAACCAGAAAGAATCAATGATGTCCTTAGTTTTATGTTCTTTCATCTGATCCTATGTAAATAATGTCACTTCATCCCTCAAAACCATCAGTGTTTTCAGTGCTCTGATTTATATCAGACATTGCTGACATCATTGCAACTACATAGCTGCCAACCCTCATGATTTTGGCATGAATTTCATAACTTTTTCAGTGATTCACAGATTCATGCCACATGCTAAAAAATCACAAATTCCCCAATTCTCAATTATTTGAAATTTTTCCATTAAGTGTTAGCCATGATATTGGCAGTTGCCGAAATGGTCTGATACTGTTAGTCACAATATTAGTAGAACTATTGCCGATTTGTACAGTTGGCCCAGTAAGCACACATTTTGGCATAATTTAATCTGTATATATATATATATATATATATATATATATATATATATATATATATATATATATATATATATATATATATATATATATATATATAAGAGTAGTTTTACAAATGCTTTTGAAAGAAACCAGGGTCTAACAGGAATTTTTCTCTATGTATGTGCCACCAACACTGATTTGAATTACTATTTGGTATTGCTTCTTGAAAATGTCTTGACCACCAAGGAAAAAGGAATGTATTGCACAAAATGTTTAGTTTGGAATATGCCAAAACCAGTCTGTGCATTCAGCCATCAAATACCAATATACATCTTGCTTTTTTAACACAAAGTTCCACATTGGTAGTAAAAAGCAAAAAGCTCATTGAGGTTGGAAAGCCACATGAAGACAGCTCTTTCAAGTGTTGTAATTTTTGAGATTGAAAGATTAGCATATATCATAATTTGCTAGAGTTCACAGTTGCATGCACATACACCTAGGAATAACAGGCCAAATTTAAAATTTCATCTCAGGTTAATAGATATGGTATTTTAGAGAAGGTCAGAGCATCAGAAATAACAAATTAGCAAATTAAATATGATCCTTTTCATGGTTTTTGCTCATATCAAGAGCAAACAACATATTTTATTACCAGCACACAAAAAAAAGTCTCCAAAAAAGTGAGCATTTTTTATAGTGTATATATTGAATACAGTAATGGAATGCTTTGTGGGGTTAATTAAAAAAGAATCACTAGAGAATATAACCAGTTATTTTTGAAGAATAATTTACAAATGTACATGGTATATGAAAGGAAATTTTGGGGAAATTTGCCTCAGCTAATACAGAATTTGCAGCTTAAATTACTCAGAATTTACAATGTTGAGTGTATGTTCAATCTAAAAGCCAATTATTTGTAAAAAGCTTGTCTTTAATTGTGTTTTATTCATATGAAAGTGAAAAACAAATTAAAAGGATTGGTAACATCCACCTCCTTGCTTTAAAAATGTCTATAACAACAATGTAACAATCCAGGTAATTATTCCTTATAAATGCCTACCTGTATGAGAATTTTTTTGACCAATTCATCTAAAAATTTTGTTTTTATGAGTGCAGGTTTACATAAAATATTGTTTTCTCTAATATTTCCTATGAAAAGTTAAATACATTACTGTATATACTTTAAATTTTTTTTTTTTAAAATTTTGTTCTTGCTTTATTGTACAGTTGGATTATGTAGGTATTTTTTTGTCATACTATGAACTTATTTCTTAAACAGTATAAAATAATAAAATCACAGACAAATGAAGATGTTTGTGCAGGGGTTATGGATACTATATTAGGTATGGATTCTACAACAACCTGAGCTGGGAGAAGCCTTCAATACTTTAAGTTATTTCTTTTAATTACAGGGAAGGGGTCTTATTCTTCTAACAGAAAACAATCACAGCTCATCTGTGAAGACACAAACACAAATTTGAATTAATCTTTGCTACTACATTAATTTCATATCCAAAATTATCAAGCAGGTTTGATACTATTTTGTAGCAGTAGGAATAAAAACAAACCACATGGTTATGGATTTTGGTAGCAACAATATTTATAATCAGTGAGTATATAGTTGCTACCAAAGGAGTCTGACGTTTTCACAGTATAGTACCTTACAATAAATCACCTTATATGTACTATAAATATATGTATATTTATTGTATTGATAAGGTGATTGTGTGTTGTCACAGATCTTGTACTTTATTGATAAAACATCAGACTTTTGTGGTTGCTACCTCTACCTACTGCTCAAGGGAGAGAACTGACATGCTTTTCTGGTTAAAGAGGAGACGGTTGAATGTTATAATACAGCTGTATTCCTACGAAATGAAGATATGTACCATAATGTTTTTGACTCATTCCATATTTAGACATATAAATAAAACTCTCCCACATGAAACCCTTGATAATCCACATTTTGTGGGTTTTACAGGAAAATCTTTCTCTGTGCCATATCAATTCTTGCCAATAACGGATAGTTTCAAAACAAAAGCCAAATGGTTTCCTTTGCACAGGTTATGACAATATTTTCCAGCTGTTCATTAAATTTTCCAGTCAAGGTTAAAGAATAGGAGCCCCATAACAAGAGGTACCCTCTGTACAAAAATAGTAAAATGGTGGTATTCAGCTGGACTGAAGAGCTATTTTGTAATTAGCTACACTGCAGTTAAAATTTTTCACCTCTAAGGCAGAAGATTTTTATTCCACAAAAATTGAAGTATAGATTGGAGTACACCAAAAATTTGACCTAATATTTAGCCAACAAACATCGATGTACATTATGGTAGTGTGCTGTGAATTTTACAATTGGAAATGTGCACAAGGGCTTGTATTGTTTCTTACAGTTTAACGGTCATACATGTACCATGTAGTAATATTATTATATACAGTAGAACCTGTCTTGAAAGACCACTTCTATTGCCAAAAATTATGGTCTCAAAACAGGTGGTCTCATAACAGGCCACAATGCTATATAATCAATAAATTTGTGTATTGAGAATGTGGTCTCTCAAGACAGATGGTCTCAGATAGCAGTGGTTTTTCAAGACAGGCTACACTTTAGTATGTGTATGACAGATAAATTGTAAGCAACGATATGAGCCCCTGTGGGCATGTGGTGGAATGATGTGAAAAAGTACACTGCTGTAGCACCTACAGCACATTTCACTTTTGGAGTACTTTAAGCCATCTATTCAAGTCCTGCATGCTACCAGTGCTGAAGCATTGTTTGTGAGCTTTTTTGTTAAACTTAACCAGTCTTTCAATGTTGGGGATCAGCAATAGTGACAGTGGAAGATTATTTCCTGTTATGATGGAAAATAAGATAAACTTTAGTGCCTTCTTAGGTGCTGAAAATTTGCAGCAATTTTAGTCACCAAGATTAAGCAGCAGGCAAGAAGCCTGAAGTATTTTGAAAACAAATTTGCCATAGCCTGATTGAGGAAGTTCAAGATTGCCACAGTATCTTATCATGACAAATAGTGTAAAGTTTGTTCATATCAGTAAATTGTGCTGCAAATAATGTAGTACATGTAATTGGTATAAATAATGTTTTAGTATTATTTTGGGATTTTCATATAATGCAGTACTGACCATTGAAGTGGATGGAGTTAGTGTCATGATATACTTTTTCACTAATTGCTTTCAAAATTCATTAATTTTTAACCCACCTTTCACTAATTGCAAGTCTGGAGGGTTGGCAGCTTTGCAACTATGTCATTACTTAGAGATAGGGGACTCTGCTTTTATTTTAGTCCAGGAATGATCTGGAGAGATCATAAATGTTATTGATTCACTACTATAACATTACAGTGGAACCTGTCTTGAAAGACTACCACTTCTGCCAAAACATAATGGTCTCTCATGACAGTTGGTCTCTCAAAACGGGTCATAAAACTATATAATCAATATATCTGTGCATGGAAAATATGGTCTCTGAAGACAGGAGGTCTCTTATATCAGTGATGTCTCAAGACAGGTTTTAGTGTACTATTATTTGTAAGTTTGTTGCTGGTTAAAATAACAAGTTTAAAGACTTTATGAAAACAATGAACATGTGATGAAAATAGGATCTCTCTCACACCCCACACAACCATATTAGAGACATCCACACTTTTGTGTACCAAAAAAATGTCATTTTTCAAAACCATGAAAAATGATACATGGAAATGAATTCATTTTACAGCTGACTCTCCAAAATAAGAATTAGACACCAATCTCCCACCCAGTGTTGTGATAAACATATAGGGAACACCAATTTCTCTTTGAATGTGAACATTCATAATTAAAACTCAATTTTTTAAATAAATACAAAATAAAAAAATACTCTGTACTGTGGTTGGAGACTTTTTCATCTTTTCTGGGAAAAGAAAATATTTTTAACTCTCAATTTTATGTTATGAAGTCATGAATTTAAATTGCTTCTTTTAGTTGACAAAACTTTGATGGTTTGTCATAAACCTTAGAGTATAGAATTTAATTTTGAAACTTAAATTTATAGCCATATTTATGACACTATCATGTATCTGATCTTTCTCTGTAATGATGAAATAAAATTTGGTGTTAGATTATATCTGTATAGAATCATCTATGATATTAAACATGCATACTTTGTTTTTCCATGGATTCTATATATTTCTGCCAATTATTTTCAGTCCACTGTTGGGATTACAGAAGACTTGTTGTCAAGAGGTCAAAGGTTCCCATTGAAGAGGAGTTAGAGTTCACCACCAACAAAATCCATAGTAATTTCTCTAACTTCTCATCCTGGCATTACAGAAGTAAACTGTTGCCCCTCATATATCCAGACCCCACAAACCCAGTGGGTGTCAAGGAAGAAATCCTTTTAAAAGGTATAGTTTCTTGACTCAGTTTTGAATGATTCTGTTTATTTAATGCAGCACAAAATAGGTACCAATTTGACAGTTTCATGAAATAGAAAATACTACATTCTTCCTAAGTATTTTCTAAGATTTTAATATTTCATCAACCATCTGAAACCCCAAAATTCTTATGGGTTTTTCCAGAGGTAAAGAATGAGTCATAGTATGTGAATCTGTTGGGAGTAGTCCATTATATTTTGCATGTGTGATGATCAGTCAAAATTAACACTGGATGGGTGGTGGGTTTCTTTGGTCAAACATATGCTGTGTTGATGATACAGGTTCAGTACAAACAACATTGATTCTTGATCTTATCTTGTATAATGTACAAGCCAATCAGGGTCTATATTGCTTGTTTTACTGATTTCTCCTTACAAACTGCATATACTCAGATCTGTTGGAACATTATGCTATGGTAGTTCTGGATCTGTGCAGTTGCAATTTGACTTTTAAGCAAGTTCATATGTTACTTAATTTCTACAGGATATAGCACTTAATGTCTGACTGCTTTAATGACTGCATAGTATTTTGTTAAACATTCAAGGGATACATTTACAAAACTTTAATATATACACTTATAAAAATCTATATTTTGAAGCAATCATACTATAAGCATATGTTACTGGAGTTTGATTTATTTGAGCACAAAATACAAGTGGTCAACCTTAATGAATTTTCTATAAATTTAACACTGTGCTTTTCAAGTCATGGAATGTTAGCTTTTTGCTGCATGAGTTCAAGAAATATTTCCTGAGTGTGTCATGATCATATGTTTTGTCATTATTACATTGCTTCTTCAGAGTTTGAAGCAGTACAGAATGCATTCTTTACTGACCCTGATGACCAGAGTGCATGGTTTTATCACAGATGGCTTTTGGGAAGAGGTTAGTACTGTTCTTTTTCTTATGAATGAAATAAAACTTGGTTTAACAGTAAATTAATCTTCATTTTGTGCAAATGTATTGCTGGATATAAGTGTAATGTGCCTTCATTATATCTTAATCATTTGCTGTGTGTAGTATATACTTGTTTAAAAGTTGGGTCCAACTGCAAACAACACAGACCCAGATCTGCCATATCATAATGTGTGGGCAGATCATGGTCTATTGTTAATTCTTTTATAACTGTTCAGAAAAAGCAGGAGAAAATAGTATTTGCATTTGTAACTGTACAGCCAACCATCCTTTCGTTCTTCATGCATCTTTTCAACTCTATAAGTTTAAAGATATTTGAGATTAGGAGAAGAAACTGTATACTTATACATCATCATAAGTGCGTCACATTTCACATTGAGAGTCCTGCTTTCATTGTCCAGGTCATGCACACATATTTTTAAGTTTTCTGTCACTTTTTTTTCCTTATTGCTCTAAAACTTTAAAGCCATTTGAGTTTTTTGGCACAAAACTGTAAATTTATACAACATCATTAGAAGGTATGTTGTGTATCATTCATTTGGGGGTGTCCTATTTTAAAGCCATTTTAGGTAATTGTTGAATTTTTTACTTTATAGATGATTACTAGAGGGTGTGAGGTGTATGATATTTGGGTGTCCTGTTTTGAATCTTTTAAGTTTGTCATTGCACTTTCCTTTCTGCATGACAGTGATTTGAGATTAAAGAATGAATCTTGGAGGGTGTGTAATTTGTCAGTCTTGAAGGTGAAGGTCACTAGACCTTTATTTAATTCTTGAGTAATTTATGATAAATAAATGAACTTAGCATTCTTATATATTATCTATATAGAGTATGTCACACACCACAATGAATGGTCCTTTTTCATGGTCACTGGTTTTAAATTAAGGATAAATGCTACAAAAACATTGCTACAGTACACAATATTTGTATCCTTTGCCCCAGCCTAACTCTTGATCATTTCTTTAATGAACTTTGAAGATACACTCAGAAACAGGAGTAGTACTTCTATAAGTGATAACAATGGTACACTTGTATATCATCAGTATAAAGTATTTTCCTATCATCATAGGTATTTCTGTATTTTGTGTTAGGTTTATATGTCAGTATTTTAGTTTTTTCTTGCTGTATAATGTTCAAGCTGCTGAAGATAAATGACTGAAACTTGGTAACATGCATATGAAACCACATCACTAAAATGTGGTGGAACTTAGAAGAAGTAATTTTTGTGGATTGCCAATAAGCAACCTTCACAAGAGCAATTAGTTCAGGCAGTGACTCCATGTTATTAATAGTAACATATTGTGTGTGACGCTAAAAATAAAGTCAAAATAGCTAGTAATGTTAACTCAGTTCATTGTCTCTGTAGTTTGTAAGAGTGGAATCTTCCATTATTTAAATCTTGAGCAGATACCATGACCTCATAGTGTGATTATGTTAGAAGAAAAGTGATGGAAACAGAAACATTATCTGACTAAACATCATTCTTAATGGACTTTAACATCTCTAACATGGAAAATGTGAATCAAATTGAAATATGCCAAATTCTGCCAAAAGTTGATGCATACCTATTTCATTTTCTTGTTTCAGGCAGAAAGAAGATGGTCATAAGCTGTTTGTATGCATCAAGACCTCAGAACAGGGTGATTGTTTCAACAAGTCAGCCAGTCTTGGTAAGTAGTTATTCCTGTTTAATTCTGTGGGTGAGCTTTTGCAAAGCAAGGTAACATTACTGCTTCCCTGTCATGAAATGTATTACAATCATTGTCCATAGTTCAGTGGTATAAGTTTGTCTTACAAATTAATGGCTAATACGTGCAGCTGCATAATGGATTTAAGTGAGTATTCTTAAGTATATTGCAAGCATCAAGGATGTTAAGATTACACAACTTTTCACTCTGTTCAGCACTCTCACCAATACTTTGAAAATTGGAGTGCAGGATGCCTTTCTTGAAATAAGTTGGTCGAAACCCACCAAAACTAGTAGTCCCATTAATAAGACTTATTTTTCCATTACAGTACTTGATGGCATTATGAATATGGCACCGAAGTAAATGTTGTCAGATTCTTATTGCCCATTCATTGTGAAGTGTTCATTATAACATAATGAAAATCTTAGGCAGTTGGGAACTATGGTTGTTGATGGTGGTTTGACAAATTGAGTTTTGGGTTGACAAATTTGTCAGTCAAGTGAAATGGATTCTCCTTCGAATACATTACATTATGTTGGGAATGTTAACCTGCTACCACACAAATCCAGCCCTATTATAAGACCAAAAAAATCATCTTTTTCATTCTATTTCAAAAGACAAAAGGCAATACCTCTTGCCCATTGTCTCTCCTTGGCACCATGATATGTTGTTAGCTTTTAACTTTGCTGCTATTATACTGGATAACATCATCTAGATTATGCTCAGATAATCCAAGCCATTTTTGTGCTCTCATTGATTCATCCAACATTCCTTTTGGATGTACAGAGTGGATAATCATTTTGCTGCAGGTTGTATATATTCCTTTACAATTTCTTCCAAATTTTAATTGTCACCTTTGTTTTATTTTTAAGACTACATCACACCTTGCTATGATTGACCTCTACAAAGTCTTTGCAAGTTAGTGTGACTGACTTTTTTTTGCTTGCTCTGTTTGTAACAGAGTTGGTTTAGTAAGCTTTTAAGATGCTGAATTGCTAATTTATGGTTTGCTTTTCTTTTCTCATGTAGTTTGAGTAGAATGGTCAACTAAATAGTTGAAATGCATAAGTTCAAAGCATAGTCAAGAAGTTGATTCCGTTATTGGTAATGGGATATATATTAGCTAGATAGTAACTTGAAGAATTACTAGTTTATGCTTTGCTTTCACTTATTATGTTTTTGAAATGCTATTTAAGCAACTTCAGAGTATGGAAATCTACCATGACTCTTGTTTTGTTTATATTAAGTGTACATCATCTATGATCTGTAATACATGAACCACATTCCATACCATTAGTTTTCCACGCTAACCATTTGCCAGGCAGAGCAGCTGGTAGTCAAAGCAGTGCTGGACTTTATATGTTTGCTGCTTGTCCACAAAGGAGAGCTAATGACATATTTATAGGGATGAAATTACATCTTCACACCACCTGCTATGTGTTCTCCAGAGCTGCAAATAGACCCAGTTGGTCGTAGTCGTATGCCTGAACTCTTGCAAATTTGCCATCCTTCACATCTTACTTAGGTCCGATCATGGAATGGACTGAAGCTTAGCTTTTAATCCACTATCAAGGACATTTATAGGATATTGGCTATTGAATTTTTTTCCCAGATACTTACTAAGACTGTGTATACACTCATTAACATAGAGCTGTAATTTCTTAGATCTTTGCCCAAGATCTTTTGTTTTGTTTCTAGTAAATTACTTCATTATTGTATGCAGATAAGTTGGTGTGATAGCTAGTGTATTACCGTTTGTTTCATTGTATCTGAAGATTTATTCATTTTCAAAGATGAATTGATTTTTTTAATAATATATACACCTTAAATTTTCACACTTTATTAAACTTTAAATAATTATTCTTTTTTTCCTACTTAATTTAATTTCTTTCACTGCAGATTCATTTATTTTTACAAGTATTAATTTTCATAATTAAGCAGAAGATTATATTTTCATTGGTACTTAATGGATTGGGGAAGGAGTCCAGCTGTTTCCATAGAAGGAATCATATTGTTTCCACAGAAGTCCTGCTGTTTCTATCGTTTGCATGAAGGGTTATCATTTATCGGCATTTTACAAATTATTACCTCTTGAAATTTCAGTTTTTTTCTCAAGATCAAAACTGTGAAAATCTGTTAGTTTAAATTTTTCCTTTCACCTCTGTCAGAAATGTTTCTTGGTACAGCCTCTGTAAACATTCTCTCCAGGGTGGCTTTCATAGCTGCAATAATATGAAAAAACTATTCTCAGCTTCTCAAAAAGAATGGTCACGCCAGCTGAATAAAACTTAGCAGAAATGTTTTAAGTGGTATCCCTAGTCATAAGAATGTGGATTTCATTGCGGTGGAAAACCTTATTATGATGACTTCTTAAGAACAAGCTGAAACTTGGAAGAAGGTATTTTATTAACCATGTTATCAGGGTAACATGTGCATCAACAGTGTAACTAAAACATATTTTGGATTTATTCTCAGAAAACTTTACTTATTTAAATTACTACACTTCTCTGAAATGTTTCAGAATTTTTTTCAGTGTGGCTTCCCAAACAACAACATAATTTTCCTTACCAGCAGGAGAATCAGTTCCTCTGTGACAGCGATGCCCAAAATGTCTTCTTTAGAAAATGTGTGGTTTTCATAGTATCCACATGGAGTTTTCTTTTTACATCTTTACTGGAATAGTTAGGTCAGTTAGAATCAAACTTGACAGAAATTTACAGTAGGACATTTTCTGTAAAAATCTTGGCTTTGGGCAGCTTACCTGGCAATAGTGTGGTTTTCATAGCACCCAGGTAGGAAACCTTTGTTGTTAAATTTAATGCCAATTTTCAGAACATAATAGGCAATACATGGTGTTTAGTATGGTGGAAAAGGAACCCTGGAGGGCCCTGGAAAGAACCATTCACTCAAGCTTTCTTACATACCCACATTTCTTACATACCCACATTTGCATGAACACAGGTGAGATGTGTGATTGATCTGTAAGGATGAGTGGATAACTGAGGTGAAATGTGTGATTGTTCTATAAAGATGAGTGCCTCAGACCATCCATGGTACCAAGGAAGACCTGTTTTTCTCTTCTTTATGACTTAACACCATATCAGGACAAATAGATACTCAACTATAGGTTATGTGTCAAATACTTAATGGGGGGGCCTGTGGCCAAGTGAGTGGTCTAATGTGGGTATGTGAGAAAGCTTGCTAGTAGCTTCTCATGGGTAAGTGATTCTTTCCAGGGTTTTTCCACCATTTATACTAGTCGCCATGTATAGCCTGACTTGTGCTGAAATATGGCATTAAACCCTACAACAACAACAACATCAACAACTTAATATAGCTGACCTATCAGGACCATTAGATGCTTAATATGGGTTACACATCAGGACCATTAGATATGCCACTCCTTCGATAACTCATGCCCGCGAACCCTCTTATAATACAGTGTCCAGCAAGGCTCCTGTTTTTTTCCAAAGAAAATATATTTTTAAATGTGCTAAATGTGTAATAAATCACAATAAGATTTGGTAGATTGAACCTTGATACATATTGTATTTTATGCAAAGTTTCATACACAAAAAAGTAATTATTAATCATTAAGTTTTGTAAAAACAAAATGGGAATATGATATTTTTTATCTTTTTTGCAAACATAAATCTTAGTGGCAATTTTACGTCCGATAATTTAATGATTTTTTTTAAATAATACAAAATGACGTGTAAAAAAGTATGATAACATTTTAAGTAAATATTATTTTGATAACAGGATTATGTACAAAAACGTAAAGGGCATGTAAAAGTACATGCAATATGTTAGCTCATTTTATCATCGGAAATGGTGATTATTGCCCATAAAGATAAAATCCATATTGTGAATTTTGCAAGTTTTAATAAGATCACATATTAGGTTTTTTTTTTTTTTTTAGACAAATAGTTGTCAATACACTGCAAATAAACAGTCTGGTAGAACAGTGATCAACATAATGTGAAGTTCATGTTCTAATCCATTAATTTCACTTCAATATAAATTTTATAATCGAAACATATTCTCTTCTATCAAAACATGAAAGAGTCAATCAACTGTTACATCAAAACCTGTGAGTACTTGTGTGAGAACCTAATTACGGCTGGCTTTGTTTTGAATATGTCTTTTGTATCAAATCAAGCAAGGGAAGTACAATTGAAACAAAATTTAAAGGCTTGCCAATATTAGCATAAGTTCGTGTGGTCATTACCTTTCTCAGAATTCATTTTATTTGATCAATCAAAAATGGTTTCACATTATTATGTACTTAACATCAATAAAGTATATAATATCAGTAATGTCTCCTAATCATTTGTAAATGTGATCATGGAGAGCAAAGGAAGTAAGCGAAAGGTGTATTCGTTGACTAAAATGCTATGCATCATAGATAGGGTTCATAATGGCAGAGCGAGATCCAGTGTTTGCAATGAACAAAACAATTGATGAGTCAACATTTAGAGCTTGGCTTAAGGATAAGCAGAAACCTCCGGATTATCTACATGATGTGGATTTAGATAATGGGATCAAATGAAAACAAGCACAGACTGCAAATGATACTGAATTAGATAATGCTATGTACAGCAATGTGAACAAGGCTCAAAAAGAAAAAAAATGGCAAAAAGTATGGAGAATGAATCTCGTTTTAGGGCAAGCCTTGAATGGCTTTGGAGCTTCCAGCACCTACTAGAATTAAACAAAATTCATTTTCGGGAGAAATATGCTCAGCGAATCAGGAAGCTGCACGTAATTATCCATACCAGCTCAGAGAGATCACCATCCACAAACAATACACAGAAGCAGCAGAGAAATCTAAGAGTAACGCAAAAGAAATGAACATTTGTTTCCAAATGTGAAGTGATATTTGTCAAACGTGTCACAAACTGCAAATACTATTGTGTTCAAATTTACATTATTTTAAATTTGTAGACCCATTAAATTCATGTTGGTACTGGTTAATCCGTGTAAAAGAAATTATCATTTTACTTCTACTGCAATCAAATCTACCCATCGTTTGCTCAACATTGTTTTTTCAAAATGAGTGTTGATCTTTTATACAAAGAAGTCTGCTTTGGATCAAACAATAAAACTAGAATTTATCCAATTCTGCAAAAAAGTTTGTGATGTAGCACACAATGTACTAAGTCGCACATGTGTTAAGTAAATTAAGCAAATGGAAACCATGCAGAATAATGTTTTGATGATCTCCTTAATATGCTGTAAGTTATCCTGATATTGATGTTACTCTGTGAAGAAAAAAGTAAACAAAATAAAACTGCTATGAACAGATATTTATATGCAGTTAATTTTAGCACAATTATTAATTGAATATTCAGCAATAACATACCAGCCAAAGCCACCTCCCTTTTGCCTCTATTTTTATCTCTTTGTTGGTTTTGTTGTTTGTTATAGGTCCCACGTTAACTTGTGCCCTCGCTTATAATGCGGTTGATGTTTTTGGACCCCGTTGTGCGTGAGTTATCGAGGGAGTGATGTATAGGTTCAATATCACTACCATTAGATACTCAACATAGGTTACATATCAGGACAATTTGATACTCAGTATAAATTCTGTTACTGGTGTAAGTTTATACTGTTAAAACTATGTGCATTTCCTTGCAACTTTACTTTCCCTAGATCTTCCATAGTATAGATAGCTTATATAGTTAGGTAGTCATTCTAGCCCCACTTGGTCATCTTGTACACATCAAATTGTATAGAACGGTTGTTATGTTATATTTAACATGGCTATGCCAATCAGTAGTCACAACTGATAAGAATAGGGTGTTCTATACAATCAGCTTTCCACATTACAACTAAAATGGGCACATTTGTGATTGAAAGATTCATAATTGGCAAGTGAAAATGGTCAGCTGTCACTCTCTGGTGACCTTCATAGTTATAACAATGCAGCATGCAGAAAATAACAAAATTTAATAATTTAAAGTGTATACCACATTTTGATTCCCAAAAATGAATTTAATTTAAAGCATAATTTATTTCCAGTTGTAAGACTGCCAGTTATTTCATTAGGTCACTATTATTATATATGACAAGTCAGGTCTAGAGTCTGTTTCAAGTGACCAGTCTAATTCATGACCAGTGCAGTCAACCTGAGTTAATGGTTAATATCCATAAAAATGTGAAACTTGGAACAAAAATGGAAAATTTAATCATCAGTACAATTGCTCTCAAACTTCTATAAATTGCAAATATAGCTGATATATTTTTTTTACTGTATATACCTACTTAAAAGTCCATCTTAAAGCTGCACAGACACAGTTCTGCCATTGCATAATGTATTGTCATTTTGTTTGGATTAATCAGTAAAACAGACAACATAGACCCTCATCTGGTGCATTATACAATGGCAGATCAGAGTCTATGTTGTTTGCAGTTGGACTGGACTTAGAAGTGAATATGGATATGGTAGTATAAAATGAAATTGACTGTCAGGGCCGTTTATCAGTCAGTTTGAAACCAAACATTACACAGATGGTTTAAAGAACTCCAGGGTGTGAATTTTAAGGCAAACCATAGGTTGAAGCAGACAATGAATATTGACAATTCTGTCAGACAAATATAACTTCAGAATTAAAACAACAGTGTGCTTTTTACAATTATTTTTTAATTTGCTTCAGCAAAAAAACTTCTTGTCTTTTTTTTCATTCATTGATCACTCAGTTGATTTCTGCTTTTAACATCTAAGTAGACCAAATTATTAGGATTTGTTGACCTTAAATTTGAATTATCCACTACAATTTTGAAGTAGATCACTAAGTGGCTAATCAGAATCAATAGTTTTGGAGCACTGATCATCCACAATACAGCCACTTAACAAATTATATACCTGAAATCCCTTTATTTGCCAGACATGTCCAGTAGGTCAAAAGTTTTGATTGGCACTTACTCTGAACAACCAGGGATTGATCATGGGAAGTATCAAATACCATTGTTAACTTTTTTATCCATGAAACCACTAGTTAAACACCTTAAAAAGTAAAATTTTAAGGTGTGGTTTACAGATTCTTTATGTTTTCATACAATGAAAGTAAAGATGTTGCCAACTTGGCATGATTCAAAGGTGACCAGGTTTAGTTCATTGTCACTTTATTCAACAATCAGTAAAGGTGTCACTGAGTAAGCTGGTTTGTTTGTTATGTTTTCCTAATTATTTAAACTATTTTATAGTCAGAAACCACATTACAGAAGAGGTGTTAAAGCTTATATCCTGCACATTTCAAATCCAGACAATGCATGTAGAGTACATCATAGAGATGGTTATATATTTTATGTTGAATCTAAGTCACTGTGACCTTCTTTCAACAGTTTATCTAAACTTTAAGAAGTATGTTCATTTTTATATGGGCTACACATTCTCTACATGTACTGTTATATCTTTTGACATCAGTCTTATGCTACTTGTGCATTATGGGAATATCATGTGTTGTGCATCCAAACAGGGTCATTGTGATCTATTTTCCAGAAATTTAATGAAAGTTTATTAGTTTTGTATGGGCTCAAATTCCAATACATTTTCAGCACCAAACTTAAGATCGGGGTGCATCATAGGATGAAGGCCTTTCACAGATCAACAATGGTTCACTGTTGCCTCTTTACCAGACATTTGAATATATCAAGACAGTGTTTGTGCTATAATGGCCCACTCTTGGAATCTGTTGCTATAAAAAATTATATTGTAAAATGTATCATAAAATTTAAGGTTAAATTATGAGTTTGAACAGATATAATCCGTTAAAATAGCAGTTTGATATTTATCTTTTTTCTAGGTTGGATCAAATCACCAGATGGAAGTGTATTTGAAAGATGTTTCCATTGAGGGTAGCTGGTCCAATGTGGCTGGAAACGGCAGTCCTTACTCTCGACTTTGGATATCCTTTAAGTTTTGTCTTACAGGTTAATTTTTCATGCTGCACTCAACATTTTTAATTAATGCCTCCACTATAAATTGTAAACAATTATTTGGATTCATTATATTGTAGATTACCATAAGTGCACTTCAGATCATGTGTATATACATATATGAAAAGTTAGCTCCCTTTTGCTGTGTTAGAAAGCTGAGTAGTTTGGAGGTGCACTGTATTTCCCAATATGGTCACATGGAATTAAGGATATGTTAGATTCATTTTTTAGACTTGTGTCTTAGGTATCCTAGGATGAGAAATGAATAACTTTATCTGATTCCTACAACAGACCTAAAATACTGTATATTAAATTATTTGCCTAGAGCAAGATGTTGCTTTTGATCTTTAAAGGCTCTTGTTTTTATATGGATGCTCATTAAAGCCATAGTCTTGGAATAATCATGAATCAGAGAACAGTTATTGATGCAAGTAAGAAGAAAGAGAAATCATATCTACTAACTCTAAAAAAGGATTATATTTTCCTGACTGTATGAGTTATGTAACTAACTAGAAGACTACTTAATGAATTCGAACTGCTCCGGTGGCCTAGTGGTTAGAGTGTCCACCTTGGATGCGGAAGGTTGTGGGTTCGATCCCTGGTTTAGTCATACCAAAGACTTACAAAAATGATACTAACAGCTGCCTCGCTTGATGCTCTGCATTAAGAGGTTAGTGTTAGGACTGGTTGGTCTGGTGTCAGGATAATGTGACTGGGTGGGACATCATGCTACATAACTGCGGCATGATGCCCCAGTGCTAGACATCACTATTAACTGCCACACTGAGAAATCATAGCGATATGACTGAAAAATTGTTAAAGCTACTTTAAAAATCATAATCAGATCACATTACTTAATGAATTCCATGTTTCTCATTCCTTGATCACATTAATGTTAGAAAGATGCTCCACTTCCTCTCAAATCCAGCTATAATTAAAAGCAAAAAATTTATCTTTCCCATCTGTATTCAATATAGATGAAAAGGAATAAAATTTTTCCAACATTGCTGTTATCTTCCTACACCACAACAATTTGGCTACAGTTGTTGACAAGTTTTATTTCTTTTGGCAGATACAGGATAAGTTCTGTCCAATACCTTTCATGAAATCTAAGTCCATTTTATGCATTATTACACCATCTGGCAATGAATATGTTACAGTATTGAGTGTGGAGGTATATACCATGCAGTTATTAGTTTCTGAAATTATTTATATTTAGGTGAATTTATTGCTGTTGTGGACTTAAACTTTTTTTTTAATCTTGTATGTTTAATACCTATTGATGCTTGTTTCATTATACTGATATCTGTTTTTTTTTTATTTGGTGATAAGCATTGCTTATTTGTGCAGGTGGACAAATTTGGTTTTTTATTTCTCTAAATGTTTTCCTTGATCTTGTATTTGTTTCAGAAAATAGATTTGACATTCCAGACAGGAACAGTGTCCTCACCAATTCATTGTCAAGTGTAGTCTAGACCTTTCACACAAAGTAGTCCAGCCATCCAGTGATTTTTTAGTGATAGATCTATTTGTGATGAGGTGGATTTAAAAACTGCCTACTTTCATCTCACAAGTCTTGGACCCAGAGGCATAGGCTGTGGATACACTCACAATCAGTTGGAGGGGATGTTTTGGGTATTTGCTTTCCACCTCCACAGTCTTGTTACCAAAATATAATTTCATAAGTTAGGGGCCACAAATACAGAATGATTCAGATAACCCCCTGTGACAAATTCTGGTTGAATGATCTGTGTGATAAACATTCCTAGGAAAATTCCTTGGAGACTCAACCTCCTTAAATGGCCATGGCAGCAGGTAACTCCATTGAGCCTGGCTCCTGTTTGGAGAACCTTGCAAAGAAAGAATTTAAGCCTTTAGTTGTTGAGAGAATCTCATAAGCTAAATGGCCATTTACTTTGAATTTGTTCAAGGGAAAGTTGAAGATTTAAAGGGACTCATACAACAGCAATAGTATCATCCCTTTGAGTGCCTCAATTCCAGAATGGACTAACTGTTCTATTGGTTTTAAAAGGAAAAAGGTAGCCTCCATTATAATCAAAGACTCCTGCTTCATGATCTCAGACACATTCAGATATCATGGTAGAGCAGATATAGGTCAGGTTTTATCAGACCTATTAGCCAGTTTCAAATTTCATACAGTGGTCCTGCTCTTGAACGGCCCACTGACCAGTGGCCATGAACTTCCATCAGCACCGATGAGTTTGTATTCAAAAGTATCCCTCACAAAAGGCTACCCCACTAACGTGATCAGCAGCCAGCATATTAGTGCAAAAATATAAAAATGTACCCCTCACAATGGCTGCATTTTATTTGGTAATATATATCTTGAACCAGTATTTTATTCATAACATGAGTTAAGTACTCTGATTTCTGTTTCACAATGTCAGGTTTTCATTACTGAAAGAAGTGATAACTAAAGTCATGTACAACTAAGGTCAATATTATATTATTTACACCTCACGAGAATCCACATTTATTCAAAAAAGCTAAGAAAGAATCAAATTTTAATCCATACAAAAAGGTAAAGACACATAATCTGATTATCCTTACTGCCATGTTATCATGAGATGTCGGATACACAAGTCAGCAGAAAAATTGTTTAATAGCCTTTATGGCTTCCCGTAGTAAGATATTGAGCTTTTTCACTTTCATAATTAATGGCATTTACTACTGACAATAATTGTCAAGATTACATGATAATTATTGTCAAGATTACAAATCCTTATGGCAGTGAGGTGTTATTATTCAGGTCAAATCTGCATACATTTCGAAGCTGTTTTGGTTTCTCTCACTTAGTGTAAAGAAATGTAAAAACAGTAGGGTACCAGACTGTGACTAATGAATCATGTGACAAGATCGTTGCCTTTAAAACCACATGGCATTTTGTTTAAATGCAGAAAAAATGTTTTATCAGTCTTGTAGTTGCCAACATTGATGATTACAACTGGACGTAGTTGTCAAGATCATAAAAGGGTAAGTATAGGCTAAAGTAGATTTTGTGCAGACAAACACAGAAATTAACCTTGAACAAAACAAGGTACCAGACAAAGACCAAAAAATCATGTGACAACACATTTATTACTTTCGTTACGAAGAAGGCTTTTTGTCCACTCTACAAAAGTTTTGTCTGCATAATTTAATCACATACAGTTAGCAACATCCAATAGATCATTGCCAAACATTAACATGTCATCATGTAAATGGAGACAATTATTTAGAAAAAAGTCTGGTATTCTACTGCATGACTTGAGGTGGGGAGGGAAACTTGCCAAACAATATTAGGTAGAAAAGACTCAAATTTAAATAATTGTATGTTAAAAAGACTCGAATAAACAACGTCATAACCAATAAGGAGGTTAATCAGCAGCAGTGGGAAAATGGAGCAAATGGAAAGAGAATTATTTGTGTATCAAGATTTTGAATGATTTTGCAATATGCATGAAAACAACACCCACTTGCATATCATGCTTTTACGCCAAGAATAAGAACTATTAATGCATATTCAGTTGAAATAAGGCTATTATTATAACAAGAAGAGCCTTTAATAATTAATGTTACTTTTAAGCAAAGATATTAAATGCATTGAAGAATGTAGTTTCTTAATACGTACATTACATATACTTCTCACAAAAAATTAGTCCTCCTCTGGAAAGGTCACGCATCTTATAAGGCCACTTTCCCAGTGCAGAAGGGATGGACGTATAAGAGGGGGACAACTGTAGACTAAAATTGCTTTTTCCAAAGTGGAATTTATCATGGGTACTGTATTAGCTCAATTTCATGCCCTCATCCAGCACCTCTTTGAAGCTGCTGTTGCACATTACTTGATAGCTGTAGCTTCAGCATGCAGGGTCAGCAAGTAGCCTTTTTGGTGGACCCAGACTATCTTAAGCTCAAATGGTTTTATGGTCCTGATAATGTGGCTAGGCATCATGGTGCTGTCAATAGGCAGTCAAAGAGTAGTCATCCATCCCCTCTTCTCCAACAGTAAGTCAATGAAGGCAGTCATGGAGTGGTCATCCATCCCCTCTTCTCCATCAGTAAGTCAATGAAGGCATTCAAAGAGTGGTCATCCATTCCATCTTCTCCATCAGTAAGTCAGTGAAAGCAGTCAAAGAATGGTCATCCATCCCTTCTTCTCCATCAGTAAGTCAATGAAGGCAGTCATGGAGTGGTCATCCATCCCCTCTTCTCCATCAGTAAGTCAATGAAGGCAGTCAAAGAGTGGTCATCCATCCCATCTTCTCCATCAGTAAGTCAATGAAGGCAGTCAAAGAGTGGTCATCCATCCCATCTTCTCAATCAGTAAGTCAATGAAGGCAGTCAAAGAGTGGTCATCCATCACCTCTTCTCCATCAGTAAGTCAATGAAGGCAGTCAAAGAGTGGTCATCCATCCCATCTTCTCCATCAGTAAGTCAATAAAGGCAGTCATAGAGTAGTCATCCATCACCTATTCTCCATCAGTAAGTCAATGAAGGCAATCCAAGAGTGGTCATCCATCTCCTGCCCTCCATCAGTAAGTCAATGAAGGCAGTCAAAGAGTGGTCATTCATCCCCTGTCCTCCATCAGTAAGTCAATGAAGGCAGTCTAAGAGTGGTCATTCATCCCCTGCCCTCCATCAGTAAGTCAATGAAGGCAGTCAAAGAATGGTCATCCATCACCTCTTTTCCATCAGTAAGTCAATGAAGGCAGTCAAAGAGTGGTCATCCATCCCCTGCCCTCCATCAGTAAGTCAATGAAGGCAGTCAAAGGGTGGTCATCCATCCCCTGCCTTCCATCAGTAAGTCAATGAAGGCTGTCAGTGTTCATCCATGCCCTGCCCTCCATCACTAAGTCAATGAAGGCAGTAATCCAGGACCTGGTTTGCACACTTTAAGGCTGTATGATGCATATGGTAAAGTGCCATGGAGGCAGCAATGCCTTTCCTTTTGGTTAGGACTAGGAAAGAGGATATAAACACCCATATGCTAACATCATGGCTAAAGTTGGTAATACACTTAGTTTTCTCAGATATCTCAAGAAATGAGTTATGTCTTTATGAAAATTTCAGCAGAGGAAATCAGCTATCTCTGCAAGTTTTCCATTAGAATGGAATGTGGTGTTCTGAGACAATAGATGCATTAGGTTGGTATGTATAGTCATCAGCCTTCTCGAGTGTCTGTGTGCATGATCTCGCTTTGCAGAGACAACTACTGAATCTGGTAAATCTGAACTCCGCAGCCCAGACCATCACCAGGCTAGTTTAAAGCCAGCATAGTATTAACGTGTTTTATATGAACAGTTGTCTTTTTGCAAGCATGTATTCTGTGTAAATAGGTGTCCACTAAGGAAGGTTTCACTGTAATTATGAAATTGATTCATTTTAAAATCAAGTTATGTTGTGATTGTGTTTACCTTGGTTGCACAAATGAAATTAATATACTGGATGTAACATTTATATATAGTACCCAACAGTATTTTGGAGGATGCCAAAACCAGATCTTAAGTATGTTCCATATTATTTCTTTCACGAATCAGCATTCAGTGTTAAAGGTTTTTAATTTTATTATGGCAGAATAGAGATGACTTTCCTTAATATCAGCACATATTTACCCCAAAGGAGGATGAAGAGTTATTTTCAGACTCTGATCAAGATGTCTCACTCTTGGTAAAGCTTTCAGGATCTGAGTCTGAGAGTACAATGACTGTCAAATTGCCAGCAGGAGAGATGGAAGGTTGGACATTTTTATCAGAAGAGCCAGGATCAAGGTTTAGGTATTTTGTTGCTTTAGAACTGTTTATGATTTAAATCTGTAAGAGCCACACTGCAAGGTGTAATATAATGGTGGATTTATAATATTTTGGAAAAAGTGTGGATGTCAGTAGACCCTCTTGTATGTTCAAATTAATTCTCTTTTCACCATAACAGCTGCAACTGACCATTTTTAGCACAAGATTTAACTTCTTAAAGTTGAACCCTTCCAACAAAATTTATGGACCTAACTATTTGAAAATTAGAGACATCACATAGATTTTTTTTATTTATAAAAACAAGAAAATTCAGAATTAATTAAGCTTACATCGAAAAGAAAACATGAAAAAAGTTTTCCAACACAGATCAATGTTCAACAAATCATTTTTAAGTGCACTAAAGGAACATTGTTCTTGAAACAAATGGTTTTCTTTTAAGGAATATGACATGATGGGTTTTTTTACATATCTGGTAATAATGATAGGTCAGGCAAAAGCATTTTGATCAGTCTAACAAAAGTATGAGTCAGAACAGGCAGCTTGTCAACATGAATGATTTGAAACCAAAGGATTTGTTCAATTTGAGACCAGTTGCTTCTGTCAGCATAAACATTTATTTTTATCTTGACTTTGACATGATATGTATGGTAGTAATGATTGTTCATGGTCCGGGTGTTTGCATTCTCATTGACTTAAATAACGTCAGTATCAGCATGTAGGACTATATAGAATTATATTTTTCATATATTATTTAGTAAATGACCCTTTCAATATATAATCATAAAAATCAACACACTTTATATAGATATATGGTTAAATATGATTCGAGGATATCCCATGAATAAGATTACATGACAATATACGAAAATGACTTTGTATGTATGTTTTTAATTACTACTTCCAAATGTGTATTTGTTTAGGTACCATATTCAATCTAATGAACAATGCTTGATAGTAAGTCTTGCCTAATGTTTTGAAAATTAGGCATATTTGTATTTAAGATAGCCAATGATAATCTTACACTGTTGTTTTATGATAGTTATAAGATGGACCACCTCTAGGTTTATCTTGGAGAAAGACTGCATGTAAGAAATTATTTCATTCTTGTAATTACAGCCATGAACTGAGTGCAGCCACCTCCTCCACACTAGAGCGAGAATTGGAGTCCATTCATGAGCTGCATGATGTAGAACCAAATAACAAGTGTATGTTTAACCCTTATGAACCATTTTCATACATGTATCACATGCACTGACCTGGCAACAGCATAGATTTAATTATATCTGGATCTTGCTGACACAATACAAGTAAACACCCTTATAAATATCTCATATCACATATACTTACCTGGCAGCAGCATTGATTTTGTTATATCTAGATCATGATGGTACAATGCAAGTAAACGGCAAACACCAGTACAGTGGTTCCCCTCATGAATGGCCACCCTGACCAGCAGCCACCTGCTCCTTATGGCCAGATTCCCTTGGCACCAACAGGTTTGTGTTCAAAAGTGCCACTCAAGAAAGGCAACCCCTCAAATGCAACCCACAGCCAGCATATTAGTGCAAAAATATCAAATTTATCCACAACATGTGGCTGCATTTTATTTTAATATGTATCCAGAACCAGTATTTAATTCGTAAGGTGTCAAGTAATCCAATATATGTATCCCAATGTCAGGTTTTAATGAAAGAACTGTTGGCTAAAGTATATATACCACTAGGGTTAATATTATATCATTTACCCCTCACAAGAGGCCAGACTCAAATTTTAATCCATACAAAAAGATAAGTAATCCAGTTAGTCTTACTGTTGTTTGGTCATGAGATGTCTAGTTTAGTTGCTCTTATAATTTCTGGAGATAATTGTTAAGATTATAATTATTGTAACAGCAGCAACAGCTGAGAAGTGGAGTATTGATGTACACAAGTCAATGGGAAAATGGTTTGATAGCCTTTAAAGCTTTACTTATATGCCCAGCTTGTTCACTTTGATAATTGGTGACTATTACTACTAACAGCCACAATGTGCTATTGTTCAGATCAAATCTGGGTGACATTGATATAATATAATAGCCATTTTGCCTTCTCTCACTTAGTGTAAAGAAATTTAAAAACAGTAGGGTACATAACGGCAACCAATGAATCATGTGACAAGATCACTTCTTTTACAAAAACATAACATTTTGAAGTGAAAAAATAATCGTTTTATCAGTCTTGTATTTGGCAACATAGGAATAAGTTATTGCAAAAAGATTAACTTGTCATTGAGGAAAAGAAAAAAATCTGCTTTGAAGATAAATTGAGATTATATTGACTGAAGTAAAAGTAGGAGAGTTTGAGGATTGTTGTAGAAAAATTTGATGTTTGAAGGACTCAATTAAAAAAAATATCGTGAAAGGTAAGGAAACAATTTGGCAGAAATGGGAAGGTGGAATGGATGGAGAAAGGAAGATTGTTAAAGCCAGGAGATGTTTGTACCCTGATTTAAATGACAAGATTTTTTTTAATGGTTTTGCATTGCACATGCTAAGAATATTCCACTCAATAGTTGAATGATCCAAGGAAAGGCAATAAGTTTGTCAGTTAAAATGGGATATGATGACTTTAATGCTAGTAATGGCTGGTTGTACAGATATCTAGTCCAACACAATATGTGTTCTGTGTTTAGTGGAAAATCAGCTGAATTCAATAAAAAGGTTGTTGAGGATTGGAACAAAATACTTATTGATATATCCAAGAGATACAACAGTAAGGATATTTTTAATTATGATAAGACTGGTTTGATTTTTAGAATGTTACCAACAAAGTCACTGGTACAAGAAAGGGACTTGTGTAAAGGTGGGGGGAAAAAAGGGAGAGATTTACAATTTTGTTCTGCTCCAGTTATTCTGTTGAGAAACTGTGGCCACTGGTGAGTGGAAAATTGCAAAATCCAAGGTGCTTTAAGAGATATTGCTGGACTGATTTGAGAGTTATATATGAGGCAAACAGAAAAACATGGATAATAAGACAGATATTTGAGTTCTGGATCAGAAAACTAAATCACCAGATGAACATGCAGAACAGAAAGGTCCTTCCTTTCCTTGATAACTGTGCTGCACACCCAAAACCTGGATTTGTCAAATGTCTTACTTTGATACTTTCCCCAAAATACAACTTCTCAACTTCAGCCCCTGGATGCAGGGATAATCCAGACAGTCAAATTTAACTACAGGAAAAAGCTGCTGAGATATGTTTTGTTCCTGATGGATAATACAACAGCTGCATCAGTGATAGCCCAAAAGGTGCTCTGCTGGATGCAATCCAATGGCTGACATCAACATGGGATGTCCTGACAGCCAAGATGATTCAAAAGTGCTTTCAGAAATGTGTTTTTTTCAAGAGGCTTCAAAGGCAGAGGAGGCAAACTGGGATGAAAATTAGTATCTTCCCCATATACCACCTGGAACAACCCATAAGGATTATGTTTATTGTAATAATGCATTAGCTACAAAGAACATAGTGATGATTGGTTGTCATTAATGTTAGTACTAGAAATTCTAGTGAAATATGCCAGGATGAGGACACAACATGTGCCAATCAGAAACCAGCCAAACAGCACATTACACTGCAGACTGTGTGGTTGATGGATTATGGCCTTGCTACAATGTTGAACTTGTGGACATAATTATGAAAACACCAGACATTCTTAAAAAAGACAAAAGCTTTGGTGAGCATGGGACAATATATTTTAGGAACATCTGTATTGTGTTGAAGTGTCTACTAGTGATAGATGATGTGATCTGTAACATTATTATAAAGACAGTTTTAAATCTATATTGATTGTTATTCATAACATTGTTTTCAAAATGATGAAAGTATTGCTTAATTCCTTCTATGTCTGAACTGCTCCAGTGGCCTAGTGGTTAGAGCATCTGCCTAGGATGCAGGAGGTCATGGATTTGATCCCCGGTCGAGTCATACCAAAGACTTACAAAAAAGATACTAACAGCTGCCTCGCTTGACGCTCAGCATTAAGAGGTTAGTGTTAGGACTGGTTGGCCAGGTGTCAGGATAATGTGACTGGGTGGGACATCATGCTACATCTCTCCGGCATGATGCCCCAGTGCTAGACATCACTATAAACTGCCACACTGCAGACATCGTAGCGATATGACTGAAAAATTGTTAAAGCTACATTAAAAATCATAAATCACATCCTTCTGTGTCTGAGTTAAAATATTTTTCAAACTTTAGTGGTGTTTTTCCCTGCCTTGAAAACATTAAAATTTGAAGATAAAAGCTGCTGCTTTTGTTATCTGGATAGACAGATAAAGAGAAGTAACTTGGATAGCACACACTTAAGAGGTTTTTTTTACCTTTCCAGCAGTAAATGTCACACACAAGCAGTTGGTAGAAGGGAGATACACAAAATAATGGTTAAGCAAGTGGGTAATTATCCTGGGTTTTCTTAATTGTATACCCAGGAAACAGAAAGAAAGTTGTTATTTGAGCCATTGGACTTGGAATTTGGTGACAGAATGTTTACTTAACAGAATACATTTAAAGGCTGCCAGGAAACAAAAGCATATTGTTTTGGCAAACTGAAACATATTGGCACAGATTTATAGAGACCATGATGATAAATGGTCATGGTGTATAGAGACCATGATGATAAATGGTCATGGTGTATAGAGACCATGATGATAAATGGTCATGGTGTATAGAGACCATGATGATAAATGGTTAAGTTATATAGAGACCATGGTGATAAATGGCCATGGTGTATAAAGACCATGATGATAAATGGTCATGGTGTATAAAGACCATGATGATAAATGGTCATGGTGTATAGAGACCATGATGATAAATGGTCATGGTGTATAAAGACCATGATGATAAATGGTCATGGTGTATAAAGACCATGATGATAAATGGTCATGGTGTATAGAGACCATGATGATAAATGGTCATAGTGTATAAAGACTATGATGATAAACGGTCATGGTGTATAGAGACCATGATGATAAATGGTTAAGTTATATAGAAACCATGATGATAAATGGTCATTGTATATAGAAACCATGATGATAAATGGTCATGGTGTATAGAGACCATGATGATAAATGGTGATAGTGTGTAGAAAAATGATATTTAGGTGAGTACTGATATGTAATGATGTCTGTTGTAAAAGCTAGAAATTTTGGCATGCTTGTTGGACGGTATATTTTACATTGCTGAATTGCTATTTCTTTTAACAGGGGTACTTCTTACACTTATCTCTTTAATGAAAGCCCTGGATCCGTTGAAATATGTGGAGGAGATTCATCACTATACAGAAAAGCTGCAGCAGATAGACCCAAAAAGAAGATCGTACTATAAAGATTTTAGTAAGTACAATGAAATGATGTACTTATCTTTTAGATAATGTTTTCAGTCACCCCTCCTCAGTTAAGAGGGACATTCACTTCTTGAATGGCTACTGATTTGTATTAATGTTGACAAGATGCATTGTTTATCCATTATAATTTTAGGAACAAATGTCACTTCCTCTTAAATCCAGCCACTGTGAAAAGATGGGAATGTAATCTTTCTTGTCTATATATCATAAAGAAAAAGGAAAGACAACCCAGTTGCCCATTGCTTCCCTATATCATGCAAGGCAGCTACACTCAGTAGTTTAAGTTACCACTGCAATCTCATAATGCCTCTAGATGTCCAAGAAAATCAGTATTATTTCTTCTGATCTATTTAGAAAGTCTGTTTGTTAACTTTGTTTTCTGACTTGTGCTCCAGCACATTCATGGTTGTGATTGTTGTATGTTTCTTTGTTCATGCACACTGTCTGTATCTTTTGCAGTATTATTATTATTATTAGATGTGAACACTTACAAGTTATTTTAAATTGTTTTTTACAATTTGTATCATTTTAATTAAAACATGACAATGAAATTTTAAAAGTACAAGAGATTTAAAGGGCTTTGAGTGGCCAAGTGGACTGAGGTGCTTGTAGTTACAAATCACTCACATATCTTGACTTTGTCAGAATGAGTTTGAGTCTCAGCTTAACAAATGTGGGTATTTTAAAGAGCTTGCCATTAGTTTCCTGTGGATTGGTGGTTTTCTGGGTTGTTCCTTCACCAAAGACACTATTATAACTTTATTTAAAGAGGGTAACTCAATTAGCTAAGAACTAATCTACCTTGAGGCCCTCATTCAAAGAAATTTATTTATTTTTGCTGCATCTCTGAAGCCATTGTATATACTGAGTTTGGAAAGAGGAAATAGAGTGGGCATTTCTAATCTTAACTGGAATATTATTCCAGAGCAAAGTTCCAGAGTATTGGAAACTTTTTTAAATAATTCCTTATTTGGTTTGGGAATTTTGTAATGTTTGGTAGACATTGATCGCAGGTGGGGAGCATTTCCAGGTAGCCTATACTTGAATAGTGATTGTAAATATTCAGGAGCACTATTATTGGCTATCCTGTACATTAATTTGGCTTTTCTTAAACAGATTCGGTCTTTAATAGGTAGTATTTTTAACTTACCAGCTAAATTTTCCTTGCTTTCTTTCTGGATTGATATTAACTCAAAAGCTCTTTTTTGGAGATGTGACAGCCTTGCTAAGTTTTTATCATTTGAATTAACCCATACTGTATTACAGTAGTCTAAATAGGGTTGTATGTAACTGTTATAAAATAGTTTTCTGTGCTTTACGGGAGAAAGTGTCTTATCCTACTGAGAAGCCATAAACTTGAATTGACTTTTTTACTGATATTTTTGATATGTTCAGTCCATGATAGGTTATTATCTACCAAAACACCAAGTAGACTATCATGACAGACCATTTGCAACCTTTTATCCTTTCATATCAGACATAGTTCATCACTATCAAGTTTTGTTCTTTTTTTCCTTGTTGAGATAAGTAATATTTTAGTTTTACCAGTATTAACCACCTTGCCATTGCATGTGCACCAGTATTCTAGTTTGTTTAGGGCATTCTGTAAAGAAATTTCAAGTCTTTGTTTTGTGTTTTGGATGTCTGACAATGTTGTGTCATCTGCATAGAGATCTGTAGATGACACTGAGTCCTTTAGTACAAGTGGTAGGTCATTAATAAATAAAATAAACAGTAATGGACCCAGAATTGAGCCTTGTGGTACTCCACATCTAATTGTTTCAGGTTCAGACAGAACATTATTAATATAAACATGTTGTGTTCTCTCACTTAAGTATGAAGTAAACCATCTAACTGTGCTTTCATCACATTGGTAGATTTTCAGTTTCTTCAAAAGGATTTCATGATCTACCATGTCAAAAGCTTTCCTGAAATCTACAAATACAGAACCTATTATTCTACCTTGATCAAGTGCTTGAAGCCATTTATCAGTTAGGGAGATCAAGGCAGTCTCAAATGAGTGTTTCTGTCTAAAGCTTGATTGATTAGGGTATAACAGAAAGTGTTTGGTTAAATATGATATAAATGATTCATGGACATGCTTTTCAATCAATTTTGACAAGTTTGGTAGTATTGAGATTGGCCGGTAGTTATCAGCATCATCCTTAGGACCAGATTTGTGAATAGGAGTTACTTTTGCAGTTTTCCATATTTTGGGAACAGATGAGGATGCAATACTTAAATTGACTATGAATGTTAAGCTATCTACAATAGCAAAGGCAGAAGACTATCTGCTATCATGTGCTGAAATATGGTGTTAGACTTCACATAACATACCAACAAGAGATTTAAAGTCAATATGGATACATATTAAGCATGCCTTGCTTGCACTAAGTGTTTGCCTGCTTCAGCATGCTGTGTCTGCACAAAATGGTAAAAAGAGGTATGGTTCACAGATTTTGCAAGAGCTTGAAGAGTAAAGAGGTGACTGATGTAGTCTCAATTAAAGGAAGGCATCATCTTCTGCTTTCACTCAGAGACATCATCAGTACTGAGTGTATGTTGATGGGGGCACTAAATTCCACATAGAAAATGCTGCATATAATGCCAGCTGTGACTGTTACATTTGGCTAGCTTGAAATGGATGAAAAGTGCACTTTGGAATCACAATGTCACACCCTTCCCTGTTTGAATAAGATATGTGGGAACTTGTCCAGAAAATGATTATACAGTTGCTGACCTTGATGGAATTTTTGTCCCTCCATTCATATCTCCATTGGAGTTGACAGGAGTATGTCCTGCTGTTCAAAGCAGCTCAATGGGAGAAAATTCCCCTGCATGTCTGAGTATTTTCTTTTGAGCCTTTATGTCTTAGCACATGGGGTATAATACTGACCTTGATGATCTCTTCTTTCAGTCTACCATACTGTATGATGCTACTCTGGCTGTCAGCTAGCCACTCTAGCTGATAAGCAGACTATACTTAATGACTTGTGATCCCTAATGGTGAACCATGCCAAGTACAGGCCAGTTACAAGTGTCTCTCTAATCTGTCTGTCTGTTTTGCCACCATTTTGACAAGCTGGCTGCTGACCTGTCATGCCTCCTGCCCCCATCTAGGATATTTTCTGTTGCCATGCCAGCCAGCCATATGCAAGTTGTGTTGCTTGACTTTATCACCATCAGAGTTCCCACCACAAATGTCTGTGAGCCAAGCCTGTATGGATAAGGCTTCAGTAGGCAAGGAAGATGAGAACAAACATCACTGTTTCTGTCAATTGCCATAGCCTGTGAAAATCAAAGATATGCAAGCAGGTGAATTCAACAGCTTTGGTTTTTTTTTAAAAAGGCAGTTAAAGCATCATACTGGTACTGCAAGGGCTTAAACATGTACAGTACTGACTTGGAAATAAACATTGTGGGAGTGAACATGCCAAGCCAGTTTTATATAAGGTGGTTTGATAGGTTTTACACTTAAATTAGTGTGGAATATGGTAGTCACTTCTTTTAAGTTGAATCTGGTTTTGCTAGTTTGTTTTTGATTGCTGAAAAATTGGGCAGGGATCTTGGATGGTATCTCTGACTCATATTGCCATGGTAATCAACAAGACCACACATGATTCTACAGTAGAACTGAAATTTGTTTCTGTATAAAGCAGGTATTGTAAGAGCTGTCTCTACAGTTTACCATGCCATCTCAGACTGATGTGGCCACGCCAGTTTCAACCAAACCAGAAAGCAATCATTATCAATGAGAGAGAAGACTAAACACTGCTCAAAGTGTAGCAGTTTTAGCCTCAGTCTAATTTCAGGTCGCATCAGGTCCCACAATTTCTGAGGTCATTTAATAAAGGGGATAGGAAGCAAAGCATATCCTTCACAAAGTGGATAGGAAGCAGAGTGTCTCCTTCCCCAAATCTCCCAACAGCCGCCATTATCTTGTCAACATGGCCACCTGTTACAACCTGCTTTGCCAGCCTCCTTGAATTCCATCTACATATCATGATCCAGATCTGACATATTCCCAGCAGACAGCATCTTAACTGATTTGCTGTTAATAAGGGTCCAGACACTTTACACCAAATTGGTTTTGTCAATTTATTGATCTTGCAATAGATTTATACAATTTTGTGATGAGCTGTAGCCACAGGCTTATCACCTTAGAATATGTAGTTTTGATCCAGAAGCTGTCATTTGGGAGAGCTTTTATGGTTATGCCTTCCAGGTTGCTGTTCTGGTACTGAAGACAAAAAAGGCCAGAAATGAAAAGTGTTTCTGATTGTCCCTCTCAGGTTGGAGAAGCCCTAGAAAAAGAATAGTAATGTGTTTGATCAGGCAATATTAAAATCATGGCAATGCCTAACTTGCCCAGAAACAGTCAGAGTCATAGGCATTTCATTTCTTATGCTTTGCTTTGGTTATGTTAGAAAGTAATTAAAACCTTTATATAATTGTGGAGAAAATATTGTGAGCCCGCCACTTTCAATGCTTTATGAGGAAAAGTGGCAGGTTTTCAAGTACGTTAAGTTAACAATGTTGTCCTTTTGAGAGCTTAAATACTGCAGTTATCTAGCATTTTTGCCTAACCCTTATTTGAACTAAATATTAGCACCTATTACTATTGAAAGGTTTTTGGCATCCTGGGAATATATAAAAAATATTATACCTGCTGTCCAATTTGGATCCACAGGCCTAAATCATTCACCTGGTTTTCTAACTGAATATTGTGAGTTTTGACATAGTGTAACTCTGATCAGTTTGAGCCTTTATCTGCTATCATGCAATTTTAAGTTTGACCGACCCAAAAAAATTCCCGTTCAGATGGTTCAATTATCCTAATGATGCATCCATCATTCAGCTTATAACAGGTTGCCATCAGCAGGCACACAAATGGTGGCCATTAATTGCCCTTTATTGTTATGTTGAGCAAGGCAGCAGTGTAAGACCAGTTCTTTGCTCTCAAAAACTACATAAGCACACAGACGTGAGTTGGTTTCACAACATTTCTCTCTGCCATTGAAAGCTGGAAAAAAGGATAGAACCTCTAAGCCTTACAATGTAACTGAAGTGAGTAATACTCTCTGCATACTCTGACATAATAATGTGATAACATATTGTATTTGATGGCAAAAGTAAATATATACTCAGATCTAACTGATAATACTCCCAGTTGCAAGTGTCCTTGATAATGAATCATGGAGTGTAAACTGGTAAACATGTGGTTGATGGATAACCACCTTGTGGTGGAAATGTGTATAAGATTTTTCCCATCGTCTATGAAGTTATAGACTGGAATGCTGAATGTTTTGTCTTTTCAGGATGGCTGGATTTGAGATGTAGAAGAATTTATTTCCTAAAATGAATGTGATCCGGCAAATAATTTCTGAGAAACATAATTTGCTTTTAATAAAATCACACTTTGTGCTTTAGATTTCTTTAATGCTGTAAATTCCCAATTAAAGATAGCAAACATGACCCAACATGAAACTTGATAATTGTATGTTAGAAATTTTCTTTAAAATCAAACAGTTTTTGTCCAGAACAATCTATATGTTACAAATAATTTAGTGTTTTATTAGCTACCATGTTCACACACACACACACACACACACACACACACACACACACACACATGCACACAGACCATAAACTTCATTCACTGTATTTGTTTCCTGTTTCTTTGGTTGATAAGCTCAACTTTTATCAAGCCATTTAAAATGCCTGTTGATAAGTGTGTGTGTGTGTGTGTGTGATTTAGATTTTTAATGTAGCTTTTAAAAAAATTCATTCATATCGCTACGATGTCTACTGTGCGACAGTTTATAGTGATGTCTAGCACCGGGGAACCATGCCGCAGACATGTGTCATAAGCTGTTTTGATAAGCTATTTTGTTGCAAATAGTTTTGTTAAATACGTTTTATGCAAAATAAATGTACCATATTTTTTTACAACCATATGTTTTATGGAATAAACTTTAATATCAATTAAAGTCTGAGACCCATTTTTGTTCTTTTTTGTAGGAAGCCGATGTGTCATAGAAAATTACTTGGAAGACCATGATTACAATTCTAGGGTTGTCTCCCTTAATAATCATAGTCTGACAACTCTGTATCACCCTGAGTTGATGGTCCTGACAGTGACAATGAATTTGTCAGGAAACAGCTTAGTGTCAGCATTGAATCTGCACTGGTTACAATGTCTGGCTACACTGAATCTAGACAACAACCAAATCTCCAGCACAGTGGGTTTAGGATCTCTCTCACAGCTGAAGGACCTTTCTCTCAGGAATAACTGTATCTTTTATAATCTTTTTTCTCTATTTTTGTTTCCTGAATTAGTATATAGTTGGACATGGGTGTCTCTCTTATTTAATGATGGTGGTATTAGTGGACATTTAAAACTGTGTAAAAGATTGTTTTTAAAGTGTTATACACTTTTGTATACTGCCATATCGACAAAATCATCTAAATTTTGTAGGTAATCTTAGTGGCCTTCTGTGACAGGTCATTGCTTTACTGAAGTTAATTTCTTTGATAATTTCATTGATGGGGTCACAAAAAATTGGTTGATTGGAAGATGTAATTGCTTAATACAGGTGCTTGATGCAGGTGTCAAGTATGTTTGACTGTACTAAGCATTGTAAATAGGTGTGATGGCAGGACTGTTCCACAGAATAGTTATTCATATCTTTGTTTCAATTTTTGAGACAAAACAACTCAGACAGAAGATGGCACCTAATAGGGTTTTTCTCACAATTAAGGGGATATTCGGAACTTGAAATGATGCTAAATTTTTAAATAACAATTTTCCTTTTTGTATTCTTAAAATTTTGGTGAACTTTATTTCATTAATAAAGGAAATGTCATTAAAATAAATGACATAGGAGGTGACATGTATGACATCAGATAGACACTTGTAGCATCAGTCATTGTGTATGACTCATCATTTAACAGGTTCTGAACAAAATTTATTTAATAATTACTAAAGGTGGGCAATATGTATGACCCACATTAAATGTAAGGCCTGCCTGAATGAACCCAATTAAATAGATGGTGAGTAAATGATACTGAGAATTTTATTTTTAAAAAAGCAAATTGTTGAGTTTTAGATTCCTTAAGGAGTAGATATAATTTAAACTGGAAGTTCTTAAATCCATAAATTATAGATTAATTATCAGCATTCTTCTGAAAACTTGACCAATTTTGAAATTTGTGAAGATATTTTGTTCATCATGTGTAATGGTTCAAAATCTGGTTTTGCTCTTTGGAATTGTACAGAGGTAATTAGTGCCAACATTGTGAACATTGCTGACAGCAACAGGTAGGTAAGACACTCATAGCAGTTTGTATCAAACAGGGATAAGATACTGTTATCTGTCTATCTATTTGTAATAAACATGTTTCCTGTAATCAGTTTTATTTTTCAGAGCTGGACAAATGCACTTGCTTGACACCCAGAACAAGCTCAAACTTCATTCAGGCTAGCAAGTTTTCCAGTTGCATGTCAAAAATTTAGATTGCAGTCATGTTCTCTCTAAGTGTCCTACACTAACCACACTACAGTACAGATATCAGCACTTTTAATATATTTATTGCTTCTGTTAGATAAATGCCTTCAATTTCATTCATGTAGGAATATTTTATTTTATGATACATTGTCAAAACTGTGCACTTCCATCTTATAGTCATTGGCTAGGTAAATATTACATTTTAATGGCACAGACATAATAATGTACATGCTTACTGTCTGAAGAAAGTTTTGACAAATTAGGAATAAATATTTGTATTTTAGCTTATCAGGTACTGTTTAATTCTAATATTTATAAGTATATAGGATTCACTGACTTTCAAGTCCCAGCCTAGCCAGAAATAATAGTGTGTGAGCAAGGGCCTTCCTGATCTTGCCTGGTCAATTTTCTCATCCAGTGAACTTTGCCCAGGTTGCATGTTACAAATATCAAGGTAACTAGATGATTGCTGATATTTGTGTTACTTGTGTGTTTGGAAATTAAAGGCACTAATCTATAACGATTAACCACTTGGATTTCACTAAATGCATGATAAACATACTGAAGCATTCACTATCCAAGTGGTGTTTATATTGTTTTTGCTGTGGTTTGTAGTTTCACTTTTTTCATGATTTACCAATTCTTATGGGTTTTGTGAGAACATCAAGTCATAAATTTCAAATTTCCTTGAAAAACAAACCACATGTGATGCAGAAAGCACCCCACTCCCATCTTACTGGTACATACTTAGCAATCAGCAAAGCTCAGCAATATTATATTTCATCTTATACCTCTGTTTGTTTTCTTTAACATATATATATATATACATACATACACACACATATAAAGTTATCTGATAGCTGCTCATTCCATTCAATATGCAAGAGGAGTAAGAATAAAGAGAAAAAGAAAGAACATAAAGTATATAAGTGCTAGTATTACAATTAAAGAAAGGATAATTAAAAACATTGAAGAATTCAAATGCATGCTTATTACCTTGATCATTTATTTAGATGAAACTGTTGAAAATGGATGTATGAAAAATCTGCACTTGATTCTTGGCTGTTATCTGTAATTTAAGATTTACCCCCCTTTATAATCAGTATGATTTAAAACTGCTGATAATGCATTGATAAATGCAAGCATTTGTAATTCTTATTACTGGATGTATTCATTTTGGTAAATTTATAGATGTTTATCCACAAATTTAAGTACCTGTGAATGTCTTTTTTTTTCAAAACACAAAAACTGATGTCCACAAAAATGAAACCACAGTATTTAATATTTTCAGGAGACTGATACATACTTCCTGTTTGTCGTAATTACATAAATAAAATAAGTTCTTAAATAATTTTGGTGTGTAAAAAAAATAATTCAAAACCAATCTCATTTCCAAGTTTTTATTACTATTGATATAGTCAAAGAGGTGAGTCTGTTAGCTGTTTTTTTTTTGTTCTTGTATCTATCAACAAAATTTTATTTCCAACTATCAGTTAAAAACCTTTGCTTTTCTCATCTGCACATCTACTATTAGTAGCATCTTTAAAAAAAAAAAAACGAGAAAAAATGCCATAAAACTGTAAGATGCAAAAGATGAAATGAAAATAGGTTTATTTTTATGATAAAAAGAACAAAATTTCATGTGAACATCCCATATTTTATTTTGCCATTTTAAACTTTATTTCGATATGATGTATTCATTGGCAAGTTCAAATTTTCCCTTTTCCAGTCAGGTTATAAAAGATAACTTGTCTTGCAAGACAACCCCATCTGGCAGACAATAATGGTCTTTCTAAAATAGGTGGTCAATCAAGACAAGTCTTCACACTAAATATTCATTAAATCTGTGCATGGAGATGTCAGTCTCTCAAGACATGATTTTCTGCAAATGCATGGTTTCTTAAATGCACTATTTTAGAGACTAATCACATAGAGCTGTTATTTTATTTTTAAGAAGATAATTTTCCTTGACTTATTCTCAGTGATAGAGAAGGCAGAAGACCTGGAGGAATTGTCACAGTGTCCATATCTTACAGTCTTGAACATCAAGGGAAATCCAATCTGCAGTAATACTCATGTGCAATTTATAGTTTTCAGTACAATAGTGACACTACAGTCACTAGATGGCACTATAAGAATCTGATAATTAATTTTCTCATGCTTTGCCAAGTTATTCAAGAAATTTGTCCTTGAAAATATTGAAATAAAAGTATTCATAGATGAGATAATTTCAAATATAAGACTTATCTATTCATTGATGCATTCCACTAGTAAAAGCTTTATATTATTGTTTTTCCATGTTTCTGTTTATTTAGTA
Source organism: Potamilus streckersoni (assembly GCA_016746295.1). Classification (NCBI taxonomy): domain Eukaryota; kingdom Metazoa; phylum Mollusca; class Bivalvia; order Unionida; family Unionidae; genus Potamilus; species Potamilus streckersoni. The sequence goes on along the minus strand of JAEAOA010002358.1, from coordinate 3,058,948 downwards.
TCAGTATAGCACATGCACTGATAGAGTTAGAACAGGAGAAATCTTAAAAAAAACAAAGATATGTTCAATCAATGAGACTGAAAGGAAATCTTCTTTCTGTTTTGCAGCAAAGTTCATTAATAATGCTTGCAGAAAAATTGTGTGTGTCAGTTTGTGACTGTCATGAATATACATTGCCAAAATACAACAGCTACATGACAAAAATGATTTTGTTGTAGTATGCACAAACCAGATTGAATTCTGCCACAAGTAGTTGAATATATACTTGTCTTTTTTATTGAACTCATTTCTTTTTTGTGTCCAGTGAAGGTTGTGTACATGTATTGCCATACTTATATTAACATTATAGTCTTTTTAATTTTTGAAGCTGATGATGATATAAGGCCATTATATTTCATGCTGGAGGTTGTATACCCTCTTGATTGTGATATGCCCACCATAAGGCAGAGCATAGCTTGTTATGATTGTTGTCTGTCTGTCTTGTACCAATTTTAATTCCATGTAATAATTTCATTTGTCCATCATCTACAGTGACAGACCTTGTGGATAGCTTTGCATGTAGGGTAAGGAAAAGGTAAGGTCATTGTGACTGAAGGAAAGAAAATGTTATCCATGCAGATCTTGTTCACGGCCATCTGCTGTGACCAAACAAGAAGAAAAATAGTTTCTGCACAAGAACTCCACTATCTACAGTTACCAAACTTTGTAGATTGCTTGCACTTGGCTTAAGGAAGAATTCTATCAATTTTAGGTTCAAAAGGTCAAAGGTCATAATCACCTTGGCTGAAAAAATGTTTTTCTGCACAACATCCTAAGTTCTCCATCATCATAGATGGTTTGCACTTGGTCTAAGGAAGAACACTGTTTACTTTGGAATCAGAAACTTAAAATATAAGGTCAGGGTGACTGAAAGAAGAAAAGTGGTTTAGTTTTGCATGATATACCTTGTACAAAGTTTATGGATGGTTTGCAATTAGGGTAAGGAAGTTATGGGAAAGTTGGAAAGTCATTGTCACATTCTAAAAAAATATTATTTCAGGGGTCAGAAGGTCAAAGATCAAGGTTACTCTTTGCGGCAGAGACGTTTTGATCTGGCCCTGGCCATTTTGATAAACTTGTTGGTATGATTGAGCAAGATTACTCAACATGTACAGTTGAAATTTAGCTTACATATTTATGTATTTACAGGTTTGAACTTAATGGCCTTAAACAGTTTTTACAAAGACCACGATAGCTTGATTAATAAAAAATCATTTAATGTAAACAAATGAAATTTGTTAGACATAGTTTTATTTATGTATAGATGACATGACTAAATGTTAAATTTTTATATGCTGGCTTCTGTATAAGAGTCTTTGTCTTTCCATCTGGCATGGCTCAAGTCATGTAGCATTTCAATGAATTTTTATGGATTGCCATGAAGTTTTGGTATATATTACGGATATGCTTTTATTGATATACATGTATCACTGAATTCACTTGTACAAATTTTATAGTTATTGCAGTTATATTTGCATCTGAATGCAAAGTCTTGGAGTTTTCAATGGATCATTCTTAACCTAGTACTTATGATGGTCATCATTGTTAGATACAAATATTGACAAGTCAAAGTACCTGTGGTATTCATTGGAGTTATTGCCCTTTATGACAATGAGCCAGAGAAAGTGTATGACAATCTTGTGAACACAATGTCTGTTTTCTGGAATATCATGTATTAGTCATCATTTGAATATGTGTATATCAACAGATTACTGTTTTGTCAAATTTTTTTAAAGAGTGACTTTTCATTTTGCTCTGATGCTGAATGCAGAATATGACAAAATCATTGTAACTTTGCCATTTTTTGCAAGTCTTTGAAAATTTTGGGACATATAATGTCTTTATATGAAGATGTGCAAATTACATTAATACTGCAATTTCTTTTAGAGTTGTTCCTCAATTTTTACTTGGGAATGGATGTTATAATCAGTTGAATATGGGCAGAGATTCCACTCTTTGGTTTTGATGCACCAGTGAAGAGGGGAGGGTAACCGGGTAAAGTTGTATGCTATACATCTCTTGCATTGCTGAAAAAGCTTAGATCTGTATCTTTTATCTACTTTGCTTGAGTTATTTCTATAGTCATACCTGCTATGAATGACCACCAGATGTTTGTGACCACAATCGTCCTACAAGGATGGATCGATTTTATTATATAAACACATTGTCATCGATTTTATTATATAAATAAACACATTGTCATCAACAACCACTTGCAAAATATGACCAGTGACCATGATTTTATGACCAAAAAATGCAGTTTGACACAGCTATGAATGACCATTTCCAAACACAAATGAACACTACTGACATTTGTTCATCCAGTGTAACCAGAACCGTTTCTGCAAAGTGCAGCTTATTCCAAAACAAAGCTGCCTCACATCAATACAGGTAAATTCCACTGACCTTTATCATTGTGCAGAAGTCCTGTAAATCCCCATTATGATTAACCATAGCTTTTTTTAAAAGGAGCTGTCACAGATGTCCATAGATATCTTTTATGAAAATTTGCAAAATCTCAATAACGACCTATTTAGAGTTCTTTCAAAAAAGCTTCATTGGATATGTCTGTTTTGTCATTGTTGTGCCTGGATGTGAATAATAAGTGATTATAGCTTACCAGATTTGATAGTCATTGTAAAAGGTTTGTGTTGTGTTATTTTTTAACTTTTATTAAGACCCAGACTAATTCATGCCAGTTACATCCTTTGTTTAAGGACTTAATCTCTTCATGTCAGTGATGAATTAGGCATTTTGGTTTTTTCTTCAAATAAATGTATTTTGTTTCTGGATGGTTAAGTCTGTCTTTTGATTTCATTCATTGGTGCATATATATTCCCTATTTAGCTATAGCCTAATCAAAACTGCTAACTCATACATAAGTTGAATGTTACTTTAATTACATATTACCATACTAATTTTGAAATTCATATGCTAACCCACATGTACACATGATCCTGAAATATGTGTTATAGTATTTATTTCTATACAGAATTACATTGCAATATTTGGACATAAACTATGAATGATGAATCAAAGACATGTACCAATGGTGGATATTATCTCTTCTTAAACCCAGTATTTTGACCTTGAAAATTGGTAATCTTGCACAAACCTGTTATGAGAAACCACCTGTGTTGAGAGACTTTTTGTTGGCAGAAGGGGTGATCTCACAAAACATGTTTTATTGTATTGTGAAAACCATGTGCCCTGAAGCTTATGAAAATGCCCAGGACACTGACAAAAACATAGCTCAAATTACTCAAACTTTTAACTTTGCCATTTATTTTAACAAAAAATATGAATTGTTTTTTTTTGAAAGTGTACCAATGAAATTTTTAAAATCTAAAGTTTTCAGCTCATTTTTTATATCATTTATCTCTGCTGCATACACTCAGATTCAAAGCAACTCCAATCATTCAGACATCTAAATAAAGAAAATATTTTGTTCTTTAGACTCCCAAAAGATAAAACACTACTTTTATAATCAAAGGGATTTACAGTGGGTAAAATCTTTGGAACCTGTCTTTAAATGTTCAACCTGTACAAAAGTGTGAAACTATAAGGCAAAACCTCAAGACAAATTTACATTGTTTCAACCCTGTTTTCTCTTCATTTAATTGAACACGTATATTCAGAATAAAATGGTAAATTATTCTTGATGCAATGAGAAAACTTAAATGTTCTTATGCCTGTTTTTTTATTTTATATGCAGTATAGAAATAAAATCATCTAAATTTAAAACTGCTGAATTAAATGAAAGAGAAAAGACAGAGTTATTTATTTTATTATTATACAAAATTAAGTTTACAAGAAAGAAAAGTATACTTCAGAGACTTGACATACTGATGTTAGAAGAATTACCAAATGTATACCTGTATTCCCTCACCCCCAAAACCGCTGGCTTTGAGCTATAAATGGGCGCAATGCATGTCATAATGACTAATGGAGGACCATTTCACCCTAGAAATGCACCCATAATGAAGTTCCATCAGAAACCTTTGACTTTGTTAAAAGTGTGGTTAATAAAAGAAACAAAAACTTTTTATTTTAAAAAATTTGACCTTTTTTTTGTTTTGTATGCTTTTTGGCAGGATACCTAAACTTAGTACTATATAACTGGGACTGCTGATTTGTCATTAAACCTTATACATACTTACATGAACCACCTATGACCCTGATCTGTTCCATCTCTGTTCAAGTTCCAGAATTTGTCAGTGACTTTTCAGGAATAATTGGGAAGTTTAATGTTTTAGCATAACATTGCATACTATGTTGTGAAAATAGAATGTACATTCAGAAAATTACTAAATTTTTGTAGTAGGGGGTGGAGGTAGGGTGAGATACTTTTGAGAACTTGGCAGTAATTAATACTTTTCTGTCAAAGAAATGCAAATTATTTATTCACAAAAAACAAACATAAATTTGTCTCACTCATGTATAAATCATACAATAGCAACTTTTAAGGTTCTCTTCTGGGGTTTTGGAGTTCTACAGATTGATTGGATGATACAGGGCAAAGTTGTTTGTTCTGCAACTCTCACAAAGTAAAGAAAATTAACATGAATAAGTCTTTCACCTGCTTAGGTTAATAATTCTGCTTTACCTTGGGAAAACATGCTGTGAGAGTCTGTGAAAATTACTGCTTTTATGTGCTAAAAAATAAACTTGAAATATGCATACTGATAAATAAATTTATACTACCCTCAAATGTGACGATTCTATTCATCATGCTCTTATTTTGACTCAAGTTTAGTACATAGCTACCACTGTATAAGTCCACAGCGATAATTTTCACCTGGAAGTTTCTTGGTAACAGTTAAGGTGCAGAGCATTCAATAGTCAGGATTGAATTGCCTTTGAAAGTTAGTGTTAAATTTAAGAAAAAAAACCCTCAATTTACATTTAATTCAAAATGAGTAAATGTGCATGCATAATCCATGTGATATGTACTATAGCTGCTGCAGTCATTTGCAAAGGTCAGAAAGTGAAGACAGCTAAACAAGCTCTTAGTTCTCTGCAAGATTCACATAATTAATGAGGTTCATCTATGTATTGTCCTTACCCTTTCCCCAAAAAATATCACTTGCCCTTGATGAAATTCCATTTTTCCCAAAGTAATATTTATTTAAATATTATTAATGTTCATGCTATTATTAGGACCCAACATTGAAATTACTATTAAATGTACTTTTAATTAAATAAAAGAAAAATCTGCTTTAAATTGTCTGTTTTTCTTTATTTGCCTCTCAAACGAATGTATTTCTTAGAGAAATATGTGTGACCATGTGTTTTAGTTTTATTACATTAAAAATGTTTTTATTTTTTCTGATCATGATGCAAACAAGTACTCAGTACAAGAATATTTTGTGCATTCCAGTGTTTTCAGACAACCTCTTCATAACTGTATAATCAATATTGCTTGCTTTTCAGTAAAGAAATCATGTACTCTGTACTGCCTCGATCAGCAGAGATGATGTTTATTGGCACCATAACCTTATAATTTTGATATTGCTTATGAGACTGATCAATTGTTTACATTCTGCTGTAGATGTGCTCACAATTAACATTATTTTCAACAATTGCACAATTTTTGCATGTTCAGGTGTGGAATTAATAATTATTGCATACATCTCTGCTTGTATGACCTCTTTTTCTTTTAGCTTTTCTCCCGAGTTTCATGAACTGTTCATTTCATTACAATCTGTAAGACATACCTAAATGACTAGTAGTTGTTTTCCGAACATTCCATTAATATCCACATGTTGCTTGACTAAAGTCAAAAATCAGATTACGTTAGAGAGCCATGGTTAGGTATGCAACAATATTCCCAAAACTGTATTGCACTACATAGTGATATACCAAACCCATATTGCAATACAATAACACTTAATGAAAACATAATCACTATAACATTTATATGAAAAATACATCTCCAAGTGATGTTACCTTGTAAAACTTAAAATAGTAGTTATATAAACATAAAAAACAAATCTACAAAGACCTGAATGAAGTCAATTAGAAAATAAAAATCTCTGCCATTTCTAGTCTGTTTTTGAATTCCCATATTGCACATTTTTGCGTTTTTGTTCAGAATAAGTTTTTCAAAATTTTTTTCAATGCTCTCTTGGCTATTTCAAGTCGTCAGCAAAGATCTTAGTATGAAGAAAGTACTTCTCTACTTCTTTTCTTTGAAAGGGGGTACTAATCTAATATTTTGGACATCAGACACTTGAACTTGTAAGTAAAAGGATGGTGGAGTTTTGCCTGCCAGTTCTAATTCTTTTAATCTATATTTTCCTTTCTTCTCCCTCTTTGCATGTACATGTACCTCTCTTCTTTTCCTCTCTAAATTTACATTTCCATCTCTTCTCTCTCTCTACATTTACTTTTCCTCTCAATTTGACTTTTCTCTCTGCATTTGCATTTCTCTTTTTTATCTCTGCCTCTTTATTTCCTATCGCTGCATTGGCATCTCCTTTTCCTCGTTCTGAATTTGCATTTCAATCATTTCTTTCTGAATGTGAAGCTTTGCTAATAGCAAATCCACCTGTATTTTTAACTATAATTCCTTCAATTTCTTACCTAAACCAGAGAAAACTTACTAATCAAATCCAAAGGATTACAATTCAAAATTTCATTTCCCAGAAAACACAATCAAAATATTCATCATCTCTTTTTCTGTTAAAGATGCTTCCACTATAGATGAACTGTAATGTCTGGCAAGCTCAAGCAACTCATTCTTTTTATAGACTCGCTCTGAGTAAATCTTGAAACAAAGCTCACTAAATCAGATAACATTGTGATTGCTTGTTGGTTTAAAATCAATATCTTTACCAAGGTCGATGACAAACAAAGTCAATTTAAAGACAAATTTTATTACCTCTGAAATGTACTGATGAAATTACTATCCTGGATGAGCCCCCAAATAATATGATGACTAAAGACTGAAACTAAATGTACAGAAAGTTAAATGAACAAATTAAGAAAAATTCAACAATTTAATTTAATTAGAAGATAAGATGAAAATTCAAAGAACACTTAAGGTGTTGTGATTGAAACCACAAATAATTCTAAATGTTTTATCACAAGTCCCAAATTGTAGAATGTTCCAAATGTCTTCCTGATGCTACTGTAATGTAACATTGAATGATTGGACCTTGTCCAAGAATAGGTTTATTTTCTACCTGACCTGAATTACTTTTTTTAATTCTGTAAGCAAATAATACATAGCTAAAATATTCTCTATGTGTATAGCTTTAATATTGGGATCATTATTAATAGAACATGTTTATTTGGGTTTGGGTTTGGGTTACTGGAATTCAACTACAATTTACCTGGTGTGCCTGATACAGTCCAAGTTATATATTATAATTGTAATAATAGACTTTCTAATTATTACATCATTTTTTTGTGCCTGACACAGTCCAAGTTATATATTATAATTGTTATAATAGACTTTCTAATTATAACATCATTTTTTGTGCCTGACACAGTCCAAGTTATATATAATAATTGTAATAATAGACTTTCTAATTATAACATCATTTTTTTGTGCCTGACACAGTCTAAGTTATATATTATAATTGTAATAATAAACTTTCTAATTTTAACATTATTTTTTGTGTCTGACACAGTCCAAGTTATATATTATATTTATAATAATAGACTTTCTAATTATAACATTTTTTGTGCCTGACACAGTCCAAGTTATATATTATAATTGTAATAATAGACTTTCTAATTATAACATCATTTTTATTTGGTAAACATTAAGAACTTTGCCGATGGCTATTTTCCATTAATTAATGGGGTCTTTATTAGAAAATATTAATGTTACCTGAGATCAAGTGAAGACTATATAATACTGTTACTAGAATGATTATTCATTAATGCTTTAAGACCTAGCAGAATTAAGTTTGTATTATTGCTGTGTCCAAAACTCACTTGGGTTGGAATTTATTTCTTCAAATTATTTAAATCAGTGATTATTTTTTCTGAAAATACAGAGTTCTCATTAAAAATATTCTTGGATAGAAATTCACTGGGATTCATAGTAAATTCAAACCTGGAGTTATATTTATTTCAATAAAACTCTATTGGCACAACAACAGGTTGCCGCATGCACATCAACATTTTCAGCATGGGATTTAATTTGAATTTAAACTAAAGTTTATTCAGAACTTTTATATTTAGGACTTTTGTCTGTAATTCTAGGATTATTCTGGAATTTAATTTTCAATACCATAAAATTATTTTCTTTATTTTCACTTTGTATTCTAGAGAAATAAATTATTTGTTGAATTTTAAAAATCTTGCACCTTTTCATACTTTTGTGTTACTTATTCTAAAAGCATAGATCTGTAATATATATATATATATATATATATATATATATATATATATATATATATATATATATATATATATATATATAACTTCCATTAGACATAGTGGTGTAAACTTTTGCAAATTAAGGACTTATTTTATTGTTTCCTTGGTTGCAACTCTTATGCAAATGCCTTGATAAAGATTAAGAAATGAAAGTGCATATGCTAGTAAAGTGCATATGCCAGTGTGTAAAATGCTAGTTTTGCACAGTTCATTGCAGTGATCTTAATCCCAGAATCTCTGTGATTCCTTGCTGGATCCAGTGCACCTGATATTTGCCACATGATAGATAGATAGGTGTGTTTGTGTGTGTTATAATAGATGCATGTACTCCAAAGCTTTAATATGATCGCTAGACAAGATGGTTTTTCTCACTGTGTAAATGAAATACAATAAGTAAATGAATAAAATAATTATATATTGCTGAAAGAGTGCATCTAAACAATGCAATATGATTGAAAATGTGGAGATCGTGTCTTACACAAAAATCTGTATGCATATGAACAGCACTAAATCTGATGCCATCATTACCTGACAACAAAAAAAATATGTCTGCAGCCAAGATGGCCTACACTATATCACATGACTGGTCCATATGCAAAATTGTCGATTTCACATTAAATTTAATTTGTTGATTGTGAATGCTGGCCTTCTTTTATACAAAAGTGGGCATATTTTAAACTTTAGATATTGTATTTTTTATTTTTATGCTAGTCATTGTATTGTTGATGTCATCAACATTTACTGATACTTGTGTAATCTTCACCTTAGCAACCTTTGTTACAACTTAAAAGGCTTTGATGTTTGATGGACAAAACCTAATCCAAAATGTTTACATATCTGCTACTGATTGAATGATGCTAAATAAATTGTTTAATAATCCACAATTTATGCCACTAGTTTTAGATTCTCTTCTGCACAATCAGATCTGTTTGGCAAGCAATCATTTTGGGTTTATTAAAATTATTACAACAGGTGCATCAAGTTACATTGTTTGGGAAGGCTACTGATCTAGTTACAACTATATTTGCAATTTTATATTGTTGTGGATCGTATATAATGTTACAATTTGTGTATTGATAAATGTTGGTATTTAATATGAGATTTACAACTGTAAAATATTTTCGTTATTGCTTTTTAAACTAGTTCAGACATTACTCCCATATTTGATAATGGCTTTGGGTTATTTACCATTCTCTAACTTTTAAGATTGTAAAAATACAAATTTTGAACAAACATTGGGTGATAACAACACTACATATCTCAGCAGTTTTTACTTAAGTGGGTTTTTCTTTCTTCTTGTCACTGGATACCGAAAAGGACGAAAGAACTAGCATTCATGTACTTGGCACCTGGAGTTGTCTCCCATATCCCATGCATATATTTAGCTCTATCGGAACCTAAGGGATGATTTTCACGAAACGTTATTAAAATGCTAAAATGGTATAATCTTGTATCGATAATGCATTTTCCATTACCAACACTTTGGGCTTATTTGGGACAAAAGCTCTGTCACTGTCATATCAAAAATCTATAAATAATACAGGCTATTATTCTCCTTATAATGTAAACAATTCTTTGATACCTCCCTGAAATTTCCCAGAGGTGGCGCTTTATATATATAGCAGTGTTTACTTCCGTTTCGGTAAATTTGATTTCTGCTCAAACAGATTATCGCAAATAAAATACAGCTTAACATATCACACAGAAATAGATAGGATACGGATAACATAATCATAATGTTTTAAAGTGCATATTCTGAGCATTCATCTACAGGATCAACTCGACCATCGATTAACAGTTCCAAAAGAGATTTGTAAAGGTAGGTGGTAGAATAGTCATATTTTACTAGACTACTGGATACGGTACTATATGGATCCATGCGCTAGCGGCTCTAAAAGCAGATTGGGTTGGATTCACTGATTTGCATAGTATTTAGAGAGAGACCGTGTTGCTGTGTCATGATATTTTCCACTATGTATCTGTCGATGGATTCAATATAAGTACGATTTACTTGAAGAAATTGCAGCGGGTCGCAGGAATAGGACAAACATAATTGCATGTATCTGGACTACGCCTGTTCTTCAGTACAATGCGTTTGTGTACTATGACTTAGCTTTTTTCCCTTCCTCATTCATTTTATTACAGGAAATAGATTCTCTTAGTTTGTCTTGTAAGAGCATTTTGTATGGTTGGTTATTTTTTAGTGACATAATTTCTTGTTGTCACCCTTACAAGGTCTGCTTCATTTAATGCAGTGAGGAAATTGGTTTTTAGCAAACAGTTCTCAACAATTGTAGAAGAGGGGTTATACTTGCCATCTGGTTACAAAGGTCAGTTGAAATAATTTTAATCAGTAGTAAGTGGTTTGATAAACAGTCTGCATAACAAAGCTGATGTTCCAGCACAAATCTTGTCTTCATACAGTTCTTCTCTGCCATAAGTGTGATGTCAGAAAAATAAGGCCAAGAGCAAATTGTTGGTCTCAACGAAGACCAAGCTCAGCTGAATGAGAAATCACCACCATAGTACCTGAGTCAAAATCTTGTGTGCATGTTTTTGTGACAGAAAGAGCTGTTTTGTCTCATAGCAAGTGCCATATTCAGTGACTTGGTCTTGATGCTATGCATACTATAACTTTGACAGAAAATTCAAATCATTATACTAGATGCCCATGAGTGTGTTGAATGTATTGAAGAAAATATTCATAGTTATTCTTTTAGAGCATTTTGTAAATGTGTGATATAATCAGTTCTGCAAAATAAAATCCAAAAGTTGATTGTATAGATGACAAAAAACAAACATTTCACCCCAGCAGAACCTGGATATACAAACTTGCATACAGAGTGAATGTGAGTAGTTATGCTATAAATGCATGTATGTTTTATAAGTTCTCAAAGCTAGTTTCATAAGAATGGAAAAATTATTTCTTCCATAAGATAGAAAAGGGAGAACTCGCGTGAACTGAGGGAGAAATAAAAAGTTGAATATAATTTTTGTTCACATATATTTATTGAGTCAGAATATTAAAAAATAGTTTTTACTGTGGAATATTAAGAGAAACATTTGTGTATGATCTATAAAAGATTATTGCTATGTCTTGAAGATTGTAGGCACTACAAATTTATTTCATTTATTCTGTATATTAGTAATATAAGGTTTAAAGACCTTTGAAAATATACTACCTTGATACTTGTTAAAAATAAAGTAATCCAAGCAATATCATGAGTTCAAGCATCCATTGTCATAAGAGCTTTAGAAATTTTTTTTTTAAAATGCTTTTTTCTTCTTCCAAAAAAAATAAGTTTTTTTTAGCTGTTTGATTTATATATTGATAATTTTGGAACCTGTTCATGTTGTTGATTGCAATAATAATAAGAAAAAAAGACCCTATTTGAAATATCTTAAATGCTATCCTACAGATATACGCACACCTATCCATTCTTGCCTGTATTTAAACACCTTGCAATAACAAGATTTCACGATAGCTACTACAGGCGTTTTCGGCGAATACTTTTATCTAACTGTAATGAAAATTTAGTCAGGTTTGCGCTCATTCTTAGAGGTAGTGTGGGTTGCCCACCCTTACCAACCCCCGACAGCTCGATTACGACAAAACTCATTTGGAGCTAAATCTGGACTGTGTGGAGAGCTTAACCTAGTTTGGATACTGTACTTTTTAAGAGGGCAACAACAGCTGATGTAGTTGCCGAAACATTGCCATGGAGTAGATGGCAACATTTGGTAACACTTTGTAGCAGGTGTCTGCATCTTCCTCCCTTGTGCTGAACGGAAAGCAGTTTTCAGTTATGCCGTATGATTTACTTATAACCAGTTAAAAACAGGTCGCGTGCCGCAAGTTACTCACGCATGCTTAAGAGACATTAATATTAACACTGACCCAAGCTGAGTCGTGCACATCTACCCGGACGATAAATCTTTTTGCACCGAAAACTAATGCATATAAAATATACCACTCTTTTCATATTTCATGAGTTTATCTGTTTAGAAATATTAGTCTGGGAATGTTCTTTTGTCAACCGTCAAGAAATGCCGGACAAATCTTCGAATATACTAAAAATAGCAAGCGATTTAATGCCGTTCTAATATAAGCACCTTAAAATGTGTATCGAAGGTCTTCATGGCCATAGTACACAATTAATTTCACTATATATTCTCTACATTTGTTTCTCAGTACTGAACTTTCCACTGTGTGACAATCAATACAAATCATATGTTAATCTAAAAAACCTTCAAAGATGACTTTACGGTTTAGTTCTTGTCAAGGGTTGACCTGCATTTTTTTGAGAGGCTGAATTGTAAACAAAACACCAGGCAACGGAACACAGAATTCACTTCCGGATCATCACCATGACCTTATTACTCAATGTGCACTGTCGCCGAAATACACACAGACAACCACACCATAAGCTCACATTTTAAAGAATAAACAATTGCCTTTAAATCCTTACCAAGAATACCAAAAGCTGACTCTAGTATCACCACCAAATTTAGACCGGAAAAAGTGATCTAAAAATAGACTGGGACTACATTCGTGGGTACTGAACCGGATTTTATTAATTGTGTACTGATTCCTGAAAGGGTCAATGTTTTTGTCAAACTTTTTTTTTTGCATGCCACTACTATTTCAACTTCATACATAAAGTCTTTTGAAATTTCCTTGCAAGCAAAACACGTGACAGCTATCAGAAAGTGTGTAGTGCTGGTGTTCTATAGGGATCCAATTGTTCTTAAGAAACCAAAACTAAATTTGCTATATCTTCCTTAATTATAGGAATTTTTCAATGAGGTAAAAACCTAATTGTAATACTTGATAAGGCCTGTCTGAAAATATTCTTGAAATTAAAAAATATTGATATATTAAATTTTAATAAAAATTTAAATAAATATATAAATTTTAAAAACTATTTATTTTACAAAAATTAAATTTTCATACAAGTTATGACATTCAGTTTCACAAATTTAAGGTAGAAAAGTTGATTAATGAATGGTGTTTAAAACAAATGGTAGTTTAGGTCTGTACAATTGATAATATTAATCCCAGGGGTACTGAAGCATGATAGCTGACAATGATTTTGACAGCAAATTGCAACATGACTATCCAGATGCATATAGGTGTACATACTAAAGAAACAATGACAGGTGCTATGTTCCACATTTATTGTTTTAGGTACTTGGGCTTTTATTTGTATAACTAATAACCCACTCAAATTTAAAGTTCTGATGGGACCACTACCATGTTTTATAGCAAATATGCATTCCATTTTAATGCCGATAACGACAAAAGTCAACAATGCAATATGAAAATACAGTTTCAGGGAAGTTCCACCATACTGAAAAATGATGTGAATCTCTGTCATGAAGATCTAAGCCATGTCTTTGAGATGCTGTATATCAGTGTACTAATATGAACTCATCTTGGTCACTTATAGCAGCACACTGCCCATGTTCTTATGAGACCTTGCTATCACCATTGGACTACTGGAGAGCTTCCAAAATGATACAACTCTAATACTTTGCTCCAGATACCAGGCTAGACCTGAAAAGATATAACATGTTTCACTTAATTCTAAAAAAAACAGAAAGATGTAGGCAAATGAAGTCAAAATGTGTTAGAAATGGTGATTTCAAAATAACATTAAGGCTGTAAATAGGGTTAAAAAAGGTAAACTTGATAGAGTAACACTCAAAGATGTGAAGCAATGGGCATGTATTAAAGTGACAAATGCATCCTAAAAATAGATGAAGTTTCTACAAGCATATTTAGCCATTTACAGGTTAAATAACTAATCAGGTAGAGTATGTATCATAAAGTTTAGGGCAATGTTGGAACGGTGAGGTTTGATCATTGGTGCAAACATTGATACATACCAGTATAGTGGAAAGTCAAATGACAATGTACCAAATTAAACTTTATTACTCTATGCAATCCTATTCATGAAGGAAAAACAATTTTAGATATTGCAAGTGAATATAGCAAAATGTGGCCACACAGATCAACTATAGGTACCAATAGATCCTATATCATCAACTAAATGTGAAATTTTCATCCGAAAACTTGTAAACAAGGATGGATATTTGCATGTGTGGGACATATGCAATGGACTTGGTAACATCACATGTGCAAACATGATTCAAATAATCTGTTTGAACATTTTTAGTCTATTTTTAAGAGTCTTGGCTACCAAGTTATTAAGTTCAATGATTCAATGATTCATTGAAATCAGATATCAGCTGATACTGCAATACCACCCTCTGTCAAAGTACTAAATTGAAATGTGTTACCATACAGAGGCATATTCATGATGAAAATAACATCTTGGGATATTTTAAGTGCACACAGTCAAAACTGAGCCTTACAGATTCACTATAGGTACTATGTCAGCCTATCAATGTCAAATTTTGATTCCAAACATTACAAAATATATGCATATTTGTTCATGTCAGCTATGTAACCATATTGGATCAGTTGTAGAAAGTGAAATTCAAATAATCTGTTTGAATATTACTTATGTAATCTTTAAAGTGTCAGATAACAAATATTATTAGTCATTAATAATGCATAAAGCAAAATGGATCATGAGAATTCTCACAATATCATCTGGGCCACAATGCTGCACTACATCAATCAACATCTTAAAGAAACTGAACAATAAAATGGAATGCATTCTGTGTTCAACTTACATCATTTTGCTGTTTTCTTACATGCAATGGTAAATATACCTGGGTAAAGTATATTTTACCCCTTCTGACCTGTATTTCATTCTCTGACAGCTTAATATGATTTTGTGGAGAACTTAAACAGGTTCCTGTATAAAGTCTTCATCTCTGTCCTCTCACTAAATACCCTATAACTATGTTTATAAACAATTACTGATAGCTATACAAGCAGATATGTGTTACTCAGGAAGTCACCCCATCATAAACACATAAATTAACTGTTTGGACCCCAAATAAATAGTTTCAATGACCTAAAGGTACAAAGCAAAGTAGAATTTTGTCTTCATGTATTTTAAATGTGGGTCTCATTTTGACTAATAAAGATATTTTCTCTGATCAAATTTGACAAATATCCATCATTTGAGCTTGTATATGGTGTAGGAGTATATATATGCTGATATATTTTCATATCATTCCAAATAAATATTATATATGTGTATACTTGGTGGAAATTTTTTAATTTTTTAATTGTTTTTTTAAATTTCATTAAAATTTTTAAAATTAAAATTATTTTTTTATTTTTAATTTCACTTTTTATTTTTAAAGTCAATATACATAACCTATTAAAATTTCATGTGTATGTCATTAATAATAAAAATTTTATATCAGTTTCAAGTTTTTACTGACAGGCCATAGTACACAATTAATTTCACTATATATTCTCTACATTTGTTTCTCAGTACTGAACTTTCCACTGTGTGACAATCAATACAAATCATATGTTAATCTAAAAAACCTTCAAAGATGACTTTACGGTTTAGTTCTTGTCAAGGGTTGACCTGCATTTTTTTGAGAGGCTGAATTGTAAACAAAACACCAGGCAACGGAACACAGAATTCACTTCCGGATCATCACCATGACCTTATTACTCAATGTGCACTGTCGCCGAAATACGCACAGACAACCACACCATAAGCTCACATTTTAAAGAATAAACAATTGCCTTTAAATCCTTACCAAGAATACCAAAAGCTGACTCTAGTATCACCACCAAATTTAGACCGGAAAAAGTGATCTAAAAATAGACTGGGACTACATTCGTCGTACTGAACCGGATTTTATTAATTGTGTACTGATTCCTGAAAACGTCTTCATCAGTTGCACCCCTCACATCAGCCACTTCCCGTTCCCGCTCACCATTAAGATACAACTGTTTATCAGAACACGAGTCTTCTTCCAGAGATTCGCGGTCATGTTTTAGAAGATGTAGGGACTTCAAAATTGTAGGATATGAGACAACTCGACTCGGAAACTGTATCTAATCGGCGTTGATCTAGGTTGGAGATTACCATAATTTTAAGATCAGTGCCGGATTTAGACAAAGCGAGGCTCTAAGCTATGGGAAGCTATATAGGCCATATCTGGTATAAAATAAATTTGAGGGTCCCCTTCATACTGAGTTTAGACTTTGAGGCCCAAAGCTGTAGCTTGTTTAGCTTATGCCTAAATCCGGTACTGCATAAGATAGCCGGATTTTAGAGTTTATTCTTTGCACAGTAACATATATTGTCCTTCGACTTTTTATGTCACTGTAAGGGAACATGGCCGAGTAGTCAAAAGCGATCAAATTCATTAATCACTCTTATCTCACCATGTCCACGTGTGTTCAAGTCTTAGGCTTGGCCAGTGTGGGTATCTCTGAAAGTTTACCAATGAGTCGGCGATTCTTCCTAAGTGTTTTCCTGGATTTACCTCCACCATTTAATAGCCGACATGTATATACTCTATCGTATGTTAAAAAATTACATTAAACCAACAGCAATGTGTCATTTGCATATGCTTCGTCACTTGCATATATATGCAGGTGTCTGGTATGCTGCGGTTACAGTTGCCTTTAAATGATTTTATATAGAACTCGATTTTGTCTATCGATTGGCATTGCATTTCCTTACAGGTTTAAAAAATCAAAATATCAATATAACAAAATTTTCAGAACAAATTCGGTCGTTCGTTGTATTGAGAATTGAATGTTATGCAATTTCCAGTACATTGCATGATAATGAAAATTTACATGTGCGACGGGTATTTGTTATTCGCATTGCATTGGAGATTGAATGAGGTTATGTCGCAGCAAATAAAAAAAATATTTTTAAGACATTGAATAGCTTAAGGTCGGTATTGTTGGTTTCTTTATTTTTGCATTATTTGTGCATGTCTGCATAAAATTCCTCTTTGAAGTATTTTGTTACTGCCAGCAAGCTCGTATTAAAGGAAGCTATCTAGAGAATATTCGTTCTTTTTTTTGTAACCCTACATAGGAGTACCTTAGAGTATACGATTTTTTTTGTAACCCTACATAGGGGTACCTTCGAATATACGGGGTTTTTTTTGTAACCCTACATAGGGGTACCTTCGAATATACGTTGTTGTTTTTTTTTTTAACCCTACATAGGGGTACCTCCGATGAAATTTAGCTTTATTGTTTTGTGTAGATCCTGCATACCATGCAGTTTAGCCGGGATATAGTTCGCTGCTTTTTTTTTTCTTCCTGAGATAAAGTTTTGTGTAATTTAAAAAAAAAATATGGAATCATCTATTTAAAATATAGCCAATATGTTTTTACTGCTCAAGTGATCATACATTTATATTTGGACATAGTTCTGGTGTTATTTGCTGTCACTTTGCCACACGTTTTTAGTTTCAAGTTTTGTACTACATTTCTGGCACTTTATACAGTGGCGTAGCTACCGTTGTTGGAAAAAAAAAATTAAAGAGACATTGGTGTTGGGTAGGGGAGGTTTACAAAAATTTGCTGTGGGGCCAGTGGTGAGATAGTTACTATGCTGACTTCAAATGTTATATATGGCAGCCAGTATATTTGGTGGAAGATAAAGGCTGGAAGAACCACCACTCCACGAGAAGCTATTGGCAAACTTTCTCACATAGCCCTGTTGGCCGTGTCTGGGACTCGAATCCACGCGAACAGAGGTGAAAGATGACACTGATCTTCAAAAGTGATCGCATTAGATAACTCATCCATTCGGAGCACCTCTTCACATATTTGGAAGATGATATAGATAAAAAGTGAAAACATTTTCTTTTTCCAGTGGAAACGGGCTCTTCTTATTTAAAGCTTTTTTGACAATCTGACATGTCAATTTGACTGCTTCTTTATAACTCTCAGCTGTTGAAGGAAAACTGTCATTATTTCTTCTGCTAAAGCACAATGCAGCACTTCTTAAGACTAAGCTTTCCTGGTAACATTACATTGCTTTATTTCCTAGAACATATTAATTTTCTTGTTATAATGAGTTTTGGGGTAATATTACTTAAGCAATGTTACTTAATTTTGCCAGATATGTATGTAGGTCGCAGCTTTTTACGGCTACATGGAATCTACTAAAGGTAAAGTTTTAAAAATGTCAAATTAAACATGAGACACCTGTTTAGGAAAATGTTGCCAAGCCTTGTAAAACTGAATATACGGACGACTGTACCGATATATATATTTCTGTAGCATATTTATGTTGCAGTAGTTAAGGGCGTTATTGGATTTTATTTTCCACGCGTTGATTGGTTTTTAGATAAGTACCATCAACTTTCAATGTCCATCATTTTGTTTTTTTCTCAGAATCTATTTAGAAAACCTGTCCGTCTTTCTTTATATCTCACATTGTAATCAAGATTTTCAATGGCGTTGATTCGTGTTTGTATTTTCCTAGACTCTTCTTTTCTTTCATTGTTCACATTGCTTGCTAAAATATTCAATTTCGAAATTTGGCAAATCATGACATACATCTTTTTTTCAATCGGAAAATCGAGACAGTCTAATGTCATAAAGTAATAATGCACTTGGTAACGTTCTTCCATGGATACCAGTTACAATAGCCCATTTCATACCGGATTTAACCGAGTTGCCCTAATTATTCGAAAAACCTACCGAGTCACTTTATACTCCATCCAATCAAAGATTGGTGGGCACATGTACATAACAAAATGGCGTACATTGTTGTTTAGAAGTATCAGATTAAAACAAATTAAGAAATGCCCGCTACTTGTAACGTCAGAGTTTGCAAAACTCGTTCCAGTCAAGGGTGTGGAATTATATTCCATTGTCTGCCGTGGAGACATGATTTGGTGTGCAAACAGTGGCTCATACGAGCAGGAAAATCGAAACTTGAATTTACCGGAAAACGAATGTCTCAATTCAAGAATGCGAGAATGTGTTCGCTGCATTTTAGTGCTGATGGTGAAGGGTCTTCTGCAGCTTTACTGTCGAAAAATATTCCAGGTTTGTTATACTGCGTATTAATACGAAAAATTCCTTATATTGGTCAAGGAAACTCGATTTATGCAATACGATGTTATGTTAAAAAAAATGATTAAATTTTTCAACATCGACACCGTTTCCATACTCGCATGTACATGTCCAGATGTAAACATCTCATAGCTACCCTCTCGTATGGCTTTAAAATCCGCTCTGGTTTCCAGTAAATAAGACAGGATGGTTCCAGTATTAAAGTTTTTCTATATATGTGGCATCATCGCTGTTGAATAGGCATTTTTCAACTCGATAAACGAAGCTGAAGTAGTTGGAACAGTTGATGCTAATACCGATGCGTCCGCCTTGTTTTGACCACCAGCTATCGGTTGGATTTTGCGGTCAGCTGACCACCCGCCACGGGATCAAAATTCCGAGCAAATTACGAAGTTCGCCGAAGTCTTCATTAAATGGTCTATGGCAGCACGGCCTATCGGAGAGACGCCATGATTTAGAAGATGGTAAAAATCAGACGAGTTGGTCGTCGTCATAAAAAAAGTGAAATAAAAGGTAGGTGCTAAAAACATTTACAGTATACGATAACAATGAAAAAGAGCCCCGCAGCACGCCTTTTGTCTCAATAAAGATGTCATTATAGAGTGTGGTCCGCAATTATGATCATATAACCCCTTAGGAAAAAAACAAAACAAAAAATAACTGTCGTTTTGTGATTACTGAATCGTGTTAAGCTATTGTTGCCGTAATTTTCCGGCTGTCAGGTATTTATGAATAAGATTTTATGTTGCGGTACAGTAAACTCAGCCAGTATTCCTATATTACACTAAATACAAGACCTCTGTTAACGATTAATGATTTATTTAAAAAATTAAAAGACAAAAGAAATGCGTTGAACATTTGGAGAATTAATAAGCATATCCCACACCTGCTGGTCACAATTTTTTTTTTTTTTTAAAAATAGGTTTTGAATGACATGAATGTGCTCAGTATACCCTATCCTACCGATAGATTGTGCATACTTTAAATAAAGTTACGATTTTCAATTCCTATTGTCGAAAGGTAACGCTTATCATTTTCTGAAGTTCCAGGCACTGTACAGTTTCGAACAATATTAAAATTAACTTGTTAAACCATGTTGTAATTTTGCTTAATCAAAACCAACGTTCAGGCATAACAGTGCACTAGGTAACAATTTCAGTCAAACTTTTAGCTCGAAAATTTCTAGACCACCTTGTCTCGACAGCAAATGTAAAAGAAAACCAGTAGTTTCCGCCTTTTTATTAAATATAGTATCTTTTATTCCTGTGTTCAGCCTCTTTCATTTTTGAGACATATTCACACCCGTTGATTGGTCTAAAACTCTACATATAAACAATAATTGTAAATATTCCAACCCTAATAGAGGATTCCATCTTTATTATCTGAGATCATGCATGGCTTTCACGATGGCGTTTATTAATAGGAGTCCATAAATTTGTTTATGCATGTCAGGAGCTATCAAGATGGAGTATAATCGTTGAATTTCACCCTAGAAAAGGTGAAGAAACAATCGACGAGAGAGAATTATGTCAGTATGACCCTTCCAAAGAGGATGAAATATAGCAGGTTTCCTCTAGTGTTTTTATAAATTACAGTGCACTTTATATATATATATATATATATATATATATATATATATATATATATATATATATATATATATATATATATATATATATATATATATATATATATAAACATACATACATACATACATACATACATACATACATACATACATACATATCAATATGAAACTTCCAAAGAGGATGAAATATAGCAGGTTTCATCTAGTGTTTTTATAAATTACAGTGCACTATATATATAAATTTGAGACTCAAACTGTGAATGGCTTGGTATAAGGAAGAATCCAGTTAATACTTTGTCGGAATGATTAAAAGTCAAGATTACATTGACGGTGGGAATAAAGCTGGTGGTTAGGCAAAATAATATTTACAGTATTGTACTTGACATACCGCAGCCAAACCTTGTGTAGGGCTTACACGTGCGGTAGGCTAATAATGTAAGGTTAAAAGGTTAATTGTGGACTACAATCTTCATAGGTTCAGGTGTTTTCTCAAAACCGATCACTTCCGTTATGGCAGTATGTGATTTCAGTGTGCATTCAGGGTTCGCCTGCCTCTAAAATTGAAGATCTTTGACAACATGTCAATTTACGCACCTCCGAAATGAAAGATTTGACCAACAAACGTGCTTAAAAAGCATCTGAAATATGTTTTGTAAAACCGTGTGTTAAAACATTTCTCGAAGAATATTACATAGTTTAAATTATAGTCATCATATATTATAATGACCTTATCAAATAATGAAAATAAACAAAGTAGTGTGTCCAAGTTTTTTTAAATCTATTTCTTTACACTTGACAAATAGACGTGTCCACAGAGTAGGTCGGCGTAGGGATAAGTTGCTTATTTAGAACCATAACACAATTAATTTACTATATATTCTCTACGTTTGTTTCTCGGTACTGAACTTTCCACTGTGACAATCAATACAAAATCATGTTTTTTTCTAAAAAACCTTCAAAGATGACTTCACAGTGAAGTTCTTATCATAGGTTCACCGGCATTTTTTGAGAGGCTGAACTGTAAGCAAACCAGCGTGCAATGAAACACAGATTTAACTCCTGGATCATCACCAAGACTTATTACTCCCTGTACACTGTCACATAGAAAACCACAGCTCCTATCCTAAAGAATAAACATTTGCATTTAAATCCCTGTCAAGAATGCCTAAATCTAATTATTGTAGCACCACCAAACGGAGACATGAACAAATGCTCTAAAAACAGACTGGGGACTACTATATTCGTACCGGAACTTTTGTAATCTGACTTTTAATTGTGATCTGTTTCCATTTAGTGACTATGGCACAGGGTGTAGAGGACTATTTAAGGGGTATGGTGGAGGCTGTTATGTTCATCTGAATGTATATTAGAACACATGCTAAGAAGTCTTTATGCAACAGTGATCATTTTTTCAAACCATACTGGTTGCTGGTGGTGCTGGTGAGAAGCCTTAATTTTAAAACTTCATATTTAAGGGATTAATCAAGATTGACTTTTGTCGATTTTTGGTAAATTTCAGGAAACTGAAATATTAACAAATTGCTTCTGATTGCAGACAATTGAGTATTTGTATCTGTTTGCAATTACAGTGAAAATATTATCATTTATGACAATATCCATTGAAAATAGCGTCCCTTTTCAGAAACTCTGTACGAACGCTTCATGTGTGATTTCCAATATCGTAGTGCTAACAATACGTAGAGTAATCGTTATTGCTCGAGAAAAGGACTTAAAGGTAACTTAGATATTGATCAAGGATATAATTATTTATTAATTGTGTATTCGAGTTAGTGTCTCTGCGATATATTGGAGCATTGATGTGTTCCATAAACATTTCCTATGTATCTGTTTATTTGTTTGTTTGGGTTTTAGGTTTTGTATCTTTTATTGCCTGCTAGCTTGGAGTCAGGCCTGCTTTTTTAAGTGCACATATGGGGGGGGGACAAACATGTAGTTTTAAGTTTTATGGATGTAGGCCAAAACATATTTAGAGGTGGAAGGGGTGGGGGCAAGTGCCCCACCTCCAGCCCCAATGTGAATTGTTTAATGGACTCCATTTTAGGCTGTTATGATAATCCTAAGAATTATTTGAACACCACCAAACGCAATAAAATATCTCATCAAAGAAAGCATAAAGTAATTGAACCCAAATATACAGCTCAACCAATCTTTTCAGTATTTATGTACATTTCTGAGGTAAGAGGTCTCACAGTAGAAAATACGTACACGGAAATCAATGCATTTACCTGCGTCACAATTTGCGTCACAACCGATGTAGTTAGTTAACCAGATTTTGACAAAGAGATCAATCAAATTGGAATTTTTATTTGCTGCTTACGGATTCCCTGTATATAACATTTATGTTTTCGACGAAGTCTGTTGTTGGAAATTATATCAAATATATGAAAGTGTGATGTAATTATAATGTACAGAAAGCCGAGTTTATACAGGACCATGGATAAAGATAAAGTGTTAGGACGGTTGATCAAACTTAAGCGTTCGATTATGATTTTCGTCGATCCTATGTAAACAGTATATTTGTTGGATTTCTTCTGGAAACTGAAAGAAATTAAATTGATTCTTCTAGTGGCAGGTGATTAAATATTTTGTAACCTATTATAATTATAATACAATTATAAACAATTATGACAATATCAATTGAAAACCATGGTACTTATAAAAAAAACCCTTGATTCAACAGAATCGATAAAAAAGAGTCCTTATGAAATGTTTGATTCAACACAATCGATATACAAAGAGTCCTTATGAAAAACTTAATTCAACACAATCGATAGGAAAGAGTCCTAATAAAAAGGCTTGACTCAAAACACAATCGATACACATAGAGTCCTTATAAAAGCTTGATTCAACATAATCGATAGGAAGTGTCCTTTTAAAAAGCTTGATTTAATACATTCGATAGGAAAGCGGCTTGTATGATTCACACTATTTTAATGATAGAGTTGTCGTTTCTACTCGATAGAAAGAAAGGTTGATTAGATGTTGACTGTATTATATAATTTATTAATTATCGATTCCATTATATTTGGCAAGACTTGGTTAGCTTATAGGGTATCTTCCTATTAAGTTCAGTGTTTAGGACATTTTCTTTGCATTGTTGTGAAGCATTTGTGTTCCAAAAACATTTCTTTTGTATTTATGTGTTTGTTTTGGGGTTGTTTTTTGTTTTTTATTTCATTTTTTTGGACCACATGATACTTTCCGGGTTGGCTTGCCTATTTTTAATAGAACATGGTAAAGATAAAACCTGTTCGTCAGTGTCCTTTGACAGAATGAAAAAAGCTCCCTGTAAAATGTCTTGATAACTCCAGAGGTTTTATTATTGTATGTTTAATGAATTCCAATTTAGGCTGTTATGTTTGCTTTTGAATTATTTGAATGCTACCAAACACGTCAAGAACTCCATCAAATACAGTATGACGAAATTGAATCCGAACTGAACCAGCTTTTTTGTAGTTGTGTATGTATGGGCCATTGCTTTGATCAAAGGGTCCCTTATAGGGAACGGCGTGCACGGAGACTGTGTATATACCTATGTCACAACTCGCGTCACTACCTAGGTAAATAGTTAACCAAGTTTTGACAAAGAGATTAATCAAATTGGAATCTTCATTAGTTGGCTACAGGTTCTATGTAGATGTGTGTGTGTGTGTGTGTGTGTGTGTGTGTGTGTGTGTGTGAAATTAAAAAGGGAATAATAATTAAAATTGTCCGAAAGGAAAAATGATGTCTCAGGAAGACATAAGTACAGAGAGGCACTTTGGACCTGGATGTGGACTCACCCCTCCTCTTTGAATAAATACTATCGGAGACAGTAATTTGCTTGATGTGCAGTGATCTTTGCGTCACACTGCTATCAGGTAGAGGTTTTTACTCTTGGCCTCGTCCTCGATATGCTCCTAGCGTGGGAGACAAATCCGACAATTCTTCGTCTGGAGATAATGAAAACAGTCCTTTATTTTAAAAACTATGATATGTCACGACCACATGGTTTAGGCGAAATTATAGCGCCTTCTGACCTTTCCCGACAATCAAGTATTTTACGAAAAAGTAATAATGAACAGCCTAGCAGTCATTCAACGGAAATCGAGCGGCAGAAATATGCTGGAGATAATTATTATTTGAAGAGATGCCAATTCGTTATCCATTTTTTTTTTTTGAGCTTCAATCCATAACGGGCTTCGTACAAATCTGTACCAATGAAAAAGCTGCAGTTGAGAATCCAATGTCTTTTATTGAGAATTCCAGTTTCTTATGTTGAGCGAAATTTTTTGCTGTTGAAAATTGCCTTTCATATTTTCGTTTTGTACTTTCGTCTTTTGAAATGCAAAGTAGTCGTTAAAAGTTCCATTTTCTTTTATCTGATGAATGACACAGTTGGGGTTGAACTTTCAATATTATATATCGAAATCCAATTTTATATGATAAATTAAATTGCTTGCGTTGAAAGTTTTGAACAGTTCAGCTTTTTATTTCGCGTTTTAAATTGTATTTGTTGAATGGCAGAGTAGTGGTTGGAAACTTTTTATATCGAGCTTTTAGCCTTTGAATTTACATAGTGGTTGTTGAAATTTCATAGCTGTGTTAAAGAATTCTAATTTCACGCGTTATCAATTTGTTTGTATTGAATGGTCCATTTCTTATGACGAGTTTATAGATTTTTTCTATTGAAGTATATAGCGATGATTGAAAGTTCAATTTCCTGTGCCAAGTAATCCCCATAGGAATGGAAGCAGTTGTTTGATATGTACCCCAGTATTTATTCTTGCACCATTTTCATTCTGCGTGATGTTGATTACATGTATTTTGTAATGCTGTCATGGAACGATTATGAGCAATGACTTGCTCCCAAAGGCAACCTTACAAGGTCGCCAATGAATTTTATTATGTTTATAATTCTTTTTAAGAAAATGAGTGCCCAAAATCCTTATAATGAGCGGCAGCTTTAGCTTAAAAAACAATTGTTTGGTCAGGTACCTTCGTTTTGTTATCCTCAGAGCAATGCATCTAGCAGAGTACCACAAATATCAGCTCAGTAGGTCACCATGATCTATTTTTTACCTTTCAGTACTTCACTCAGTTTATATTTTCAAGTCATTGTTAGTGGGAAATGTGACATATGAGCAACTTTGTCAAAGGCGGCATCATTTTTTGTTACAATTTTTAATTTGCTTATATTTTCTAAATTCCTAAATTTTCAGCATAAATGGCATAACTAATTTAAATATTGGCCGTAAAACTATTCATTCTATAACGTACTCATTAGCCGCTTTTACCTTGGGTTCAAGTTCAAGAATATTTACATCAAAGGTTTGTTTGGTGTTCTAATTTGCTAATATTTTCTTATAAACGTCCTAAATAGATTCTTGAATATTTGTTATTCATCGTTATAAAGCTAAGATAATTCATCCTGCGAGTTATTTGCTCACCCGCGTATGACCTTGGAGGCAAAGCCACATTCGTATAAGGTTTTGGTTAAAGGGGTGGGGGTGTCTTCATTTCATAATTTTCTTGACAGATTTGTTCATACTTGGAATCAGTTGTAACGAAGCTAAGACAATGCATTAGTTGGTATGCACATTTACCCTTTGACTTTAGGGTCATGGTCGCAAGTTATGCAAAATTTGCGTAACGGGTTTTGTTAAAGTTGTTTCTTTTTTGATTTTGCTGTTGTTGTTTGTTTTTTTTTGAAATACTGGATGATCTTTCTTCATTTTGTGGTTGAATTATTATAAAGTTATAGCCGTTCTGCGAAACGCTTTCTCGCCCATTTGATGTTTGGATTGTAGAGATAATTTGCATTAAAGTTTAATTAATTTGTTTTTCACTGTTTTTTTTATCATTCTAAAACACCATGATGGATTTTGCTTATACCTTGGATGAATTATTTTAAAGGTAGTACAATTAATAATGCAACAAGTTCGTCGCTCTACCTCTGGATATTGGGTTCAAGGTCGTACGGTTTACATCACTATGTTGATGGTAGTCTCGATATGCTTGCCCTGATATTCTTGTGTTTAGTTCATTTTTATCAAGGCTTATATGCTTCATAAGCATCGTACTTGATATTGACATACGTCTTGGCGAGTGCAACACACTGTAACAAAATATCACCTTTTAATGAAATCAGCGCTCTATAACTGCATAACAGAAATGCACAGAAATGTGCCATAAACGGCACATCTCTTTCTTACTTGGGCAAGCACCCAACTCCTTTCATGCCAAACCATTTTAAAATGACGCCGCAGCAAGTTTTCTCTTTCCTCTTTTTTTTTTTAAATTACCACCAGGCCGTTATTTGTTGTTTTATTTTTTTTACATTGTGCCAGACGTCTTCAGAAAAAAAATTGTCCTTAGTTCAGTTGCAATATACCTTTCTCATTTCTTAACCGTAAATGGGAATTATGTTTGCAATGAATGAACTTCATATGAAATGCATGATTTTTTAAATTTTACAAATCAACTAGACATTTTGAAGATTAAATAATAATAATAATAATAATAATAATAATAATAATAATAATAATAATAATAATAATAATAATAATAATAATTACAACAACAACAATATATACAGCAACAGCTCAGAGACTGATTGGGTGGCGGAGCCAGCAACCCTTCTCCCTTCTCCCCTCCCCAAGGAAAAAAGAGAAAAGAAAGGAAAGCTGATCGCGAAGCAATCGTAGCGTTTCCTTTGGTAAGTCTTTTTTTTACAGATGGGTTGTTAAAATTAGGTTATGGTAACGCTAAAAGTGGGGACTCCCGTGAAAGAGCAGTCTATAGCGCTTGCCTTTATCGACCAATTCCATCTCGCCTCTGCCCACGTGGGTTCGAGTCTCGGGCTTGACCAATGTGTATGTGAGAAACTGCCAGTAGCTTCCAGTGTGTCGGTGGTTCCTACCTGGTTTTTACCGGGTTCTTCCACCACCAATTATACTGGCTGCCATGTATAGCCTATCTTGCGCTGAGAATTGGCTTTAAACCCCAAAATATCAACACCAGTCGATTAAATTGCAAAAGCTCCCCATCACACTATGGTAAAATTCACACACGCACACGGACAATCATCTGTGATATTCTCACGTCTCTAGGGTCATGCCAACGTCTTTCCTAATTGGCCACCTTTTCAGTGTATCAGGAAACCAACATGTCTTACCAACATCAGACGAGATTATTGTATTTCTTAAGTTTTTTTTCGACTCCCACCCACCCCAACTACCTTTAGATATAGATGAATTTTTCGTGGAATTTTGGTATTTTTTTTTTATAATATAGAACTCTTGGCGTCAAATTATTCCAAGTCTTCCGAAACTGATAGCCCTAACGAAATCATCGTTGCGAGTTGTGTCTGCTTACGGAAGGAAGTAAAATAGAAACTGCTAAAATATACAGTATATACCCTGCTCTATTTTGGGTTAATTTGAAAACATAATGTAGTTGGGATGCAACTTTTCCACGTTATATCCGGGGGTGGTGTGGGGTGCCGCTATAAAAGTTTAGCGTATTGTCATGGACGGTAACCGGAAGATTGAAGGAGCGTAACCAAAGCTGATGGATCGTTTATGTATTTTTTTTTCACTTGCCACTTAGCTCCAGTTATATTGACTTTAAACGTATAAATTTAGCGTAGCTGCGAATGTTTTTCTTAATAAAATTTTTGCTTCCGTATAGTCTCCTTCCCGTTATGTCGTAATCTAGACTTGGTTGATCAGTTAGCCAGCCCATCATAATTCGGTGCGGAACACAATTGTCAATTACAAGCTCGCTATATGCATTCTGTGAACTTCTTTCTGTCCGTTTGGCTTCCCATTTTCATACACAACCATATAAAGAAGGCAAAACTTCGGCTTACGTAGCGTTTTGCTCATCTAAAAAATAGATTGCGCGTAATAAGGTGAAGTGACACAAAAATGGTGTTCTACGGCGAAAACTGAGTCGGTGTTCATGTTTTCACATTTATCGATGTGTCAGTAAATGACTACTGCTGTCAGGGGATAATAATAATAATAATAATAATAATAATAATAATAATAATAATAATAATAATAATAATAATGACTTTATTTAAAGAGGGTAACATAGCTGAAGAATGTACATCGAGGCCCTCATACAGGAACTTATTTAGATACAAATGCACACATAAACACACGTGCACATACACACATATGCAAAGATGCACTTACATGTATTACGTATTTGTGAATAAATTGCTTTTGTGTAAGGTTTAAAATTCTTTTTGTTTCATTTTTGCTTCATTGTATTTAATTGCAATGAATATTTTTCTCTTATTCGGGATTCTATATTTAGTAGTGAGATATAATTTTAGCACACACTTGGTATAATTTAAACGAAATAGTAATACGTGAGGGTTGGCATTTAGTTTGCCTTACCTTGGTAACAAATCAACAGGAAGTTAAAATGGTCAGCATCATGGACATACTTTCTCCGCGTGATCAAAGTTTGTAAACAACCTATTTTTATATATAAACTTAGAAATTCCTTGCTCTCAAATAGCTTGAAAAAAATTTCTCGCTCGGATTTATGGACAAAGTCTTATTATAACATTTGCATTAGTCGAAAATAATTACGTTGAGGTGAAATAAAACAAAATCTGGTTTGAAAGAAAATTCATGGTACTCACACCCTTTCCCGCTGCCATAAAAAGTAGTCGGCAATTTCTAGTTCTCCATAGATACAGTTATTGTAGAAAACGTTGTTGTTGTTATAGTGTTTAATGCCATTTTTCAGCACAAGATAGGCTATACATTGCGACCATTATTAATGGAGGAGGAAGAGCACTGGAAAACCCCGGGAAGAACCACCGACCCACGAGAAGCTACTGGCAAGCTTTCTCAAATTAAAAACGTTAGCCGAGATGAGATGCAGTGATCCGTAACGGTCAGCGTTTTAGACCACTCGGCCACTCGTAAAACTGTTGTGAAGTTTCTGCCACTTCATATGTTTGTGCAGGACGGATGAAAAATGAATAAAGTATGCTATCTGTACGTGCCATGTCTCACATTCTGTGAAGCATCTAGCTTTTGGAACACTCCTCAAATTCTTAGCCTATTTTACAAATATGTTCATGTGAGGAGATTTTTGGAACATTAATTTGTGTCATATTGAAAGTATGGGTAGTTATTGTCAAAAAGAAGTCTTCAGAAAAGCAGCACCGTACATGACAATACGCTAAACTTTTATAGCGGCACCCCACACCATTACGCATTGTTAAGTTATAGAACTGTGCTGCATGCACAGAAAATTGATGAAAATTCACTGTAAAGGTGACTAAGATGCACATACTCAAAGTACCCAAAATTTCACATCACGCACGAGTTGATGGTTGTGATAAATTGGCGGTGTTCAAACATACCAACCTCTTTCACTGCGGTTCGCTGCTAGGGAATGACTTCCGCGGTGTAATTTACCCAGTGTGGATAGATAGAAAGAAGAATGCAGATCTCTGAACAAGTATATTGAAGAAATAAACATAACGAGCCCCCGTTCAATGAACGAATATAAAATTTAATCAGTTTAACAACAGAATTTAAAATGAAGAGAAATCAATTACTTGGTTACAACAGAAGAAAAAAATGTAATACATGTACTCAAAGAAACGAAACAAAACAGCGATACAAATTTCTTTTACTGATACGATTACTGTCAACGACAGAGTTCTATCTTCATTGCCTACGAAATGTGACCTTTGAGTGAAACGATGAGAGACTTCATCACCTATTTCATGCAGACATCAAGACTTCCGTTCGTCCCTGCTCTGCCGATCTTTGTCTAGTTGTCTGGTCTTGGACTCTGATCAGTCAAACTCTGATTTAACAATCGTCTCTGGACCTAGATTTCGGCTTAGAATTTGCTCTGGTCCTGTGATTGTTTCAGGGATTTCTCAAGAGAATCCAGTAAAGCTGTTTACTTCAATACTTATAATGTCTCGCAATAGACAATAGTCACATTTCTAAGTATATCTATATTTTTACATTAATTCGGCACAGAAAACAAAAGGCATAAATTCTGCCGCATTAAAGTTAACTAACCCTATGTTTACCGTTTACATAGTCGATCATTGCCCGTCCTGACCTTAATTCGGGTCACACTAGGGGTGGTCATTAAATTCTGCTGGGCTCAAACGTACGTGCCAGCATTTAGCACCCCTTGACTTCTTACGCTGCCAATCTAGCAGTGTTAAATTACATATGGCTTAGACCTTCAGATCTAACTATTCTAAAATAGTTTACTCGATCAATTAAATATTACAAACTAGTATATAGATATACACTCAAGTGATTAATTCAAAAACTAGGAAACATTACCCATCATATAATAAGCTTAATTCATGAAAATTCCTAAGCACTCCTATGTATTAAAGATTCAATTACATGTAATCTTGTCAATTCTTCTAATGATCATTCAATTACATGCAACCTTGTCAACTCTTAAAATTAATTGATAATTAAAAATATCAAAGGATAAAATGTCATGACTAACATTTCACTAAAACCATGCAAAATGAAATCATACATACATACATCATAACATAAATACATTTGCAAATAAATCAACAAATAAAATAACATATAAAAATCGGGAAACTAATATTGCGTACCTTTTGCCGTTTCTTTATACGTTTCCACAAACATCAAATGTAGAGTTTGTCTACTTTCTGAGACAACTCTCACGCTTTACTACAAAAATCACGAGATAATGTCTTTCACGTTCCCGGAGTCGACCTCCTAACTCATCACAAGAAAGATTGAAGACTGAAGAATTTTTCTAAAGTAAAACCTTTAATTTCTTACAGAGTTACGCCCATAAATCCATATTAACCAATCGGAATAGACTGTTTCCTAAATCTTTTCCGTAGAATTTTTGGATTGACCAGACATGCCGTAATTAACGTTCCTTTGAACAATCACTTATGGCCAAGCTTCCTCCTTTAACTGTTGATTTTGGGGAAGGGGGTCTTATGACATTCTGTTGTACCATAGCATATGACTCGGTCAAGTTTCATCAATTGGAACGAATTCTCTTTTGACGTTCAGAGATTAAATGAAAATAATCATCTATCTCTAGCCCTTTCTACTTTAATTAAGTTGACTTTGATACAATTCCTTTAACCCATGCTTCTAAGAGTTTTCAAAATTCGACACATCACAATGGTAAACACGTGCAGAATCATTGTCTTCGGTTCTGATTTTGAAGATGACACCAAAACAGTGATATATGATGCAACATCCAGGCTGTACTCAATCGTCCCCGGAGATTTTTTGTTATTTTCGCTTGAAATGGGGGTCTGGAACACATTTTCGAGGTTAATTCTTAATACATCAAAATTCATGTTTTCAATAGTCTTTCGCTTAGTCTGATGATTTGTGTTAGAAACGTCGTTTTTCATTGGCTGTTTGGCTTGCTCATACGCAGAAATTTTTTTTTTTAAAATTGCTTACTGGACCTATCATTTTCGTCTTCTGGCCATTTCTTACTCACAGTCCTCAACGTAACATACTTTTTGCAAAGGTTCACATATCTATGTGCAGTTCAGATCGTAGTCCGAGTTTCATCTGACCCTTGACACCCCATTTTTGGTATTTGTTTTTTTTAATGTTGGGGTGTATGCGTTTATGCATATCGGCCGCGAGATTTAGTTAGTCATGTGACTAGCAATGAAAATCGTGCGAACGAGGTCAAAATTCATCAACGCCATATTTACGTCTCGTCTGACAACGGATTAAAGACAAAATCGGTGTTATGCTTGTAATTTCTGAGAAGATAAATGATTTCCCTATCGATTTAATGTAATTATGGGTCAATGCAAGGTCATTTAAGTTTGCTAGGCCTGATAGTTGGCGAGTACCTTATGCCGACACCAAATGGTGTCGGCAAATTCCAAGATTTTAATAGGGAATGGACTCTGACCCTACACCCCAACATAAAAAAACCAGATATCAAAAATAGGGTGTCAAGGGTCCGAGGAAACTCAGACTATTCAGATCGGTCTGCCTTGCCGAAAAGTCTAAACTCCGGACACAAAATCCGATTCCGATAACGGGTTTGTCTAAAAAGTTTTGATCTAAAAAAAATCGGGTCCCAGAATTTTTCCCCTCTGCATTTTTTGTAATACGCGTTGTAAGTCCATATTATTTGGTATCATTGTAGAGCTACATCTGTCCGGAGGGGTGGTGGTGGTGTTGTTCATTGTTGTAATTCCATCCACTTTGATGTATCTTTAATGACCTTGACACTACAGAGATCGGTGGTAGAGTTCAGCCTCATCACGCATAAGGCGGAATTGGGGCTGAAAGAGTTAAGTAATAATAGTACTACAAAATACAGTATATACATATCTTGTGTCCTTTTACCTACCAAGGATACTTGACCTTAGAGCTACAAACCTGCTAGATGTATGATAAGGTTAGGAGCTAGATTAAACTTTAGGACAATATGTTGAGTGGTTAAAAAGTGAGAGCATAGATAAGGAAACATGTCAGTGACTTCCGTTGTTTTTGACCTTGTTCTTGGGGGCAGGGTTATATTACTCAAGTTGGATTGCAAGCTAAGGTTGCATTAAAATGCCTTCATATGTTCCGATGTTATCCCTACACATGGAAAGAGATCATGTATTCTCTGGGTGTGACCTTGACATAGAGACTGAAGTCGTGGCTTTGGCATCTCTAATTGTGATATAAAACTAGTTCAGGTGTCATTGAAATGCTTTCAGTAGTTTAAAAGTTATCCCCCAGGAAATAAAAAAATTACATTTTCCCTTGCCTTGCTGTGAACTTAACCTAATAACTGGAGTAAAATTTGGATGTTGTTTATGACTTGTAACAGACTGTCTAGTCATGCTTTATACATAAACAGAATGTCAAGAAATTTCTCTAGTTGTCACAAATTGATGGGCCGAACAAACAAATATTAATAGAAAGATGGATGTGATATAGTATTAGCATAATTTGTCCCATTTTAAGAGTTTTTTTTTTAAAAAAGTGCGTCAATAGTTGTATCACTATTTAACATGACTCTTTAAATGCTCTTACCTTGATCTTGAGAAACGACAAACAATGGTTGGCAACACATTCTCTTGTTGATATACAACCATTCCTAATATCTCGAGCAGCTTCAGAGCTACAGCTTGGATACGAAAATTTAATATCTTAACGTTTAAATAAAACCCCAAAAGTGGTATATAAAATCCTCCTGTCAGACAGTCCTGGATATCAGAATATTCAGTTTCATATCTCAAAATATGGAATGTTAGTTCAAGACTTGGCAAGAAATATATGCAGATTGGCATATAACCGTAACTTTGTAGCTAGAATGATAAAAGTCGCAGTACGTCAAGATGTTAAATTGCACTGTGTTTCATAAAGGTACTTTCAGTGGCTTAAAGTGAGAGGCATGACATCCAAGTAAGTAGCCTTGAGGTGACTTGGTTCTTATATTTACAAATTGGATGTTGATAGCAATGCACGACACACTATCAAACATATTTAATTTTCATCCCTGAAACAGCTTCTGAACTACAGCCCAACCATGGAAAAATTCCACCAACCTGTATAATTTTTTCACAAAATAGCGCTGTTACATGATCTTCGGTTATTTTTCGCGAATAAACATTTTCATCTAACATCCTTAAGAATTTGAGAACATTGACGCAGAAATCGAAAATATTTATATATGAGCAAACATTGATAAAACTAACAAGAAGAATAAATGATACGTTCAGAAGTTACGTTTTGACACACAAGTTTTATTAAACTGTATTAAGTGGCTTTTGAGTGACAGTTCTAAATAAAATAAAACAATAAGTGAGCTTCACATGTAAGTTTGATCTTGCTTATAGGATTGTACTTCGATAGGCAAGACTGTTACACTTTAAAGCTAAGATGTTACTTGGGAAAGTGTTTCATTCCATGATCTTTATCATTTTCTGGGACAGAGTGGACAAGTTATATTGACCTGAGACCCGAGACTTGGCCTTACAGATAGGTCCATGAAAGTTCTAAGTGACTACATTAAGTCATGATGTACGGCTTCTATGTATATTACTGCATTTCAACGTTACAACTCCAAACAAATATGGTATTTCCACCTTTAACGTTCAAGTTAGAACCATTACATTGGCAAATGTGATAAATTTACCAGTGTTCATACCACTGTTTATATCGGATTCAGAGTTACAAACAAGCACGCTTCAAATAATTTTAAAATTTATATGTAACCTTGACTTTTGAGAAAGAACAACACAATCTAGGTTTGATAAATTTGACAAAATGTCATCCAGCCAATAGGCTAGCTTCAATAAACATTAGAAGCCGAATAATATTGGAAAATTTTGTACAAAATTACACAAGTATCCATAAATACAACTTTCATATTTTCTGCAAGAACTATTCGAGCAGCTCCACTTGTACAACAATCACACTGGATAATTGGGTGGGTAACCATTCAAAGTGAGATACATGAAAATAAATAAAATTAAGTCACCAGTATGACAAAGAATATCACCACATTTCCAATCTACATGGCTAAGGGTATGGCCGGATCCAGGGGCACCATTTTAAGTCTTGAAAATGTTTATTTCTTTTTATATATCCATACCGGTATGATGTTATATTGTACCTTGACAGTTTCCAAGATATGAGTTAAGGTCAAGACTAGATGTTTGAATTCAGTTATATATGTAAACCCAAATGTTTGACAGTACCTTTTGAGCCAGAAATTGTTTTTATAATGGCAATAATTCCTAATGTTTATAGGAATTATATATTTTCTTCATATCATTCAATAGTGCTCCTTTAACTTTAATTGAAATTTTGTGTTATTATTTTGAAGTTAATTTCTAGCATTCCAGATGGGAGAGCATATCATTTTGAAGTTAATTTCTAGCATTCCAGATAGGAGAGCATATCATTCGGGAGTTGATCTCTCTCTCTCTCTCTCTCTCTCTCTCTCTCTCTCTCTCTCTCTCTCTCTCTCTCTCTCTCTCTCTCTCTCTCTCTCTGTGTGTGTGTGTGTGTGTGTGTGTGTGTGGCAAGCAAAACCGAGTCACACTATAACTGATCTGGTGGACATAAACCGATGAAAGATAAGATAGCTTTTGTGGGGGTTTTTCTTGTCCTAAAAAGGGTGCGTTTTCACCCCACCCCAATATATTTCAAGATTACGAAGTATTTAATATATTTGACTCAGATAAGAATCCTCAAAAAGTCGCATTGCTGACTTGATTGCAGCTTCCATAAAGAGTTATTTTTTGTTTTTTTTACAGCGTTGTTATGTTATAGGGCCCCTATCGACGCCTCTAAAAGAATATTTGCCGAAGAGCGCGGGGAACTGCCTTCGTAAAGTTTGCTACAACGAATCGTTTAACAAAATTCTGTCAAAGATAAATCAGAAAGTTGTTTAACTGTTCGAAAATATTGCATACCCGTAGTGGGGGTTTTGATGGAGAATGTTGACGGAAGTGGTCGAGATAGAAACACAATGGAGATAATTTTCTTTTTTCGTATTGCCATATTAGCTTGTTAGAATGAAGCTGATTCCCTTGACCAAATATAGTTTTCAGTTTATTATGTTTTCATCACCTGAGTAAGCATGATCAGATGTACAAAATGACTTTTCCCGCGTCGTCGTCAACATGAGTGTTTTTTTTTTTTTCAAGTTAGGTATCTTCTACATCGGTTGCTGGATTGAATTGAAAATTTAGGATAATGTTGTTATAGATATAAATTTTATACGATGATACAAGTTCTGTCTTATATCGTCTGCTGGAGCAAAAAGACTGATCAGTGAACAGTGTTATGCCTTAGCTCGAGTGGCATTGAGAATGGGCGCCAAATATTACCCTCGACGTTGGGAGAGTTCCTCGCATCTCACTGGACAGCCAAAGCCCGTCTCAAGGCTGCGCAGCCCCAAGACAGAAACGTGTTGTCCCACCACAAAACGCCTGCGTCAATAGATGCTTGGAACTTAGAGTCAACACAATCAAGCATGGACTGAAATTATTGCACCAGGCAAGGCAAAGATGAAGAGAAAGAAGAAACCAGCCATAAGGATAGAATATTGGAATGTCAGAACCATACAACTGGCCTATTCGAAGACTTTCGATAATTCAGCGATTAACACAAAACTGCTTTGATCAGTGTCGAGCTGTAAAAACTAAATGTTGAAATTGCTACCAATCATCGACTGGATCGCTTAGAGAGAAAGACTACGCATTCTTCTGGCGTCGAAAAAGCCCGGGATGAATAAGAGAGCACGGATAATAAGCACGTTCATTTGGATGATAGACCTTCCTACAAGCAGTTTAGAGAGAGTTTTGGTAATGCACCTATTAACTTTTGAAGACCCCATTAACCTTGTAAGCCTTTAAGCCATAACCCTTGATTCTTCCTCAGAAGCAAGGGAACAAATTTATGACATTACCTATTGCCCCCATTAACCTAATCCAGATACATGAGCACTTGTACCAGTTAGGGGTTTTTAACGCTAGAATAGGCGCCGAATGTGACTCGGTCCGAATATCCTGGACCGTATTGCACTGGGTAGATGAAGGACAATGGGCAGAGATTATTTGAACTTTGCTCTTATCAGGACATGTCTCACAAACACGTACAAATAGACATACCCTGTCTGACTACTGGCACCACCTGTAGGCGTATCATCTTGTGACACGGATCCTTGGTATGCGGTAAGGTTACAAGGGAATACCCCACATCAATGTGAAAATCATAGCGGACCAAGATGAGTCACAGTTGTACACCGATGACTTGCAACAAACTTTTTGTACTAGTAGCTCTGGCATGAGTACCTAGCAGAAATGGGAGCTACCGAAGAAAGTGATCTGCAGCACAGAAGGTTTTGGAAATTCAAAGACCAGTGATTGGTTCAAAGCAAGCTTTTGTGTTTTTGTGAAATTATCTCAGGCAGACGTATCGCCTTACACAGAGAGAGAGAGAGAGAGAGAGAGAGAGAGAGAGAGAGAGAGAGAGAGAGAGAGAGAGAGAGATTGGGCAATGGGTAGATTACTACTTATATTTACATAGCTCACAACGCCATGGAAACCTTGCCTATCTTGAACGAACTTGATGATGAACCAAGTGTCCAACAATGATCAGCATGGCCATAGACAGCCAAGCAATCGGAAAGTCTCCAGATAAATATGGCATACCATTAAGACCAATCAAAGGATGAAAACACGCACACTTAAAGCTACTTTCTATTTTATATATGCAGGAAAGAGATGAATTACCACAAGATATGAGAAATTCTAACATTATCTCTTGAGAGAAGCGACTGTAACAATTATTGCAGCATTTCTTTCCTAAGGCAAGGTGTTTGCTCTAATAGACTGACCTGTTTCACAATACCTGAAAATAACGCTCTCGGGTTAGAAATTCCCAAATGAGACGCTCACTGCTGGGAGACTTACAATCAAAATGTCCGAACGTGAGAAGTATATCGATTATAGCCTAGAGAATTTATAGAGTTTAACCATCAATTATTTTAAAAGAAATTTTAAATCTGAACAATGATAATATCAGCCGACTGACGGACATTCTAGTATCGCGTACCTACGTTTTAATTTGCAGGAAAAAGGATTCCTCGCAGTCAAATAAAATAGGTGTAAGTGTGATGTTTACATCCAACATTTCATAACATGTAATGGCTCTCCAAAAGGCTGAATGGG
Source organism: Potamilus streckersoni (assembly GCA_016746295.1). NCBI lineage: Eukaryota > Metazoa > Mollusca > Bivalvia > Unionida > Unionidae > Potamilus > Potamilus streckersoni. The sequence goes on along the minus strand of JAEAOA010002358.1, from coordinate 3,020,209 downwards.
CTGGAGATTGAAATCAATTTATCAGAAATAAATTTCCATCCAATTTATTACTATTCAAGGGGTTAAACTAAAATGGTAATGAAAAAAAGAAAAGAAATTGCATTGGCATTTTTTTGCTAAAAGGGATGACGGTGAGATTAAAATTTCATCAGAGACTTCATTTGTGTATATAATAATGTTATTTAATTTAAAATACCGAAACTATATATTTTTTCTTTAATTAATAATATTAGATATAGAATAATAATATTTTAATTAAAAAATCAAAACTATAGAATACTGTTAATCAAACTAAAATATAAAATGATGTTATGGGTTGTTTTTTTTTTTCAAGTAAAAATACCAAAGCTGTAAAATAATGCTTTTCAAAAAATATCAAAATGCCATACTATAGAACAATGTTTTTTAAAGTATAATTCCAAAATCATAGAATAATATCATTTTAATCAAAATACTAAACAATAAAATAACATTATTTAAAGTACCAAACTATAGAATAATGTTTTTTTTAATTAAACTACCAATATTATCGAATAATGTTATTTTTATTAAACTACCGACATTATCGAATATAGTTAAGTAAATTAAAACACCAAAACTATAAAATAATATTATTTTAATTAAAACACAAAAACTATAGAATAGTGTTATTTTAATTAAAATACCAAACCTGTGGAATAATGTTATTTAAATTTGAACATAACTGTTTTTAAAAATGTTATTTTAATTAAAATAATAAATTATAAATCAACTTTCTTTAATGTTTTTTTAAATTATACTATTAAAACTATAGAAAATTCTATTGTAAATAAAGTGTTTTTTTTTGTCAGGCTTAGATCGAAATTGTTTTAAATGTTTTTTTGGGGGTGGGTGGGTTGTGTAGACTTTGCCAGGGTTGGAAACTAAGATTAGTCCACTAATTATAGATTAGTAGATTTCGTAATAGACTAAACTTGATTTTGGTATGATGGGACTAATGAAAAGTTTTATTTTAAACATGCGTTCGGCAGAAAAGGGAGGGTACAGGCTGCTGCCTTCTGAATTTGCGAGGATGGTGATTTTTTTTTCTTTCTTCCTGCTGACTATAGCTAGTATTATTTAAACTAAACGCTTTGATAGATAAACTGTATATACCTCATAACATGATTATTAAAGCGTCAAAATAACATGCTTAAAATTGGTTTATTGCAAAATAAGATAAAATACATTCTAAAACAACGTTTTATTATAAAACTAATTTCTAAGCGAATTTTCCATTTGCTTGACTGATAATTTTTGAGAAAAAAAACCCAAAACAATTCGGGGAATAGGGATACTATTAGTATTAGTGTTATAGATCTATATTTCTGAATACTCGTTTTTGTTTTTCAGCACTGATATTATTATTATTATTATTATTATTATTATTATTATTATTATTATTAATTTTTTTTTTATTTTTTTTTAAATTACTTTTTGTTGTTGATATTATTTTGACTTTCCAACGTAAATAGAGACATGTCCACCGTCAACGTAATCTTAGACAACTACAAGAGAAATGCCGGAAAATGGGAAGAGTGTAGTATGTTTATTGGCCCTCTCAAATAAATAAGTGCCTGTGTGTTAGCATCTCACTCAAAATTTCCCTGCCTGTCAATAGTGTAGCAAAAACTTGTATGATTTATCGTCTACACTTTCCATACTTACCAATACGCTAATTTAAGTATGTGACGAAGTATATAGTTGGGGTGGGGTGCTCCAAATATTTTATTTTATCTATTATAGAAAACCCACCCAGGCTCGATCTTGTTGGAAGTTAAATTTAGTGAAAGATAAATGTAAAGCTCCGAGCTCCCAGTCAGCGATGCCAACGGTTAGATGCTTAAATATACAAAAAGGTTGAAATTTAAGTGACTAACAATTTTAATAAGAAATAAATAATCAAATGACTCAAATTTCCAATTACACTCCTTCTGCTCGACCCTTTAGTAAGCCTTCTGCATCACTTGAATAGTAATGTGAGATTGATTTCCACCTGTAATCACGCCATCTATCTCAATTTTTGATTGGATATCGCTGTAGGCCGATCCAATCAAACTTAGCGGTCAATGTCTCTTTCGCTGTCTCTCTACGTGGGGATAGATAATAACACGCCCCAATCATCCCGTGGACTTCCTTTTGATCCTTGAACTAACCTCTAACATACGGGTGTAATAACGGCAAACCTGTTTCAAACTCAAGTTTCCGGCTCTGGCTGGTCAAGGTAACCTTACGTAGGAGATCAAACACAAGGCCACGGTAATATTCCCAAGACAGGTAGATTATAGCTTATACATGACAGCTGGGGCTTAGCAAACGTGACACCACACAATGTCTTGTTTCAGGGTGTCACGTTTAGTGAAAGCTTAAGCATCCCACATTACTTGCTATGTTTAGATGACTTACCATTTAATTTTTCAGGGGAGGGGGCTACGATTTTCTTTTAATTTGAGATCTTTTGTTTTTCTTTTTAACTCCAGAAATTAATTTCTTACCTGGTTAAATAATGGATACAATATGGTGTTTTTTTTTTTTTTTTTGGCTATATGTTAGCGATATTATCTCAGGTATTTTAAGGCCGTAAATTGAAAATGAAATCCAGGCTTCTGCCTTAGAAAAATAATGTTTCCTAATATAATTGCGTACACTGTGGTACAAAGTTTTTCGTGGTAACAAACTCTGTTATTGATATAGTATAATGCTGAACTCGGAAACGGTGTTTGTCCTAATGTTTTTCGTTAGGCACATTACAAAAGTGAAAGACGTATGAATTGCTTTGCTAGTTTACTTCCTCAAAACAGTACAACATTGGTAACGCGTAAATGAGCATGTACTTAGATGCCAGTGATGCTGGAACTACTCGTTGCAAATCGATTATTTTTGTAAGCTACTTTTGTTTATTATTTTTAAAATATATACAATTTTTACATCGAATGTGGCATCGCTATGAAAAGGCCGACGTTGACAAGAATTGGTCGTAGCGTACATCACACAACACGACAGAATGATGTGGTTGAATTACTGGCAATGCTTATCCAGTTTTATTTAAGCTACACTATATACTTGTGAAAACATGTTTATTAACAGAACCTTTGATTATCAATTTTTTCTTTGTAAAGAAACATTTCAGATTTGCAGGCCATGGTTTTTTACCATTGTATATCCTACAACAATATCTTATGCACAAGGCCACGCAGTACATCCGTTTTTTTTTTATTTCTCCTTTTTTTTTCATTATCTTCATGTAAGCAGCTGTAGGAAACAACATCATGATGATCATAGGGAAGGTGTACCAGAATGTTTTTTTAGCTGATTTCTGTCGTAACAAGAGTGAAATGTATATCAAATAAAACAATCACAAGTATGTAAAGGGGCGGCAAACACATTATACCAAGAGTCAGCCGTTCAATTAAGTTTTCCTGACTGGTAAACAGGGGCCAAGGTTGGGTTACTAGTACAGTTAGACGGCATTGTAAACCGTATACACGTTTAGAAATTTTGGTAAACGATCCAGTCTTAATTCCTAACAGGAAGCGTATATAATCCACAGCACGATACCAATTTGCCTTAGAGCATATACATATACACATATGACCTGATCGAAGAAAAAGGCATATTGTTTATTTTTTTCGAAACGTAAATTTCCCCTCAAACTGCACTCAGATAATTGCAGACATATTGTATATCAGGTGGGATGCTGTGGTGGCCGCAGTGGATGTCAAATTGTCACTACTGTCATTTTGGGGACAACCATACACCATAAGAAATGTTTTAGTGAGAATCCCATATTGATACGACCAATTACTATCTGTTCAGGAGAAATAGGGAAATCAAGCATTTCAACATGGCCAATGTGGCGGCCATATTGGATGTCTGAGTAGCAACATTTTCATTTAAGACCAAGATGGGTTGAAGGAGTCACGGTAATAATTCAGCTCCCATAGGAAACCTATGCAACACCATGATATTAAAAATTCATTAGCTTAAAATTTATGAGTGCCCATGATCAAACATGTATTTATCGGTATAGGTTAAACCTGGATGTCAGCTTCTGTGTAGATGAAAGGATATGAGCTACGGCATTTTCAGGACCTGCGTGTGTTTGAAACATGTGCTTCCAATTCTGCACCAAAGAGTCAGGTGCTAATTTTAGTAGTGGGTGTTCCAAATTCAAGACTGTTAAAGGACTGGAATTCCATCAATTAAACAATGTCTTTTTTTTTCACTTACAACTACGATAAGCTCTCAAAAGATTCTTTTTCCTAAATGTTCACCCATTTCCAGGCTGGTTCTGAAATGATCGAAGAAAAAGACATGTAATTTATCCATGTCGAAACCTAAATTTCACATCAAACTGCACTCTCAGATAATTGCAGCGATATTGTACATCAGGTCGGCTGCCGTGAAGGTCGCAGTGGATGTCAAATTGTAACTACTGTTATTTGGAAACAACCAGACACCATAAGAAATGTTTTAGTGATAATCCCATGTTGATACTACCAATCTGTATCTATCTGTTCAGGAGAAATAGGGAAATCAAGCATTTCAATATGGCCACTGTGACGGTCATATTGGATGTCTGATTAGGGCCATTTTTAATTAAGACCAGATGGGTTGAATGTGTTTTAAAAGTTTCATGCAGCCCTCCTTGTAGTTTCGGAGAAATAGTGATACTAAAGGCCGGCATAATCTGCACTAGTCTGGACCGTAAAGCTAAATCCAAACGGGCAAACTAAGGTAGTACTTCAACATTTTCGGCTACAGACACAACTGAAGATATCAACTCTCACCTTTTAAATAAAATTACTGTCAAAAAAAAGCTCCATAACCATTAACGTGTATACATTTTGAAACTCACTAGTGAATGGATAAACCGAATCCGTAAAAGATTGGTACAACAAGCGACGACAGACAGACAAATAGTATGGCCACAAACCAAAACAAGAGCTGGACAACAGCTAGGCCGACTCCTTGCGTTTCGACAGACTGCATTTCAACATTCAAACCAGTGGCATAATACAGCAGAAAAGATTTGACCTTAATCCTCGCAACCCCTTCTCTCGTGCACGCGCGCGCACACACACACACACACATGATTATCCTGTTGATCAGAACGATGTCATTTATCTTTTCCAAGAAAATGAAATGCAGATCTCTTCATCTACTTGTAATATCTAAAAATCGAAACGTGTACTGTATGTGCAACAATATAAATCTATTTTAGTAAGTAATATGGTAAATGAAACCTGGTTGTTCCTAAATTATTTTCACGTGTGAATAACGTGTACATGGCTGTAAGTGAACCTTCATATTTACCCATAAATGCCAGTTTATTTCGGAAAAAAGCTAGTTGAACTTTCAAGGTCCTGTATGTATTTGCAAGCTCTTAATTTTCAAGTGATACACAACAAGCCGTGAGTAAGGCTTTTAAAATCACTTAAATACTTTAAAAATACATACACATGCATAAATTAGAATTTGCCTTAGAAATAATTCATTCACAGACAATGACAAATATGTCTAACTTTTAGCCTATAACTGACCTTGCATGTATCTACTTGATCGTACATAGTGGACCAGTGCACATCCATGACGTTTTCAAGGGGAGGCAAGAGTATGTCTATTTCGCACAGCCTTGTTATTCACAAATACAGAAATCAGTCTCTGTTATTATCTTCACTTAATAAAATCTGTTACTGTCCATTCTCATATGACCAGCGCTGCTTACAGTTTCTGAAGAAACAAAAATGAATGCAATAACGTGAAAAGCGAAGCATCAGACTGATGGTTTTACCAATCATGTATGTATGCACGCACGCACATACTTGCGTACATATGTATGTATGTATGTAGGTAGGTAGGTAGGTAGGTAGGTAGGTAGGTAGGTAGGTAGGTATGTATGTATGTATGTATGTATGTATGTATGTATGTATGTATGTATGTATGTATGTATGTATGTATGTATGTATGTATGTATGTATGTAGGTCAATCTCCTCGAAAACATTCAAAGTTGTTTAAAAGTTTAGGAATTTCCCATTAAAAAACTAATATCCTACATTCGCATAGAACTAAACATGTTTACTTACATGGATAACGATTTGAATATTTAATATATACTCATGGAGAAATATTGCCTATGTATTATGTTGTTTGCAAAATAAATGTCTTTGATCAAGTATACCATTAACTTGTCTTTAAACAAAGGTGAAGTACAAAATACAGATATGCATGACATCTAATCCTTTAAAAAAGCCAACAAGAAATACAAATTAAGCATGCATAACAGACATTTGCTACTAATCGGAATGGATTGTTTGCTTGTGATTTTTTTTTTTCTTTCTTGAAATGACCAACTAACCAAACGATGATAAATGAATGAATTGACAAAATTAACGCGCTGGATTACCCACATATAACTTGACTGCACAGAATTGATTGCGTCGTTATTCTCTACTTTTATAATTGTATTGTATACCGCTCATCATATGTTATATTGATTATGAGAATATACTAATGACCCATTTAACTATAGAAGCTGCCATCAATATTCAAATACTACTACTACTACTACTACTACTACTACTACTACTACTACTACTACTACTACTACTACTACTACTACTAATAATAATAATAATAATAATAATAATAATAATGTGGACTCAGTACAGCGCATAATCTTTAGAAGCATAAAGCAGTTTAAATTATTAAAAAACACAAGCGACGAATACAATTTTTTTTGTGTGGTTTTAACGCCATTTTCCTGTACATATCGCCAAGTATATTTGGTGGAGGAAGAACCTCGTACAAACCATGGAAGAACTACTGACCCACGTTAAGCTATTGGCATAGTTGTTCACGAGGAAAAAGTATCTTTTATCCATGGAAGTATATTTGCTTTCACATTTTTGTTTCTTTATCTGACAGTTAAAATAGCTTTATAGACTGAGTGAGATGTACTATATTTTTCATCTCAATGCATTCTTATCTTGTAACAACATTTTTAAGCAACAAGCAGTTTTTGCATATCATACGAGCAGACATCTGTTATAAACACATAAATTAACTGATTCGTTCAACATTAAAGTGTAAATGACCTACAGGCACAATATCAACTTTAAAAATGACTTGTCTTTTTAAATATACATACTGACTTTCCAATATATTTCCTATGACAGAAATTTGGCCGATAGCCACCATAGAGCTTTTATGGTGTGGTTGTTATTGTTATGGGTTTAACGCTATTTTTCAGTACACCATTAGCTATACATGGCGGCCAGTGTAAATTTTAGAGAAAGAATCTGGGAAAGCCCCGGTAAGAACCACTGACCCTAGGGAAACTACTGATAGTTTTTTTTTTATCAATGCCCTCATTGATTCTCAAACACACGATGACAGAGATGAAATGGCAACGATCTGTAAAGGCGACCGCTAGCATCAACACGAAAGTGAGAGCATTGAGCATCAAGGCCACATAGACAGTAATGAGCATCAACGCTGCAGACAGTAATGAGAATCATCATCGCAGATAGTAATGAGGATTAGTGCCACAGAGACAATAATGAGGATCATCGCCACAGAGATCGTAATGAGCATCAACGCCACTTAAACTATAAATGTGCATAGCTTTGCAACATTTTAAGTACTTAGGTTTGCTGTGTATTACACCAGGATAACTAGGGTACATGAATTTTATCCAATGTAAGAACCGTTCATATCTTATCAACACATTATGTACTCATTGCACTTAGACCAGGTTAAGAGCATTCTCCTTCAAACAGACACGTGATATGCAGATCAGTGTGCTGAATCAGGTATGGTGTGTGTGTGTGTGTGTGTGTGTGTGTGTGTGTGTGTGTGTGTGATTTAGATTTTTAACGTAGCTTTAACAATTTTCCAGTCATATTGCGACGATGTCTGCAGTGATGTGATGTGATTATAATTTTTAACGTAGCTCTTACAATTTTTCAGTTATATCGCTAAGATGTCAGCAGTATGGCAGTTTATAGTGATGTTTAAGCATTGGGGAATCATGCCGCAGACATGTAGCATGATGTCTGACCCAGTCACATTATCCTGACACCTGGTCGACCAGTCCTAACACTAACCTCTTAATGCTGAGCGCAAAGCGAGGCAGCTGTTAGTACCATTTTGTAAGTCTTTGGTATGACTCGACCGGGAATAGAACCCACGACCTCCCGCATACGAGGCGGACGTTATAAACACTAGGCCGGAGCGGTCTGGCTGCAGTGAGGCAGTTTCTAGTGATGTCAGCATTGGGGCATCATGCCGCAGACATATAACATGATATCCCACCCAGTCACATTATTCTGACATCAGGCCGACTAGTCCTAACACTAACCTCTTAATGCTGAGCGCCAAGCGAGGCAGCTGTTTTAGTACCATTTTTGTAAGTCTTTTGTATGACTCGGCCGGGGATAGAATCCACGACTCCCGCATCCGATGTGGACGCTCTAAGCTCTAACCACTAGGCCACCGGAGCGGTGAATCGGGTATGGAGTTACATTAAATTTTATTTACACCAGTCTGCGTGAGATTCATCGCTTTATCCTGTTCATAATTGGTTTAAATGAACATTATTTTAAATGTGACAAAAATATACATCATTTTGTATACTCCGATCATATGGATGTTCATGTTATGACATCAGGGTATCCTTTATTCGTCGGTTTTAGTTTATTTCTGCACAATATCTCGAGTTGTCCACCAAATACCGTTTCCAAATTTTGTGAGATAGCTTGCATTTGAGTAAAGAAGAAGCCAATTAATTTCGGAAATGACAGAAAAAGAAATTGTTTCGTACGGAGTAGGAACATGCGTAGTTTTTGGTTTATCTTTGAGGTATAAAAGCCTTTCGATTTTGGTGTCAAAGGTCATTCAGCAATCAGCATACATTATTCAGACTACCTCAGCTATTTACGAAACGGTGAGTGATAGAAAAGTTATATATGCACAGAATTTATGTTATTAGTAACGTTTCGGAAGTCAGATAAATTATAAAACAGTCTAGATGGTCCGAATAGATTGCGGTTTTTTGTTTTGTTGTTTTTGTTTTTGTTTGTTTGTTTGTTTTGGTAAGGATTTTTTGTTGTTGTGGTTTTGAAGCACTTACCTGACTTACATCTATATTAGGCTTTTCGTTTTTGTTTAGCAGAAATAGCCAAGTTGATCCAAACGCGTTCCTGATTTCCTCCAAGCACGGGCTTCGATTACTGGCCGTTGGCTGACCTCGTAATTGGAATTGGGCAGGTACGTAACAGCATTTTGAGTGTTCCGGTTGTATGAGGCACATTTCAGCGGAAAAGATAAACCTTGGACCAAAGAAATATGTATAATGCAAGATTTAGACCAAATGAGTTTCAGTTTCATGGGTTTTTTAGATTTTGTTTTTGTTTTTTGCCTTTTTTTTTCTTGTATTGTATGAAACAGTTGGGTCGAGAACAATGTTTCGGTTTCAGGAGGATTTCGATTCTACCGTACATATTGACGTATCCATTGATTTATATGCAGTTTTAAGATGAACCATTAAACACACTATGAACAACTACAGAGGTGCACACACTTTTTCAGCATGTTAGCTACTTATAAAATGACCAAGCTAAAATGATCTACCTACCACAAATATGCAAAACATATATAGGCTGACGTCTATTTTTTTTTGTTAATGCTACGCGATCTACTCACACTACTTTCGCAATCGACGTATTGTGCACCCCTGAACTACTACATATATAATGACCGATGCGCTATACCCTTTTACTTTAAATTACATTTATTACAGAATTTGTTAAACATATAAATGCAAAATTGGAATTTGGAGAGAAAGCACGATCTTATTAGAGCACCGTCTCCATAACAGTAATATAACATCACGAACTTGAATGCTTTGTACAGGTAGTTGCAAAGAAAAATTACAAATATACAAATGTCAGTAGTTTCGATAATATCATGTGTTACCAGAATGAAACACAAAACAACAACAATACAAATAATAATAAAAACTAAACAGATGATATATTTGCTTGTGAGGCTATGGATAACTTATATTTTTTTGTCATCCTATTGAGATTTTGCAGTCAATAAGTGTTGCTTGTTATTATCAGTAGAGAACGTAGGGTCGCCAAATCAAGTTTCAGTTTTGAAATGTGAGAATAGGAGTGTGTGTGTGTGTATGTGTGTGTGTGATCTCAGAAATGTATAGATTCGACAGTCTTATATGTTGCCGTTTCTATTTACCTCAGGAATAGATTTTTATTGTATATACATTATTAGAATATAAATGGTAATTTAAACTATTTCTCTTAGTATAGGGTGCATGAACTGTGACATTCAACCACCAACGTATTAGTAACAAGGGGTTTCCTTTTCTCGATTCATATGGACTTTCAAATTACATAATGAAAGATTATTTCTTACTTCTAGAGGTTGTTGTTGTAGGCATATCGGCATTTTTCAGCACATGATGGGCCAGTATAAATGGTGGAGGAAAAGTCCGGTAAGAATCACCAACCAGGTTCCATGTTCAGTTTGCACGAATCGTAGACGATATTTACCATATTAGAATCCAGACATTTCATTTTTTTGTGATGATGGGGGTGAGGGTGGTCCTGGAGGATCTGTTTGTAAAACATGTCCAGGCTCCAAATGCCTTTCTAGCTCTGGTCTTATATATATATATATATATATATATATATATATATATATATATATATATATATATATATATATATATATATATATATATATCCATTTTATTAGTTGTATAAAAGTATTTTTATGAGGAAAGGAGAAAACAAAATATCCTGGTTCCAAAGATTCCCTCTCCCATCTCCACACATTCACACGCCACCAACCAACCAACCCAGAGGAGAAAAATCAATGAAAAATTGGTCAGTCCCTGTAATCGATAAAACGGCAGTTTACTTTGGATGGAATTGTATGCATTACAGATATTGAGAAGGCTTTCGGATTTATGGCACACCTCTCTCTCTCTCTCTCTCTCTCTCTCTCTCTCTCTCTCTCTCTCTCTCTCTCTCTCTCTCTCTCTCTCTCTCTCTCTCTCTCTCTCTCTCTCTCTCTCTCTCTCTCTCTCTCTCTCTCTCTCTCTCTCTCTCTCTCTGTGTGCAACATTGCATGGAGTGTTCTTTTGTTTGATCGTTGAGTGGTCTACAAGTCTACAAGTGATCACATTTCCTAAGAAGGCGCGTATTTAACTTCCACGTTGACACTTAGCTGTCCTGCAAGGTCGATGAAAAGGTCTATAATTGTTTCACTTAGAAAATAAGTTTCACTTAGAAATTAGATAAGGATAGATGTTGAACAGCTAAATGTTTGTTCGAACTATAATTTGTATTTAAAGACAGTTTCTTGGTATAAAAGGATGGTTTTTGGTGGAGCTCTATAGTTTCGTATTTAGCATAGGGTTAGAATTTTAAAAACAAAACATTTCTCCGGGTTTCCTCACTAGTTTTACTGGCTATTTAAGAAAGACGTTGTGTATCTTATGTATTGTTCGAAGAACCTTTATTTCCCTTTATTTTGGTATATGATTTATGTGTGTAATATGGGTTAGAGAGTATACAGCTTGGCCTTACTCCAGATGTGCATCTTTCAAAAAAGTGCTAGCTCCACTTGCTCATTTTCACTTCCCGATCTTCAGAGGTAAATTGTGAAAAATAAAGAGCCGATAACTTTTTTTTTACATTTTATATATTTGATAATTCATTCATTGCATTTTCAGAAGCTGGTATTGTCTAGTTTGGCAAAATTTATTTTTCCTACTTCAATAGCTGCCAAATATGGTGTACTTTAGACAAATTCAGGTTGATTTTTGGATCACAAGGGAGCAGTTATTTTATTTAGCAGTGTGCTAAGATCATTTACAATTTCCAAAAGTACAATATCCAAAAAAATGTCCACTATGTATTCTTTAAACGCAAATAAATTCACCTTACATACATCACTCTCTCAAAAGTACATAATAACTGGTGAGCGCCACCTTTGTTTCCGATTGTTGAGATAAACATAACTCTAATTGGACACTTTCATTGGTCTGTTATGTACCTAAGATTTTCATAATAAAGTCTCACCTGTGCAGATACAAGCACTTTTCAAATCTCTGTCTTTAATATTTAAATTCACTGCAGTGAATGATAACATGCAATGTAGGCACTGTACAGACACTGAAACTGTAAGCAGACAACGTTTATTTTGGCGCATCCGGGGGACTAATTTTTTTAATCAATCCACGTAAAATGGAGGGTTTACAGTCATCATTACCCAACCCACACCTGTAATAACCCTTTTTGTGTAGTTTTGGCATTGGGTATAACTTGTTTTGTACATTTGGTACTCATTCAACCATTAAATATTTGCATATATCACAGCCTGCCTCCCCTGTTCTTGTTGATATGAAATGGTGTGTTTATAATCGTGGAACACAATATCGTTAATGGACTTGTAGCTGATGCAGACATTCAGAAACTCGTTATAAATCGATCTGGTTTTACTTCTGTGTTGCAGTTGATTCGTTATTCACGTTAACCTGTATCACGTCTCTTTATGTTATAGGACTAGATATTGAGGTAAGCATTTCATCTGTCATGACAGTGTCACACAGTCATATGTGCGACTGGTTTCTGTATTGTGTTTGATTTGAGAATTTGTTCTCTCAAGCTAACCACATTAATACGCGATGATATTGGAGTGTTTTAAGTAGTGTACATTTCAAATACAAAATGTATAACATGAGTACTGGACAGTTACAGGGTTTTATCGTTTTAGCTGATTTATTAATTTACTTGGGGAAGGGGATGCTGGCACCTTGACTTTGCACAGAATATTGATATTGTACATATTTCACAATTTAATACTTTGAACGTTTTATTCTGGTGTATGGTATATAGTGTGTGCATTGAATGGTTTGGGCTTAGAGTGTACAGAATCACCCTTCAGCCAATACGCTTGTAAATTATAAAAGGAGGTGCTAGGTTTATTGTGTCTCTTGAAATTGTGAAGGGTTTATTTCATTTAAATGTAAGTCTGCGACAGAATCATAAAGCAGCAGGTTGCATAAGTCATAATATGTTATATATTGTGATGTATTTCATGGTTTGTTTTTGTTGTTGTTTCTTAAACATACTATAAAGTTCTAATAATCGATTATTATTAATTAAATATGACAATGTATAAAAGCCTCTGTCTCTGTCTCTGTCGCTCTCTCTCTCTCTCTCTCTCTCTCTCTCTCTCTCTCTCTCTCTCTCTCTCTCTCTCTCTCTCTCTCTCTCTCTCTCAACCATCGTTGCATGATTCGGGCCCGACCAAAAGATGAGAGAGAGAGAGAGAGAGAGAGAGAGAGAGAGAGAGAGAGAGAGAGAGAGAGAGAGAGAGAGAGAGAGAGAGAGAGAGAGAGAGAGAGATCATGGTTGTTGATATTCTTACTAAAGCAGAAAAATGACTTAGATCAACTATACATATATTAAAATATTTTAATTATGTCCTGTTGGTTCGTCATTTGGCTTAATTTCTGTTCCACATTAATTTTATGAGCTGGTAGGTGAACGGTAAGTGTTTGTAGTGCTCTGCTTTTATTATTATAACCCATCTTTCATGTTTAAATCATGTATATTATATTGATATAATCAGTGTGAAGAAAAATAGACAAAAGAAAACAATCAACTTATCAATATACAAAGGCGATTGTGAATAACCACAAAAGGGATAGAAATACATTTTGTAGCGGACACACTCGGAGTTCATTCATTCGGTCAATACAAAGCTCCTTTCAATGGACAAATATAAGTATTTGTATGTGATATGATAAAGCATGTACAATATGTACGCTGTATCAGATATATATAAAAGCCGCGTTTCCTTCTATTGAAAACTTTATACTTTATATGTCTCGTGGTAAATCACAGATACAGCGTACATTCTCTCTCTCTCTCTCTCTCTCTCTCTCTCTCTCTCTCTCTCTCTCTCTCTCTCTCTCTCTCTCTCTCTTCATTTGCAACGATAGGGAAGAATAAATATAAAGTACATGTATTTTTCAACCATGGACTATGCGGTTAGCTTAATCGTGCTTGTAACCAAAGATCGCCCCCTGTTGTGCGGCTACATAGATGGGCACTCAGTTTAACTCATTAACCCCTGGATGATTTTGTTGTTTTCGCCTGAAATGCGAGTACGAAACGCGTTTTGGGGTCCATTAACCCCTGGATGATTTTGTTGTTTTCGCCTGAAATGCGAGTACGAAACACGTTTTGGGGTCCATTTCTGAATGCATAATAATAGATCAACTTCCAAGATATTTTCAGTTAACTTAATGCCTAGTTGTGTGAGAAACCTCGTTTTACAATGGTTATTTCGCCTGTGCAGGAGCAGAAAGATAAAAGTTGGATTTTTTTTTTTTTTTGGCTTCACAGACCCACCATGGGGCCCCGAGTGGTCTAAAGCGCTCTCCGTTTCGGATCACTGCGTTAGTTCGAGTCTAAGATTCGGCGAATGTGGACATGTGAGAAAGCTTGCCAGTAGCTTCTCGCAGGTCTGTGGTTCTTTCCGCGGAATTCCTGGTTAATTCCTCCACCATTAATACTGGCCGCCATGTATAGCCTATCGTGTTCTGAAAAATGGCGTTAAGTCCCAGAACAACAACAACAGGCCTTTTTTCGTATCGAGACCACTCTTTATTCAAAATGCCCATGTTAACCTCCTTTTTGCAAAGGTTCGCCTGTCTGTGTGCAGTTCAGACCGACTTGTCTTAGATCAGGGGCCAAAACGTCTAAAATACGGACACAAAAATCGGATTCCGACCACGGGCGATTTGTGGATGAAAAACAATCGGGACCAAAAAAAGTGATCTTTTCTTCTCTATATTTTCCTGTGCAGCTAAAAAGTCCAGATTATTTGGTATCATTGTAGAGCTACATCTGCCTACCTTTCTATAATGCCACCCACTTTAGCGTATCGCACATGACCTTGACGTTACAGAGTTAGGCTACTACCTCCTGCCACGTAAACGCTGCGTCAAGGTTTAATGGGATAAACAGAATTGATTAAGAATAATTTGAAATATTTAGTCAGTTAAAAAAATTCGAGCTTAATCACATAATTTAAAAAATATTTTTACCAGATAAAGCACACTTGTATTCATTATTTCAATAAATAATAGTAATTTATATCTCTACAATGAATATTTATCTCCTTTTTCCTGGAAATAAGTGGTATGCCATCTTTTGGGACACTCTTTGCAATTATCAACCAGAAAAGTAGTTACTCATTACACATTATAAAACAGAGCCATACAACCTGAGTTTATAATGCATACATTATTAGATTCTTGCTTTAGAAAGTCGTGTAATTTTATCATAAAATATAGGGCACTTGAATTCATTGAATTGCTGATGGATGGACTCGCATATTTTGTTCTGGGAGGATGAGACAAAATATTGCTTTCTGAATGGAAATCACGAAAGTCTGTGATGTACATGTACTGTGAAACTATCAAAGGTAGTAACACTAAACTGGAAACGTTTACAGCAGGGTTCGAGTATGTGCCTCGCCGTTGAAGCCACCTGCTGTCAGAATCAAATTTCATTACCAGCAACGTGTAAACATTTTCAGACTCGTGGTAGAATGAAGAAACCGAATCGACCCAAAATATTGGCACTGCAGAGTTGGTCATTCATTGATTTGGAGTCGCACCACCACCCAATGAGGTGTGAAATTCCTAAAATCAGCTATTTTGAAGCTGATAAAAAATATGTACTTAACTAACTTGGATAGATTTCACATATAAGGAGATAGCAATTGTGCTAGAGATATTTTTGTTCAGTCCTACTACCCTGTTAACAGCCCCCCCCCTCTCTCTCTCTAGCAAGTGAATCAAGGTCTTCTGGTATTTTACTTCATTGTGTGTGTGTGTGTGTGTGTATGTATGTATGTATGTATGTATGTATGTATGTATGTATGTATGTATGTATGTATGTATGTATGTATGTATATATATATATATATATATATATATATATATATATATATATATATATATATATATATATATATATATATAATTCTTTACTGAGTTGTAGGCATCCTTGGGTAGGAATGGTATTATTGAAGATAACATTTATCAATAAGTTGTTCAAAATGCGTTAAAAAAAATTCCCTAAATAGACCTTAGAAGATTCTATTCTCCGTTTTTTTTTTTTTTTTTAATTTCTAAATATATCGAGTGGAATAGGGGGTTGGGTTTCAGTATTGAATCGTTTATCGTAGTAGGTTGGATAAATGCGTGTAAAAACCTTTGTGCAGATTAACTGCAACGACGACTACGTATAGGATCATAGTTTACACGTGATAGAAACATTCACGTACCTTCTTACGTTGATCCGATAAAAGAAATCCACGTGGCATGTGGCAATAAAGAGCATTATTGTGAAGGAAAAGAGATCAGACAAACAAATGCCTCCATAGTTCGTATGGGCAGAGGAAAGGAGGGGGGAGCGAGGTGAAGAAAGGGTCAGTAGATCAGTGAGTTAATACTAATATCAGATAACGTGGTTTCACCAAAACCTGGTATCGCTGGAATAGCATACAATAATGACTTGTGTATGTTTGTGTTTGTTTTCACTATCTGTCGTTGTAAATATAGTGGCTAATTTTCACAAGGTTGTGGTTAAATAAATTTGATATTGCATTTCCCAATTTGCAGTGTAAACCGACTGGGTCTTATAAAATGTAATGTCATAATGAAATATTTGTTATAGGTTTTTGAGTTTCTTCAAATGCTAGTTTGAACAGCCGATTTCAACAAACATCAGTGTAACAAGACATGTAGATAGTTTTAATGACTATTGACTTCAGATTCACTTTGCTTTATAATATTATACATTAGTGTATTACTAATATGCAACAAAAAATAGTTCCAAACGATTTCCTTTAAAAAAAAAACACGGGAGAGTTTTAAAGCTGTAATACTGGTGGTGTATATGTATGTACCCAATCATTTCTCCACGTTTTCTGTTTTACTGGCGTCGTATTCTGACAAACGTTTTTAATAACTTTTGTGTTTATCCCAGATGGATGCAAGGGCTCTGTGTGTGGGGGATGTACCTAGCACCCGGGCCCTTTCCTCTAAAACTAAGCGCGAAAAAATAAAACAATCCCGGACCGTCTCTATTCCTGTATCTTTCCCTGACAGGGACTTTGAGAGCGATTACGGGCCTGGCATAAAAAAACACGTGCCTCTCCTAGTTTTTGTTAAAACAAAATTTTTCTTTATAAAATTAAAATGTTTTTTGAACCTGACCACCTTATGGGACATGGCCCCCGGGGATATATCTCCGTTCCCCTTTTTGTCAGCCCTGACACCTGCGATAGCTATAAAGACATTGTGAGCTTCTCGTATGACCCAGCGTCCGTCGTTTGTCGTCTGTCCATCAACACATGCTATCAGATGAGATATCGATCTGACTGGGTTTGTAGGTTTATATCATCAAGATCACGGATGAGTTTGATTATTAGCGACAGTCATGCATATTATTGAGTTGATCTTGCATCTGATTGGCTGACCTTATGAACAATTTAGAGGACATAGTTTTTATCAAATTTAGTATGTAAGTTTAAATCAGCAAGATCTTAGGTGAATTTAGTTTTGAGTAATAAATGAGGTGATCTTCTATTAGCAGATAACGCGAACATTCTCGAGACCATATTTCTTGTCAGATTTTGACCAGACTTGCTAAGCTTACATCATAAAGATTTATGATAGTTTAGTTATTAGCTGGATCTACATATATTAATAATAATCCGCGCTGATCAGGTGGTGCTGGTAAACCTGCAATCTTTTTGTGACGAGTCCAACTTTGTAACCACTGAGCCGTGTATTGTTTTTGGATGGGGACCTTAATGATTTCCATCTAATCGTATCTGGTCAGTTTGCAGATGTATATAATTTGTATAGTTTTATATTGAGGATGAATTGCAATACTGGACTTTATGCTGGTCTTTTTTATATTTAATCTTGTAACAAGAAAGATCAAACATAAACAATAACTACATAGATAAAACGTCATACAGACTAATTATGATGTTTATGATGTTATGAGCTCTACTGGTCATAGTTCAGAAGAACTTAAGAGATGTCTTTTTGCCCGTCGTCCATCCGTCCTTTTACAAGTTTATTATCGCTACTTCTCCTAAACTATTTGGAGGACTGCCATGGAACTTTAAACACACTTTTATTCCAAGGTCTAGTTTATCCAAGCCTTGTTGAAAATATTTTTTATTGCTCTTCCATTTATGCAGAGTCTGGTTTTGACCAAAGACTTCGTCTGATATCTAGTTGGTCGTAAATGAATACACTGCTGATATTCCATCTTACAAGGCTGTGTCGATTATAATCTTGAAAATCTTGTCATTATTACTTTTCTGGATGGATAAATCATATTGACATAATTGCATAAGAGTATCAGATGTCATTTAAGAAAAGACGGTCTTATCTTGTATTCTATTAATTCCTTTCATGAGTTCCTTCTGTGACTTGCGTTTGCTGACGCCTTTATAAAGGATCAATATATGGGTACAATGTACACAAAACATGGAAGAAAAACGATAAAGATAAATCAAAATATGTTTATTTCTAACCGTTTCTCTTTAAGTACCATAGCATTAGGAGTAGATTAGAGACGCGGGAGTAACTGCAGTTCAGTTTCTTTAGATTCATTGCTTCGGCGACTTTGAGGTAGATAATATTCAATACCATCAAAGTGATTTTGCTATAATGCCAGATTCCCTGACTCTGATTATGGGGTTCTGGGTGGCCGAGTGGTCTAAGGCGATCTTCTTTATAGATCACTGACATTTTACTTCTCGGCCAGGCACATTTACTCAGTGATTCTTTTTCCACCACTATACTGGCTGGCCTGTACGTCCTATCTTGTACTAAAAATCTGCGTCAAAACCAGAACGACACAAAATTTATAACTCGATTAATAATGTTGTAAGATGTTGATCATGAAACTCTAGCCTGGTCGTCTTAACGTGAGACAGTTTTTTTTTTTAATGTATGGTCAGTCATATCATAAATAGGTGTTATTTTGCTCAAAAGAAGCTTCTGGGACTATCGGTCCTTTAACAGTGATCTCATGTGTCCTTACATGTGAGAAGTGAGAAGGAGGTCCTAGGGGCAGCCGCACCATTACGGGGGATCTATGGTGAAGCTCTGTGGGTTTTCTGTGGGGGTAAGAGGTGGGATGATAAACTCAACACATTGTAGTTACATCAATTAACCGGTTAATACTTATTTTGCTTTGTTTTTGAACGCTTTTTTAACATAATTTGTTGATACTGAACCTGACATATTGGTAAATATGTTTAAAACACGTATAAGAACAATAATCGTTGTAGGTTTAAGATTTAATATGTTGAACATTTTATATGAGTACATGAGAAAAATGCGCGTCTCACATATGCGACTCGACAGGCATGAACTACCGATAAAGTTAAAGGAAGGCCAAACCAGGATGAGTTCATTGGTAAAAGCACAAAGTCTGCTTCTTGCGATAATGTTTCATATACAGTATGTATGCAACGAGAAGAAGACGCAAGCAAGCAACAACAACATCAAAATGCGAAAACCTATCTGTATCTATCAATGATCTTGAAATATTGCTTATTTTATTTCCATGCCAATTTGTGCAGACGTTATTAATATATAATCCAGTGCATGTATTTGTGAATTTGTGAATAATTTGTCTTAAAAATATTTAATGTGGATTTAATACGGTAATATCTTAAAATTAATCGCACAGTGAAGAGGATTACGACGTACAAGAAAAAAGTTAAATTAGAGGTAATTTAGATTATAAAGCTTATAATTTCATTTATCGATATGTTTTTAATCTTACGAACCAAATTGACGTGATACACTTTAAAAACCTGGTCAGGGCCCGTCGGAATTTTTCCAACTAATGCAAATTTAATATTTTTCAAACTTTAAATCGGTCTTTAATATTTTCTGACTTCAAATCAGTTTTGCATGAAGTTGTGATGAAATTGCTTACACAAGACCGTATTTGATAAATGCCCGTCTCTGCACCAACTTTTATGAGGAAACATTAAAACAAACAATAAGAGGGGGAGGGAACAGGTAAATACAATGTTTTAATATGTATACAAATCAAAAGGGTTACGCTAATCATGTTTAAAAGTATTTTTCATACGGGCATTTTTATGTACTGCCATTTTTATGTACTGCCACATTTGGTTGTGTTAAAAAAGACCGTATATATTCTTCATGCCATCAACCAGTGTATATATTCTTCATGCCATCAGCCAGTAATGACCCAATTATGCAGTACTGACTGCATTGTATTACTATATAATGTTATAAAGATATTTTTGAAGGCCGTACCGCAGAAAAAGTACATTCGAGGAGATTTATTTAGTCTATGTTTCATGGGTTAAGGCCATTTTCAGCATATAACATTGGCTTTAAATGATGGCAAGCATGTTTGATGCAGGAAGATCAAAGGAATAACCACCGACCCACGGGAGGCTACGGACAAGCTTTCTCACGTACAATTTAGTGACTAGAAAGTGATGTTAAAGTGGCTGTTGATACTCCGGTCAAGACCAAGTCACGCACAGCATCAAATGATGGAAACAAACTATAGCTCGTTACAGCTATTGATTTCTGTTTCATACGAAGCAAAAGGTCCAAGTTGGCATGAAATTGCTCACCTGGCGCAAATCTGCCTTACAAGTAATGACGGTTGTTAGTAACGGCGACCATATTTGATGGTTGATCGGTATCATTGGTATATATGTGAAACCCTTCAAACAAAGATGTTTTCAGTCCAGTTTCTTTGAATTCTGTTGAGTTAGAAAAGAGAAGACACGACTTAAAAATTTGTGTTTATTTAGTAACTGCGGCCATACAAAATGGGGGATCTGGATTGTTTGAATGAAAAAAAGTAATTGAACATCCGTCGTGCTATAATGCCTTCTGTCAGATTTTGTTGTATGCTTTTCTAAAGGAATTTAAATAAAATAGAATATTTTTCTATTCTTAGTGACTATGGCTGCATCTGAAGGCGGATCGGTAACAATTTAACGAGATTTAATGACATGCACGTAGATATGTTTTTTTTTGTTGTCAAAATTGGTCGATTTTAATGACAAACTTAAAACTTGATATAGTAAACGTGTAAATTTTCACATTGTAACTTCGTTGATTTTAATAAAAAACGTGATAGTTTTGCTTCATTCTGTTACTAAGTATAAGAACATAAAGTCGTAATACTATCTAC
This sequence comes from Potamilus streckersoni, assembly GCA_016746295.1. Classification (NCBI taxonomy): domain Eukaryota; kingdom Metazoa; phylum Mollusca; class Bivalvia; order Unionida; family Unionidae; genus Potamilus; species Potamilus streckersoni. The sequence goes on along the minus strand of JAEAOA010002358.1, from coordinate 2,998,858 downwards.
AAAAGGTTACTGAGTTCCGCCTGTAGATAAATGAGTTAATGTGCAAAAATGATTCAACAAGGATAAATCTGACAACAAAGCCTTTAAAGTTGTTAAAGATAATGCCTATCCATCAATCAATCAATAGTTCCGCCGTCAAAAAAGTAGAACCAAATTCATGAAAATCTTTTAAAAAAAATTGACTAACATGTTTTTTGAAAACAAGCACGTATTTCTGTATGAAGATTTAACAGAATTTCTTCAGTGATAGATGAATTAAATTTTATGAGCCCCTTGTCCTCATTTCGCATCGGGCCCGTACATCCCAAATCTTGACTCTGGGGTGATCGTTACAACTGACCTTAAGTTATCGTATACATTTATTTCATTTGAATTATTTAATAGGGGGGAATTAAATATTAAAAACGTTAGCATGTCAGCTTCAGGTTCATGATCGGTGTTTATCACGCCTGCAACAATGTTATAACGGTCAAGAAACTTGAGTGCTGATGGCATCAGATCCACACCAACTTCATCAACGTTTCTATACAAAGTTTTAGTAATTGGCATCAAAGGTCATTATACAAAGGTTGACACGGAGTAACTAAGATCGTAAAGGGTCATTCGCCTGTCGATATTGGCAACAGGGTTCCAGTCCGTTTAAATTACTGGGCCTCTTGTTTACATAGACACATTGTTAGATTGCGATAAGGTTGGTAGTTCGACTGTAGGTATTGAAAATCCTTAATGATATGACGGACAAAAAAGGTCAGATGTCAACATAACAGGGATATTTCAGGCTTTTGGGAGGAACTGTTTTCTTTTATCGTTGAAAGATTCTCAAATGTTGCACACAAGTTACATATAAGCAGATGATATCGACTTTCACCACTGGTTCAGAGAAAAATGTGTACGGTGAAAGTTGCCGTGTTCAGTTGTTTATAGTTTTTATAGGATGTGCCTATTTATTGTTGCCTTAAATAAAGGAAACCAAATTCATGCAAACGTAGCAAGTTAACGCGCGAATTGGAAGCACTCGAACAGGTAAGGAAACAATTTTATTACCTCACGTATATCTATGTATAAAAGGTACAGTTAATCATTTATTTGTGCTCTCCTCAATTTTGAAAAAGATTTTGTTTGTTAGTATTACGGAACAGCGACAGCTATTTAATGCGGAGGTAATTGTAAACCAACGCGGGTTTACCAGATGATAGGCTTAGAAGTCACAACTTTTCGGCCGGTACACTGACCACCGCGGTTCATGTGTTTCAGCTGAAAAGACGACATTTTAAATTTGTTAAATCACAACGCTTTTGTTTAGCATTGAACAGAAATATTACATTTTGTTCAGGAGAACACAGACATATAATGTTGAATATTTGTGAAGTGTGTATTTTGTGCTAAACGTATTGCTCGCATGTTATACAGCCTGAATGGACTTTAAAAAAAAAAACAACAACAAAACGAAACAAAACAAACAAGCAAGCAAACAAAACAAAACAAATCAAATCGCATTTTTTATGTGTTTATAATAATATAATTTTACCTCACTTCATTGGTTCGATTTGTCCGATTTGTTGACGAATAAATTGTCTCCTTTATATTTCAGTTTACCTGTTTTAAATGTGATCTTAATGTATTGGGTCAAAGATTGAGTAGTTTTGTTTTCTTTGTATTGCAGGTCAGTAGATGGATATGTAAAAGCTTCAATATGCCCTTCATGTGTCACATGTATGAATCTGGATAAAAATTGTAAGTATTCACCATTGTACAGGAAATACATCTTTTTTTCTGGAGACTTCAACTATGTATTTTGCATATAAGCTACACTATATATAGAAGGATGAAAACAAGTTAGTTCACAGAATAAAATATGTGCATTTGGGACTCATTAATTCCATTTAGACTGTTACCATGATCATGTGTTCTCATATACATTGTAGTCTCGGACCTAGTATCACGTGGTGTGCAGGAAGATCACAACTATATTCACAAAATTAGTAAAAATTTTAACAAATTGAGATTTCAATTTATTATACATCTGTCTGTTAGCACAAGTTTGATATTGTTGCCCCTCCTAAACTGCTTGGAGGATTGCCATGAAATTTTAAAACACATTGATCCTAAAAGATGATATCACTTCGACGTCCAGTAATTTTTTTAAAAAAATTCCTACTCCTCCCGAATGGATTTTTCTGTAAACATGGGGTTTTCACTGAAATACCTCTTGCAGTATCATGTTGGTTCTAAATGAAAATGGTGCCATTCTGACGTCCTGTATATCTACCACAGCAGCCATCTTAGAAATTTTATTGTCGCTACTCCTCCTGAATAAAAAGTCTTACTGACAAGGGTTTTCACCAGAAGACTTCTTATTATGTTGAGTTGGTTCTAAATGAAAATGGTCCATTATGGCCACCACAGTGGCCATTTTGAAAATCTTATTATTGCTACTCCTTCTGAATGTATAGGTGTCGCTCTGCAGTTTCATATTTAGCATAAGGTTAGAATTTGAAAGAAAAAGAGTTTCCTCAGGTTTCCACACTAGTTATACTGGCTATTTAAAAGAAACTTTGTATATCATATCTTAGGTATTGCTCAAAGAACCTTTAATTCCCTTTATTTTGATGTATGATTGATGGGTGTAATATGGGTTAGAGAGTATACAGCTTGGCCTTACTCCAGATGTGCACCTTTCAAAAAAGTGCTAGCTCTACTTGCTCATTTTCACTTCTGGAACTTCAGAGGTAAATTGTAAAAAATAGAGCTGCTAACTTTTTTTTACATTTTATGTATTTGGTAATTCATTTATTGCACTTTTAGAAGTTGGTATTGTCTAGTTTGGCAAAATTCATTTTCCATATTTCAATAGCTGCCAAGAATAGTGTACTTTAGACAAATTCAGGTTGATTTTTGGAGCACAAGGGAGCAGTCATTTTAGTTAGCAGTGTCTTAAGATCATTTAAAATTTCCAAAAGTACAATATCCAGACAAATTTCAGTCACATTAAATGAAAGTAGTATATAGGTATGCCAACATTCTCTCCACTATGCATGTTTAAAATGCAAACAACTTCACCTTACATACATCGCTCTCTCAAAAGTACATAATAACTGGTGAGCGCCACCATAAAGAGTATATAGGTATTATTATTGTATGATTTAATTTTGATTGTATGGGTGAAATATTTAAGTCGCAAGCATCAAAACAGTCCTTTGTAATAATTGTCCTGTATTTTCCCCCTCAGAACAAACAGCATTTATTAGAGTCAGAGTCTCAAACAGGTACAGCCCCCCACCTTATGATAAAAAGTGAACTATGTTAAAAATGCGCATTGAATTTTGTCAACATATCAACCAGTGTTATGCCGATAGACAGGAACACAAAACTAACCATATTTATTCCTGAGATGTCAACAATAAATTTTACAGTTAGAAATTGGATATAACAGGTTAGGTTCATAAAGGTCAAAGGGTAAAATAATAACTAATTCTTTGAAATGGAAGAAAGCAAATAATTTGCTTTATTATCATTTATTTTTTAATTTCATTGCAAATAAATGAAAAGAAACATTTTCACTTTGTATTTCTAAAAGAAATATGCAACAGTTTTCAATTTAAGTTGACTTTATTCCTATATTCTAAGACTTCTAATTTCCCCATAATGAAGGTAACAACTCACCCAAACATGCCTCATGGCAAATTATGTATGTTAGAGCAAAAATAAGCATAATTACCTTATTTTCATGAATAAAATCAATGTGAATGTACTATTTTACTCAGAACATCTTACATAATATAAAAATAAGAAAAATAATTGCAAAAATGTTTATATTTGTTTTTAAGGTGGTGCTCTACAGTTTCATATTTAGCATAGGGTTAGAATTTTAAAGAAAAAGAGTTTCCCCGGGTTTCCTCACTAGTTATACTGGCTATTTAAAAGAGACTTTGTATATCTTAGGTATTGCTCAAAGAACCTTTAATTCCCTTTATTTTGATGTATGATTGGTGGGTGTAATATGGGTTAGAGAGTATACAGCATGGCCTTACTCCAGATGTGCACTTTTCAAAAAAGTGCTAGCTCTACTTGCTCATTTTCACTTCTGGAACTTCAGAGGTAAATTGTAAAAAATAGAGCTGCTAACTTTTTTTTTTTTACATTTTATGCATTTGGTAATTCATTCATTGCACTTTTAGAAGTTGGTATTGTCTAGTTTGGCAAAATTCATTTTCCATATTTCAATAGCTGCCAAGAATAGTGTACTTTAGACAAATTCAGGTTGATTTTTGGAGCACAAGGGAGCAGTCATTCTAGTTAGCAGTGTTCTAAGATCATTTAAAATTTCCAAAAGTACAATATCCAGACAAATTTCAGTCACATTAAATGAAAGTAGTATATAGGTATGCCAACATTCTCTCCACTGTGCATGTTTAAAATGCAAACAACTACACCTTACATACATCACTCTCTCAAAAGTACATAATAACTGGTGAGCGCCACCATATTCATATTGCTAATTTTTTTGAGGTTTTTTGATACAGTTATTATGTACTTCTGAGAGAGATATCCATATACGGTGAAGTTGTATGCATTGGCAGGAGGTACTGTGACAGAAATTTCTTTACATATGGTAATTATGAAAACTGTGAACTGTGTAAAGCAGACAGCTATTAGAATGGTTGCTCCCAAATGTGCAAAAAATAATCCTGAAGTAGTGTAAAGTACACTAACTTCAACAGGTGTCAAAATATGGAGAATGAATTTAGTCAGAGTAGAAAATGTATAGCTTCTGAAAGTGCAGGTAATGAATTATAAAATATGTCAAAAGTAAAAAAGTTATTGGCATTTTATTTTCTTCCAATTTACTGTTGAAGCCCAAAAAGTGAAAATGACCATGATGAGCTAACAATCTTTTGAAAGATGTACATTTGAAGTAAGTCCAAGCTGTATACTCTATAACCCAAATTTCACACATCTATCACTTACCAAAATAAAGGGAATAAAATTTATTTTAATAATACCTGAGGTATCCAAGGTCTTTTTTAAATATCCAGGATAACCATTTTTCTTAAAATATAAACCCTATGCAAAGTGCAAAACTGTAGAGCAGAACCTGAAAGGATGGTCAGGATGGTCATATGAACTTAGGGTTTTCACTACAAGACCTATTATGGTATCTAGTTACTCCTAATTGAACTGGTGCCATTTTGATATCCAATATGGCAGCCACAGTGGCCATCTTGAAGATATAGTCATTACTCCGTAATGGTATATTGACATGGGGTTTTCACTAAAGGATTTCTTATTATGTCTGCCTTGGTCATAAGTGAAAATGGTATCAATCTAATGTGTAGTATAGTTGTTGCAGTATTCATCCTGAAGATCTTGTTATTGTTACTCCTCTTCAGTGGACAGTTCTTCTTTAATGAAGCAGGTGCAACTTTGGTGTCCAGTATGGCTACCATATTGACCATCTTGAAATCGTATTATCACTACTCCTCTAGAATGAAAACAATATCGTCACAACAGCAGACATCTTGTTAAGGCTACTTCTCCTGACTTTATTGATGTTATCAGCATAGGGTTTTGACTAAATGATTTCTCACTGTCTTGTTAGTCATGTGTGAAAATGGTGTTCCACAGATACCCATTTGAGTCACAGCAATGGCCATCTTAAAACTTTTAAGCAGGAAGTTTCACTAAAATTTTTTTATGACATCTAGTTCATCAAAAATAAAAATGTTGTCAAAGACCATTGTCTCAATGAATGAGATTAGTGAATCACGGCTTTCTGAAAGGGAAAAGATGTGATCTTGTCCATCAAATTTTAGTCACTTGACAAGTTATTCATCACTCACGTCACAAGTCTCTTTTTAGAGTCCACACTGAGAACAGGGATTAGGACAGTTGCTGGGATTTTTTTTCTAGATGGGAATATGGAGTCTGGTTGTACTTATTATCCACAGGGGATCATATCAGCATATCCTCTTCCAGTATTCTGTTTTAATCTCTACAGAATATGGGACCCTCTTTTCCTTTTTCAACCAAACCCCACCCTCCCCCAGTGGTTTGGATGTCTCTTCCATTGTTTCAAGGTAGGGTGTATATGACCAGCTCTGGATTTCTTCTGTCACCTCCGATATGGCCAGCAAAGACAATCAAGAAGGGATCAATTATCCTATTCACATAGGAAATCCATTAGTATAGTTAGTCCCATCACCTCCCATAAGTGACTTCAGGATGAGGGCAACCCTATCTCAACACCTCTCTGGAGAGAGATACTTGGAGGAAGTCTCAGCCTATGCAGTGGGCTAATGATGACAATGTCATTTCTATCAAGATAGATTACAAAGAGTTCTCAAAGGAACCATTGGCTCTGGTCCCTACGGGGTACCTGACTCCTTCCCGGGGTACCTGACTCCTTCCCGCCTCTGGGCCAGATGTTTTAGGATTAGGGAATTTGGAACTTGATAAGGCAGCAAAGAAGTTTACTGCCTCTTATCCCATGGCTTGTGTTCCAAGTCTTCTGGTACTCAGGACAAGAAGATTCTCACCTGTCTGGAGAGTTTGTCAGGAGCAGCATCTCGTCTGTTGCTTTCAAATCCTCCAGTAGCCTAGTGGTTAGAGTGTCTACCTCAAATGCAGGAAGTCACAGGTTCGAACCCTGGCCAAGTCATACCAGAGACTTATAAAAATGGTTCTTACAGCTACAATGCTAGGCATCCAGCATAACAGGTGAGAGTTAGGACTGGTCAGCCTTGTGTCAGGATATTGTAACTGGGTGGGACATCATTTAACATGTTTGTTAAATGATGTCCCAGTGCTATAGATCATTATAAACTGCCACACAGGAGACATTGTGGCAATATGACTGAAAAATTGTTAAAGCTAAATTCTGAACAAGTCCATGTCACACACACACACACACACACACACACACACACACACACACACACACACACACACACACACACACACACACACACACACACATAGTAGTAGCCAGGAAGCTGAAACAGACATTTTCCCAGGGAAAAGTGTTCACCAAGCAGCAGAAGCAGTTATCTGTCCCATCTTTTAGGCTTTGGGAGCTGGTTTCTGCCTCCAATTATTGTGTCCATTCCTCAGCTTGACCCTTAAGCTCCACCCTATTCTCATGTTTCCTTAGACTTTGATGCATAACAAGTGGGGATATCAACTGGAGCCTAGGCTTACTAACTGGTTAGTATCTTGGAGGGTTTAGAGCACTTTAGACCAATTGGTCACCCAGGGCACCATGATCCAGACTTATGATACAGAATGCAAATCTTCTATGATTGGTGCAGTAGGAAATACATTGGAACATAAAGTCTTCATGCCCACATTGTTGTTGTTGTTATAGGGTTTAACGCCATTTTTCAGCAAAAGATAGGCTTTACATGGCAGCCAGTATTAATGTTGGAGGAAGAACCCTGGAAAACCCAGGGAGGAACCACCGACCCATGAGAAGCTAATGGCAGGCTTTCTCTCTTACCCATGTTAGCCGAGTCTGGATTCAAACTTGAGTAGACAGAGGTAAGATGGCAGTGACCCATAACAGTCCACGATTTAGACCACTCGGCGACTCCAGGCCCCCCATGCCCACATTTTGTATCAGAGACAAAGTCTTTATACCCATATAGCCTATCTGAAACAGAAAGTCAAAACAAAAAGTCTATATGCCCACATTGGCTAATCTGAAACAAAAGTCTTCATGCACACATTGGTTGTCTGAAACAGAAAGTGTATATGCCCACATTGGCTGTCTCAAACAGAAAGTCTTCATACCCATATTGGCTGTCTCAAATATAAAGTCTATATGCCCACATTGACTGTCTCAAACAGAAAGACTATATGCCCACATTGGTTGTCTGAAACAAAAGTCTTAATGCCCACATTGGCTATCTGAAACAGAAAGTCTTCATTCCAACATTGGCTGTCCAGAACAGAACCTCTTCATGCCCCACATTGGATGTCTCAAACAGAAAGTCTTTATGCCCAATTTACATCAAGTCATAAATTGCTAAAGGTTGCCAAAAGTCTTATTATTTCAGTGACAATTTCATTATCTTTGTGACTGGATTGTTATTGCATCAGTATAATTGTACAAGATTTTATATTTATTATTTATTAAGGGACAGAAGTCGCAAATTTGTTGGGTATTTTTTGTCCTGTTTTTTTTCCCCCCAAATTTCAAACTTATTGTACACCTAGGTAAAATGTGATGTCATTCTGGTGACTGTACAAAAGTGGACTACATTGCATCTGGAAAACAGGTGAGACCCAGATTTTCTGGTACATTATGATTATAAATCTGGGTCTAAATTATTTGCAGTTTGGTGCATATTCATATGATGGTAAATTGGGGTCTGTTTTCAGCTTAATGCCTATGTATATCAAGGTAGATCAGTGTTTGTGTTCTCTGCAGTTTGGTACATATTTATATGATGGTAGTTTGGGGTCTCTTTTCAGTTTGGTAGATACTTTTATGTTCCAGTAGATCAGGGTTTATGATGTTTGCAGTTGGGTGCATATTAATCAGTGTTTAATAGAGTAGAGATTCCTGGCAGAGAAACATTCTGATTGATGACACATCACAGAGTATATTTTAGGGCCAGTTACTCTCACATAATAACTGGAAAAATATAAATTTTATTAGGAAAAGTAATTTTATACAAATATTACTTCTTTTACTAGCTAAGGCTTACTAAGTTCTTAGAATTTCATTCAGTTATGTGTGCAAGTTGGTACATACATCTGCCATACTATAGAGGCATTGTTAGATGACAAGTTGTCACACCTGTACCATATTAGTTAAAAGAATCAGAAGGCCAATGATAACTGTAGGGGTCTTTTTTAGGCAGGAAGATGGACATTCCAGATGGAGATCACTATATGTTCAAATGCATACACCCAGATCTGCTGTTGCATAATCTGTCAGCAAATCAGTTTATTAGAAGTAATTGGTAGAACAAACATAGACCCTGATCTGCAGGTGTATTATGCTATGGCAGGTCAGGATCTTTGTTGTTTGCAGTTTGACTCAACTTATAAGTGAATATAGATGGTAAATGACCTGCAGTTACAAATACTATGATCACACCACTCAAGTCCTGAGGTGGTAAGATTACCTGTAGTACATCTGGTAGGGGATTACAGATGGAACATTTAAATGATCCATAGAAATCTCATTTTTGCCAGAAGCTTTAATTGGTTAATCAGTAAATGTTATTCTGAATTTACTAAGTTGCACCCACCCCTCCTGCTCTCAGTAGATGTATATAGATACAGAAAGTCAAGTCATCGGTCACTCAGTTTTGTTTTGTAGATGAGCTCAGTTCAGTTTTGAAGTGGAGTTAATTTAGTTATAAGCAGTTAACTTTAGTTCATTAGTTCTATTACTTGGATATGAAGCAGTTTTGGTAAGTCCCAGATTGTAGACATGGTGAAATGCTAAGCATTAATTTGTAATGTCTTCTTTTACATGAGGCAGCATCTGTATAAATTAATTATGGTGGACAGCACAAGGTGAACAATGTAATGGAACACACACAAACACACACACACACACACACACACACACACACACACACACACATATATATATATATATATATATATATATATATATATATATATATATATATATATATATACACTCTCTCTCTTGTTTTTGTCAGTACAGATTGAAAGGGTAGGAGTTTTAAACTTTGTATGTTCCATCAGCATAACTTGATTGATACTACTGTACAAGTTTTTTTTCCCCTTCTTGTCAAAGGTATATTTGTTGAATATATAAGTAGAAAATTTTGTATGTTGCATATGGTGTAGTATGTTATTCCATATGGTTTATGGTGTAGTGTGTTGTTATACCAATTTACCAGAATGCAATCTACTTCTAAATTATTTTCCATATAATACAGGGATATCAGAAACGCTTAATTACGCATATTTGGACACAAACTTTTGATTTGGGACGCATTAAAATGGGAAATGGGAGTTTTGTGGCAGAATAAATATGTTCTGTTCACTATGAAAAATATATCAATGCTTTTATTTAAGTTATTGCTGACACCTTTGATCAAAGGTCTACTGCTTGTTTTGATTAAGGTGCGTGTATCATTGAAGGCGCCATTTAAGCTTTCTTTGAAAAAAATATTCGTTATTGTTGCGGCAACATAAAAATAATTGTAGAACATTGAGACATTGGGAAAAAAATTCCTTGGTATATATTGGTGCTTCAGAGGTAATCAGCTTTCATTGAAGTTGCAGCAAATTTGTATTTTCTGAGTTTTTTAAAATTATTTCTTTGAAATAGCCATCGTGTGGTTGACTAGTCATTTCACATTTCTGCCCTCAGAGGTGGTAGATTGTGGCATCTACTAACCCGTTGTTTGAATCCCATTACCGATTTCAATAATGAAAATAAAGATTTGTTTATGTAAGAATTGATTCCAGTGCATTTTTTTTTAAATTTAAATTTACAGCTTCCTGTCATGGTGCCTTTGAATTTTTCCACTTCAAACCCAAAACTGTATGTTCCGTTTTTATCAGCCAAAATTGTTGTCATCAAAAATATCGATAGATGGTATATTTTGTCACCAGTACGTAAATCAAAATCGCAGTTTGAAACATTGGCCAATCCCAGCACGATCACTGTTATTGAATTCATTTCTGGTTGTTGCCGTATAAATATTGCCTGTAAACTCGAAAGAAAGAGACTTAGACAAAATGTTGTTTGCAAATTTATACAAGTATTTTGGGTTTATACAAGTATTTTGGGTTAAATGGAAAAATGACGAGGATTTCAATAAGATTCAGAACTGTGCTAAATTTGCTAGAACTGATAGTTCGAATGTGACAGTAGCCAAATGTAAGAAAGTACATGATGTTTGGCTAAGTAGGGACTGCAAATTTTGCTGGTGGTACTCCTGACCTCCTGTCTTTATAAAATTAGGAGTCCTGGACTCCTAATTTTAAAATCCTAGAGAGACCTCTGATTATATATATATATATATATATATATATATATATATATATATATATATATATATATATATATATATATATATATATATATTCATTCAAGGAGCAACTTTAGTGATTTTTAAATGTGGGTGGATTGGTTTTATATTTATATCCACACATTAACTTTTTTTTGCATGGAAGTATCATTCCATATGACATTACACTTAAACACCTTGATGTTTTGATTTTTTTTTGGACAGTTTCATTTGATCAATACTGTTTCATGACTTGTGGCCAGTGGAATATAGTGCTCAAGAGGAAAACAGTTTGTACATGATTTGAAAGTAATGGAAATGTATTTGTGTGTGTGTGTATTTGTATATATATATATATATATATATATATATATATATATATATATATATATATATATATGCTATCATAACAGTTATAGTGTATTAGTTTGTGTGTTGGGTTGTAATGTTTTTTTTTTCCATTTTAAGACACAGCAATGTTGTGTAGGTTATATCATGCTGAGGTCAATATAAATATCACTCATGCTTTCTCTGCTGAAATATTTTTATTGAGTATGAGGGTGAAGGATGCAGTGGGCATGGTTGCTGTAAGGCCATGGTTTGTTTTATTTTCAGTTCATGTGTCCCAGCAATTATTCTTCATAAAATACATGCATTTAAAACATGTCAATCCTACTTTCTTGATTGATCTCATCTGTTTGATACATTTAAGTCAACAGTATACAATTTCTGACTGCATGATAGGCAATATGCACCAACCAAATAACTGGTGGAGGAAAAACCTGCAAAACTCCTGGTCAAAACCTTTGACTCACAGGTATACAAGGCTTTTTTTGAAAATTACTTTCAAAGATTAATAATTACTGTCTTTTGATGGGATATAATTCTTTGAATTTAAAAAGTACTGTATGTGTATTGCTTATTTAATTAAATGTGGTAGTTAGGAATAGACAGTTTGTTAGAAATATTTACCTTATTTAGAGCTCAAGATAAGCAGTGTATTTTTATTTTTTTTGCAAAAAAATTATAGAAATTTGCATCAAGATACTGAGTACTGTGTTCAAAATTAAGCAAAACTTATTTTTTTTTGTTGGTGAATTTAGTCATCAGCTTTAAGCACAGTGCATAGTGTGATGACACATTTGACATGTATCCTGTACTTTTGAAGTGATTGTACTTGATGGTAGGGAGAATTATGTTTGCAACACTCACCCAAATAGAAGCTATGTAATGAAATACAGCTGGTCACTAAGCAATTTGATACATTTACAAAGGCATGATTAATAGAGTAATAAGAGTTTCATTCTAATAGTTTAAGCTTCTGTTTTTCAACCTGCAGAGATAATATCCCTAAAAATAGTTTCAAAACAAGGAATAAAATACCTTGTAAATATAGAGCACTGCCTGCTGTGCTGTCTTTGTTCACTTAATTCAAAGTTACGTAAATATGACCAGAAAATGTTAATTTAGAGCAGTATGTATTATTTAGCTAGGTAACATTGTACTATCATCCCTGTGTTGGTTGAGTCTGTGTATTGATGCTCTACAGCCATGGTAAATATTTTGTGTCATCAGTGGATTGATGTTATTGAACCATATCTAACATAGACCCTGATCTGCCACCACATAATAAACTGGCAGATTCAGGTGTCAAGTCATTAGTAAAATGAACAGTGTTGTCCTTTATGTATTGGATTATAGCTAGTTATAGATCTGAACCACCACTGTTCATATTTAATGTAGTTTTCCTTTTCTTGCAGGTTTTCACCACTCAGTGTTGAGATGAATTTTGTCAGATCTGCCCTGATCCTTTTCCTTGCAGTGTGGTCTGCCATAGCTGAACTACCCGGAAATGGTGATGGTTCAAATCTCCCACAAAATAACCCAGTCCAAGGTAATGTCAGTAAGAAAACACTAAGTTTATCCAAGCATGATGTTACATGTAGCTGTGATCAAGGGTAATTCTGAAGTGTGCCTTTTAAAAAATATCTTAGAGCATTCAAAAGCAGAACTACAAGTTTTTGAGGACATAACACATTTGCCAAAGTGGTAATGATGCTATAAATAGACAACCATATTCATACATTAGGCTTGTAAACATATTTTGGCACTGTTGCATACACATGTAAACCCCAAGAGTTTGGTAATTTATGTTTGGTGTTCTTTTGTTCTTCACACATAGTAAAATACAACAGTCCAGCAGCTTACTGTTACATTAAGATCCTAATTAATTTAATATAATTAGAACTGATTAAGTATCAAGGTCATGTGTCAATCATACTTGTTCTACTAACAGAAATATTTATTAATGTATCAAATTACTGTACCCTGTTTAAGAGAACTGTACTCAAGCAATTTGTATATATATATATATATATATATATATATATATATATATATATATATATATATATATATATATATATATATATATATATACACACACACACATCAAAAGTTGGTATTGAAAACTTTTGCCTCAATATATTCTTCAAATGTTTTGTTCTTGGTGTTTTGTGACACAGCAAAACAGGTAGGTTATTCAGTGCATAGGTAACTGGTTTAACATGTTTTGACCAAGAACTGGCAAGCTAATCCCAGCAAACCCATTGATGGGATTAAGACCTGCACTGTTTGAATGGTGAGTGTAGGAACACAACTACTGAATCATCCAGGTTTCTATTGACATTTGTCACCTTTCAAAACATGTTCAGGGGGCATTAGGTCTATTGGTCATTTGTTTTTCTTTAAATACAAGTGAAATAAGGGCAGTTGCCATTAAACCACCCATAAGCCTTTAATGAGGTTGATAAACATTTACCCCTATGAAGTAGTACTTTTAAGTCTGTGCTCTGTAACATTGCATACTTTATGGTACACAAGAGGGGGGGTGTATTACAGAAAAGGTGAAAGAAGTAGTTGTCCATCAACATTGATATCAAATAACATTGAGTTTCTATTTGCTGTTAAAAGCACAATGGTAAAAGCATAATTTCTGAAACCAGATTCTTTTAGGTCAAAACGTGAAGGTTTCAGAGTAAAGGTTTCAGAATTGGAGTTTGTGTCTGAAATTGAGACTTCTGGCCTTAGAGCTTAATCAGACTGGCTAGAGTCACACACTGACAGATTAACCTCTGCATAAAGTAGAATACATTTCAGAATTGGAGTAAAATGTGGCCAAAACATGAAAAATCCATTATAGAACAAACTAAATATTTAAAAAAGCCAACTGAAAACAATGTCTTTTATAAAAATAAGCATCTGGTGAAATGAAAATCTCCTGAAATGGGTATGTTTAGATCCATTCCGAAGAAGCCCTGAAAAATGCATTTCCCATCCAAGTTTAGATGAAAATAAGAATTGCAAGGGGAGGTGAGTTAATAGATCATGTGCCATGCTTGCTTGAGGTATAACCTCCTTTGATCACATGCTCATCAGTTCTAGCCAAGGAAACCTTCCAACATGTGACCTTTTAATGCCCTAGTTTCTAGTAAACTGTAAGGTTGAAGGGCAGCATAAGTTGTGTGGTGTCTACATTTACTTGGGCACTTTATATTTTACTATTCTAGAGGCTGTGAAACCTGCTGTAGGACAGTGTTTTAAAATGATTCCAAGCTTTTTATTTTAAACATTAATGAAATATGATTCACTGCAGATTTGCCTTGCAGATTATTATTTATTTAGAACTGACTCTTGATGAAACAATTTTGTCTGAGCTTGTACAAATTATGTTAATAAATTGTTATCTTAGTGGCCATTAATCAGAATAGCTTATGGGACAGCCTGTTTTCTATCATCCATCCATCTTTTAACACACATTTGTTATCACTGCTCCTTTTAAAATACTTAGAGGACTGCCATGAAATGTTACACACATTAAACATTAAAACTCTCCTCCTTTTATTTGGCATCACTAGCTAGGGAATGATCTCCAGCGGTGTTAATTTTAATCATTTAGCATATAAACAAAAGAAAAAATCAATTCCCATACAACGTATTTACTAAATTACATACACTCAATTATCATAGCCAAAATTCACTTTCCAATTTGATTGTCAGTGACAAAATTTAATTACTGTGGAAGACTTTCATCCTGTTTTGGGAGCGTTGACTTTGAGCAAAATTTCAAATGCTTTGACTGCATCACCTGTCAATGGTCATCTCACAACTTGTTTTCCACGTCTAACCACGTGCTTTGTCCTCTTCCGACCCTCCCTCGCTATACTGACATCCCATAGATGTAGATTTCCCCTTTAACTCTTTGAGTTCCTTTTGTATTCCTCCTACTTCTCTCATTCGGAGTAAGAAGTACAAAGCCGTCTCCTTAAATAAATAGTATGTCTCACTCTAGATGAATGCCACTATGCAACTACATATAAATATAAACTATATTTCTTGTGCTCAGAGTTAGGTGTTTTACACTGCACAATTCTGACCTAACATGACCTTAATCACTAACTCCTCCAAGTTTCTATGTTTGAGGTAAGAATACCATTACATTAATACAGATGACCTTAGCTCAAGTTCATTCAATATGCCTTCTACAGACACATGTGGCCATATATGCCAGTATACATTACAACATGACCTATTTACATTTGGCTATTCAATGCAGTTTAATGCTCAATTATTTATGGCATAATATCCACTAAATCTAACTTTGCTAAAGTAACTTATGTGAGTAATTAAATATTGCGAACTCATATATAAATATACACTTGTCATTAGTTCACAAGAGTATATATCATCCTACACAGAGATTTGATTCATATATCCTAAGAAATATGACACATTTGTATATTAGGGTGAATTCATGAAAATCCCTATGCAATTTCTACGTATGGAATATTTAATTATATGTGATCAATTCTCTCAATGAATTGATAATTGATAAATAAAAGAATTAAATGGTACCAACTAACATATCAATAGAGTACTATGAAATAAATATGATACATGCATGAATCATAATATATCATATTTGCAAGCAATCAAACAAATGAAATAGCATATTCAAAATTGGAAACTAAAATTTTGTACCTTCCTGGCATTTTCTTTTTCAAAACACACAGTCCTAGCCTTAGTTTGTCTTCTTTTTTAAGACAACTACCTGGCCCCCTTTTTTGTAATTTCTGGAAGAACACTATTCTTTAGCGTCTACGGAGTCGACTATGTCTTCTCTCTAGAAAAATCTGACTAAAGTATTTTTTTAAGACAACTACGTCTTCTTTCTAGAAAAATCTGACTAAAGTATTTTTTTAAGAGATAGTTGGTAAATTGTTTCTCAAAGTGTTTGCCCTTAACTTTCCCTGACCAATCAGAAATAACTGCTCATAAAAATTTTCCCACCAAATAACATGTCTGTCAGCAAATTCACAAGCCTAAAACATGCTGCAATTAGCTTCTGTTGAAATATCGATTATTTGAAGTGCACCCCTTTTGAACTGCTACGAGACTGAATATTATAATGCTTATACACTGTACCATAAAAAATGACTGGGTCAAATTCTGCTGAAGATAAACATAGCTCTCTTTATGTTTATAGATGAAATAAAGAAATAATCATTGAACTTTCTCCAGACCTTTCTGCTTTGATTATGTTAACTTGAAAGCAAATTTTAACCTTGGATTTCAACAAGTTTCCAAATTTTACACATCACAATGGCCACCTCACTGGCATTTGGAAATCTTATCACTACCTCTTCTGAATAGATGACCATTTATGAACATGGAGTTTTCACCAAACCGCTTTTAATGATGTCTAGTTGCTCCTAAATGATTCCAATCTTACATACAACATTGCTATCATGTTAGCACTTTTTGAAAATCTTGTATTGTTTCAGACTATCATAGATGGTTTCAACACTCAGCATTTAAATATAAAAACACCCAATCTTCTCTTGGATTTCTGGAAATTCTCTGGCTAGTAAAAGATTAATTCCCATATATGTAGGCCCAGTGCAAGGTGTTATTCTTGTATGTCTAATGAATGTTTGGCGCCTTTCAAAAAACAATTTCTTGAATAAATTGTGAATAAAATGAACAGGAAATGAAAAGCAGATGAGAACCCATATACTGTGTTTTTATTCAAGATAAAAAATTTCCACAGATGTCAGAATGGTTGACACATATTATTCAGCAGCAGTGCCTGTGTGCTTCACGAACTTGGCATATGCATTCAGTTGGATCTGCTTATATGCAAAAGGTACAAATAAAAATAAATATTTCTTTGTGGTTGCTGGATATTAATATTTTTTAAAATGATCATGAATAACTACTTTTAACAATGAGTTCATTGTTATAATAATAGCCTCAGTGCCTTCAAGACAACTTTGTTTTTTATTTCAGCTCATCAGCAATCAGATATACTACAAACAAATTCCCAACAAAATTTACTTCCAGTTCAGAACTTGCAAGTTCAGCATGTGAACCCAGATCTTCCAAACCAGGCTTCAGCATTGAACAATCCAGTCAATAATGTGGCAGGGAGAAATCAGGTCCCAGTTTTGGTTTCTGAACAGAAGATTGGAGGTGGCCCAGCAGGAAGCATTGTTGGTGGACAATTGCAGCATCAGCAAAATAGACCTCTTGTAGATGGAATTAATCAAAACAATGTAGTAAATCTAAACACTAATGGTAATAATATAAATAATAATAACAACAGTAATAATGTTGAAAACACTGCTAGGAGCTTTAACATCCATAAAAGTAATAAAACAAAGGAGGAGGCAAGATCTGTTTTAAACAATAAAATAATACCCAGGAGAAGTGACATCAACATCACTGTGTTTGATGTAGTGGGAACTGCATTTAGAAGTGATAATAATATTTCATGGATGGATAAAGGTGTGATGGAGCCTAAACAGGAGGTTATTTTGAAAAATCCCTCAGACGGGAAAGATGAATCTAAAACAAATAATGAGCATAAAAAGTTTCTTTCTGTTCCTGATCTTACGAACTTGCTTGTAATTACATCTGCTGGTGATAAAGCTAATGATGGGGTTTCAGGAGTAGCTCAAGAGGTCAAGAGTGATGGCAACTTACCACATCAAACTGAGCCAGGTGATACTGGTAATGAAACAGGAAAGTTGTTAGGTGTTTCAAAGATTCATGAAGGTAAAAAGGACAATACTAAAGCTAAAGTTGATGCTGTAGAAAAGTATGATGACGATGATGACTATAATGATGATGCAGATATTGAGGATGAGGAAGAAAAGGCTGATGTCAGTGTTGTCAGTGTTAAGAAGATTGATAGTGAAGTCCCAGTTCAAGTTGATATGGATGGGAAGGATAAAGCAAAAGAAGTTCCAATAGTTCGAGATGGAGATTTTAATAATAACATTCCTGTTAACGGGCCCTGGAATGGAGGAGGAGGAGGAGGTGCTATTAATAATAACAACAATAATATCAATAATGGAAACAGTATTAATAGGAATGGGTTGATTAACAGTAATATTGTTGTTAGTAGAAATGATGATGGAAACCAGAGATTTATCAATCATAATATGAATGTTCCCCAAGGCAGCATGAGAATTGTTTGGGACTGGAGCGATTTTGCAGTAAATTTTGAACAGTTTGTGATGCCTGAGCAGAAAATTCGACGTGCTCCACACCCTACCACAGGGGAACCATGGCCCATGCCCCAGTATTATATAAAAAAAGATGACAAAGTATTTAGGATTGATAAGACTCACTTTTATTTCAAAATTACAAAGAATAGGTGTGATGTCATTGACAAAGCTGTCTTACGATATCAGGCATACATTCTACGAGATACAATTGAAGATGCTTATGATAACTTGCAACACGCACAGGGTTCCCCAATATTTGATCCATCGCAGAAGTATGAAGATCCACTGTACACAAGAGCTCCATATGTTTCAATTGTCAATGTGAAAATAAGACAGCCATGTTCTCGTTTCCCAACAGAAAAGTCAGATGAATCTTGTAAGTATTGCACTCTGTTGATACTTTTTAATTACCTTATTTTCATTAGTTTGGAGGATACACTGGATATGTGTATCTTCACTAGTCAAGGTTCCAAGATGTTAATCTTATTTACACCTTGGCAGATCGATCAGACAGTTTAGTGCTTTGCATCTGTGAATTTCATTAGATAATTTTTGTTTTGAAGTAAGTTGCTACCATTTTCAGTTGATGCACAAAGCTAGGACAAAACATTGAAATATCTGATTGATCTGCTATAGTTCATATAGTGTTAACATAATGGAACCTTGGCTGGAAAAGATGGTGTATATGTTAATTGAAGCTTTGAACATTCCAGAAGTTACATCTAATGAAAGGATGGAGTGTGTGTGTGTGTGTGTGTGTATATATATATATATATATATATATATATATATATATATATATATATATATATATATATATATATATATATATATATATATTCCAGAATAGGTAAACAATGCAATAGCAAAAGTTACACCAACCCCCACCACCACCCCTTACATTTTCTTAAATTTTAAATATCTAGATGATTAACCAACTGGAATCCCCACATTGCTTATTGGTAAACAAGCACTCGCCTTTATTAATTTACTGCCATCTCACCTCAGTATGAGTTTGAGTCTCAGGCTTGGACAATGTGAGAATGCTTGCCAGTAGATTCTTGTGGGTCAGTGGATTTACTGGTGTTTTCCAGGTTCTTTGTTCTTCAGTTTTGCTTATTGCTACATATAGCTCATCTTGCAATGAGAAGTGGCATTAAAGCCCGAAAACATCAACAGCAAAAGATCATACAAACTCAAATTTTAAGTAGAACATACTTGTACTTGCATATTATTTTTCAGGGATTTTTTTAGGTGTTACATAAACAATGTTACCATTTACTTCACTTCTTCACAAACATGCACTTAGGAGGAATTGACACACAGGCATTACTTGATTTGATAGCACCAAGACAGCATTCGATTGGCTGCCACTCAAGAATTAATCCGCCATGAGGTGCTTACCATACCCATGGCACCAATCAAGATTATGGTTACTGTTACTAGATAGAGTTCCCTATGTTATTGTCGTTCAAAAATTTAGAACCTGTAAAATGCATATGGCTGGTTGTTGTTGTTGGGCTTAACACCAATTTTCAGCACACAATAGGCTATTCATGGCGGCCAGTATTAATGGTGCAGGAAGAAACCGGGAAATCACCGGAAAGAACCACTGACCCACGAGAAGCTACTGGCAAGCTTTCTCACATATCCACATTTGCCGAATCCTAGACTCTAGCCCACGCAGACAGAGGTGAGATGGCAGTGATCTGTAATGGACAGCGCCACTCGAGGCCCCGCATATGGCTGGATTAACACTTATAATTTAACTCAAGGAAGCCTCAGAGCTTTGGGATTTGTTAATTACTTTTTAATACTTTTTATTTTTATGGGCATTGAAGGTGCAGGAAGTAAACTATATATTATACAGC
Source organism: Potamilus streckersoni (assembly GCA_016746295.1). Taxonomy (NCBI): domain Eukaryota; kingdom Metazoa; phylum Mollusca; class Bivalvia; order Unionida; family Unionidae; genus Potamilus; species Potamilus streckersoni. Next base: position 2,978,413 of record JAEAOA010002358.1, on the reverse strand, counting down.
TGTCCATTGCACATATTTACACTGTTTTAACTTGCAAGGAAAGAAGTAAAACTAAGAAAATTAATACAGTTTTATGATTCTGATTTTGTTTTCAAATAGGTTGCAAAATGGTAGATTGTTCTAACGTTTGAGATTTAGTTTTGTGCTTAAAAACTTTTGCGAATACTTGTATTAATATGCTTAAGTCAGATGCAACTTCAATGGACTTAGACCCTTATTTGCGATCACATGATGGGCTGACAGATCATGGTTTGTGTTGTTTGCTATGCTGATTATTCCTCACATATAGCATAGACCCAGTTTTACCAATTCATTATGCAATAGCAGTAGAGGCCGACCAAATGTGATTTTAGGGCTTCGGCCAAAACTGAACCAAAAGTTAAAGATGAGCTTTAGGCCAAAACCGAAGCTGAAACCGAAAAGATGTATAACCCAGCAAAAGATTTAAAAGCTATGTTGTGAAACTACTAAGTCAAAGATGCAATAAAAAAAAACAAACTTTATCAATAAAACTTTAATACTCAAGTATTTCGTAATCCAGAAATAATCAATATGAGCCTACATTTGCAGTCTTGCAGTAACAGTTGTTAAATAGCTGTTTGTTTAGTGTTTATTGGTTAGTAGTTGAATCCAAGCAAATGAATGTTGTAGTTCAGAAACAAAAGTTTTGCTGCATTTTCACCCAGTAGGTTGCTGCGTCGGTCGGCATACAGCTGCCCTGCTGCACTGAACAATTGCTTACTTGCCACACTGTGGGTGGTGCAGACAAGTACTTGTGAGCAGCGAATTCCAGAAGTGGGTATTGGCTACAATGCTAATACGCATATATATCCATCATTCGAGGCAGACCTAACTATTTGAGGTAACTATTTAACTGTTGTTCGTACAGCGGCATGTAATTGTTTTGACTTAGATCGATATTAGAAGACTGACTGTAATGCGCAGCCCACAGATCCACCTCCTCTTCGGTATCAGACGTCTCGCTGTTCTCAGGTTTGGACTCAACACTGTCAGTTGATGAAGCTGCGGCTGGTGTACTGACATTACTCGTAACAGTTTCTTGAACCGAACGTAAAAAATCCAGAACAACTTTCATTGCTACCGTTTTCTCTTGCTCGCTGAAGTAAGTATCCTTGAAGCGTGGATCAATCAGCATGGAAGCAAGAAAGAGTGCTGAGGAACCAATACAAGAGAATCGACGATACATTGCATAACGCAGCAACGCTTTTATTTGCTTCAGGCCCTGATCTGCTTCTGTAGTAGATTTTAGCGAGTTATTCCGATAAAAGACGAGCGGAAAACCAATGAAATACATTATTCGTCAGCACAAACGTCTAACGTTGCTGTGTAGAATGGCTTTAGAAGTTTCACAATTCTTCCAGCCAGTTTCCTTTCTGCGTTCGAGAGGCTGTCAATTTCACCTTGCTCTATACCTAACACATTAATTGCCTTGCTCTGTTCGACCAGACGCTCCAGCATAAGATAGGTGCTATTCTATCTCAGCTCAATGTCCTGCAGTAATGCATGTGATGGCTTTCATCGTGAGTTGATGTTCCATGAGTTGACGGCAAGCCTGCTCACTATGCTTAAAGTGGGCAACAATCTTATGAGCTTTTTTGATGACAACTTGTACTGATGTTTGCATTAACAGTGCATCATGCAGAACCAACTGTAAAGTATGGGACATGCAGCCAATATCAGTGATGCCTGCGAGTCTCATTGCACTTTTCATGTTTGCAGCATTGTCTCTTACTCCAACATGAATCTTCTCGGCTATCCCCCATTTCGACATGGCTTCTAGAAGTTTCGATGCAAGATAATTTCCATCATGGTCTTGTTCCAGCACCATCGCACTCAAGACAACTTTACGCCGCACATCTGCATGAATGAAATGATCCATTAAGCTCAGCAATGAGCATGATTTTGTTGGATTGCTCCATCCATCTGTTGTAAATGAAATCCATGTAGCCTCTTGCATTAGATTTGCAACGTAGTTAACAATTTTGTCATATGTGGCAGGCATAAGCGTTGTTCTGTAATAGTTCTCGATTTTGACATTATTATGATGAGTGCTCAGTGGATCACCAATGTTAAATCTTTTGAATCCATCACCTTCAACAATTGAATAGGGCAACGTGTCAACAATGATTAAGTCCATGATGCACTTATCAATTCACTGAACCGATACATGGTCTTCTGGCCAGATCATTCTGCTCTCAATCATTGACGTCAACAAGGGCTGGACAAAATTCGGTAGTGCATGTTTCATCACTGTCTCCTCTATCTTCATCTTTTTTGCGGCAGCTCTGCTTTGTCATTCATTGCCATCTTCAAGTATGTGCCATACAGCTTCTTGTGGCAGCTATCCAGATGTCCTTTTCAAGCCTGAAGCAGTTTGAAGTTTTGCCTAATGAAAACAGTTTGTTACATTCTTTGCACTTTGCCTTTCTTGCATCAGCCTCAACTTTTGTGAAATACTTCCTCACCGCATTTCTTCGACATTCTTTAACGATATACATGTTTTATACGGATTACAGACTAACAGCCTTACATGTGCCTCTGCATAAGCAGAGTGATATTTGTCTCTTGACTTTCTGGAAGTCGACCGAAAGCTTAAATCACAGAAAGCTTAAATCACTTTCGTCTGAAACCGAAACTACAGTGAAAGTGGTCATATGGGAACTTTCGGTCCCGAAACCAAAACTGAAATTCGGTCGGTCTCTAAATAGCAGTATTCATGACAATAACATAGACCTTTCTTTACTAATGCTTTATACAAGGGCAGTATGCCTCACATATAGCATAGACCTTGCTTTACCAATGTATTTTGCAATGGCATTATTCCTCACACATAGCATAGACTTTTTTTTACCAATGCATTATGCAATAGCAGTATTCCTCACAAATAGCATACTATACCAGCTTTACCAATGGCAGTATTCCTCACACATAGCATAGACCTTGCTTTACAAATGCATTAATCATTGGCAGTGTTCCTTATACATACAGTAGGATAAACTCTGCTTTTCAAATGCAAAACTGGGTCTGTTCTGTTTTCAGTAGGCTTTGACTTGTATATGCATGTATAGATGCTATACCAGAGGCTACAATCATTCAGTTTTTGTAGTACCCTGATATCAGTAGGGTAATTACTATGTATTCCCTTGGCTGGTAAACATAGTTTACTGTAACAACTGAAGGCTAATACAGTACAATGAAATTCTGGCAAGACTAAGGACTAGTTTTGTAAATGTTTTCAGGCTCAAAGATCTAATCTTTTTGAAGTGGAAATATTGATTTAATTACTTATTGAACCCAATAACATGTCCGACACATAATAGACAGATTGGTCTTGTATTTCCCACAAAAATGGATCTGCTATAATGTCATGTATTAGATATGGTAATGATGATGGTTCTCTAAATCCCAGCTACATGGTATGTGTATCCTTTTGGACTCTGTCCAGTCATCTTGACACATTGCATCAAATAATACTGTTATTTCTAATGTTGTACTATCCCAGATGCATACTGATTACTCCTAACAAACTGTATAAACTCAGAACTGCAGGCTCATTATGAGTGCAGTTGCATATAATGCAGTCTGTTTTAAAACATAGACTATAAGAGCTTTGGTGATGGTCTGTTGTCTGTCATCCATTTGTTACTGCTACTCCTCCTAAACCAATTGCAGGATTGCCTTTAAACTTTTTAGTCTAGTTGGTCCTAAGTGAAAATGTTAGTTTTGGACATCCAATATGGTAAGCACAGTGGCCATCTTGAAAATATTATTTGCTACTCCTCCTTAATTGATGGATATATCAACATAGGGCTTTCTCTTAAAGACTTCCCATGATGTCTACTTAGCCCTAAATGAAAATGCTGTAGATCTGATGCCTGGTATAGCTGTCTTGACAGCCATCTTGAAAATCTTTTTATTGCTACTCCTCCTGAGTGTATGGTGTTATGATCCTGTGGTCATAAACTAAGTAACAGAAAAGAGTTAAAACCAACAAGTTTTATCAAATTCAATAAATAATTTGTTTCCCTAGAATACAAAAGTGAAAACATAGTTTTATTTTACTACAGTTTCTGTTAAATTCCGAATAGTCCTTAAAGTTCTATCACAAATCCAAATGCATAAAATTCCAATTGAATTCCAGTGGTATTCCAAATAAATTGCAATATTTTGTGTTAATGTGCCCTTAGTCTCAAATTTGCCAATGTGCCATTGGTCTGGAGTGTGGCAATGTGCTCAATGTCTTTTGCTGTGTTACGATAATATAATCCAAAACGTTTTTGTATGAATTCACTATGAATCTTACAAAGAATGATTCAAACCTTCAAAATGAGATGGTACCACAAGATCTTGGGCATCTCATACATTGACCATGTAACCAGCAAAGAAGTCTACAACAGGATCCAATGAGCCATCGGAACCTATGAAGACCTCTTGAACACTGTAAAAAAGTGCAAACTGAAGTGGTACGGTCATGTATTAAGATCATCTGGACTGGCAAAAACAATCTTGCAAGGCACAGTGCGAGGGTGAAGAAGAAGAGGCAGACAGAAAAAGAGTTGTGAAGATGGCATTAAGGAGTGGAGAGGCATGGTATATGGAGATTCCCAAAGGGCAGTAAATAACAGGGAAAGTTGGAGTAAATTGGTTGTAAAGTTAACTTTGTTGCCCCAACCGACCTTTTGGGTTAAGGGATTGATGATGATGATGATGATGATGATGATGATGATGATGATGATGATGATGATGATGATGATGACATACAATTGTTAGTTGATGTAATTTACTCTTTCAATTTTCAGTGCATTGTTTGAAGGTTCTTAATGCCATTCACATTGGCTTGTTGGTTTGTGCAATTAACTTCATCAGTTTTCATTGAATGCTTTGAAGTTGTGCTGATTATTTGCAGCATTAATGGCAATATTTATGGCACATTATGAGAGTCAAAAGCATAGTGTTGAAAACATTTAATGTTATGTATAAACTTATTCAATTTTGTTGAATGTACTTATGTATAATCAACAGATTCTTTAGTGTTTTTTTTCTAAAAGTTTTCTTGTTGGATATACTGCCTAAACCCCCAGATAGATTTTTACCATATTTAGCATCAGTCATTAAGAAGATATAAAAATTCATACTCAAACATGTTGTTGGCCCCTTTGACATTAGAGTAGAGGTCACAAATTTGGCATTAAGATTGTGGTTACAAAAATTAAATTGCTTTAATAAATATCATAAACTGATATTTTTTTCTCCATACTTTTAATGAATTATTATGAAATGTAAACAGTTCATTTGGTACATGCATATCTGCATTTGACCTTTGTTGAATTTGAAGTTGTAAAAAAAATATTTGCATTAAGGTCTTGGTTTCAGATATCTCACATATTTATATTTCTTAAAACCCTGGGTGGTTTATCGTCATAATTGCAATGAATTATTACGAAGCAAAATCAATTCATTCCATGATGCATGTTCTCAGCCCTTTCAAATTTGGGTTAAAGTCAGTCAGAATGCATAGTATAAATACTTGATAGAGTTTGTTATGCATTTGATGAATTATTATCAAGATAAAGACATTCATTCTTCTCATGTGACCTTTTAGTGAAGGTCACACATGAAACTGGTCTTTTAGATTGTAGGTTCCACATTCAGCCCTGGGCTTTCTTATTTATCTCTCTGGACCATAAGCCCTAGTCAGCCTGTGGTACCATTCATTATGTGTCATCTTGGAATATGGGCTAGTACCATCAAGATGATTTTGATAATGAGCAGGATCCAGTGTTAACAAATGAGGTGATATTGCACTGATCAGTTGAGCTTATTAATACACTGGAGGGCAATTGTTGATCCATTTTCATTCTAGCTTGGCTTATATATCGTAATTATCTTATACAGGTTTTGGAATGAGTGAGATCTGTACCTATTAATACAATAATCCTAGAGCTGGCGGAACTTCTTACATTTTAGACCTGGAAATTTTATTTTATTTCTCATCCATTTTTAATAAACTTGTACATAGGTTTATATCATCAAGATCTTAGTGAGTTTAATTAGAAGAGACAGTATATTACTTATGCTTACATCATTGGAAATAGATGTAATTATTATGAGAATATAATGCTTATATCATTGTAAATACATGTAATTATTATGAGAATATATTGCTTGTATCATTAGAAATACATGTAATTATTATGGTGGCGCTCACCAGTTATTATGTACTTTTGAGAGAGTGATGTATGTAAGGTGAAGTTGTTTTCATTTTAAACATGCACAGTGGAGAGAATGTTGGCATACCTATATACTACTTTCATGTAATGTGGATGAAATTTCTTTGGATATTGTACTTTTCGAAATTTTAAATGATCTTAGGACACTGCTAACTAAAATGACTGCTCCCTTGTGCTCCAAAAATCAACCTAAATATGTCTAAAAGTTAACTGTTCTTGGCAGCTATTAAAATATGGAAAGTGAATTTTGCCAAACTTGATAATACCAGCTTTTAAAAGTGCAATGACTGAATTACCAAATACATAAAATGTAAAAAAAAGTTATTGGCTCTTTTTTTTTACAATTTATCTCTGAAGTTCGAGAAGTGAAAATGAGCAAGTAGAGCTAGCACTTTTTTGAAAGGTGCACATCTGGAGTAAGGCCAAGCTGTATACTCTCTAACCCATATTACACCCATCAATCATACATCAAAATAAAGGGAATTAAAGGTTCTTTGAACAATACCTAAGATATACAAAGTCTCTTTTAAATAACCAGTATAACTAGTGAGGAAACCCGGGGAAACTCTTTTTCTTTAAAATTTTAACCCTATGCTAAATATGAAACTGTAGAGTGCCACCTATGAGAATATAAAGCTTATATCATTGTAAATACATGTAATTATTATGAAAATATAATGCTTATATCATTAGAAATACATGTAATTATTATGAGAATATAATGCTTATATCATTGGAAATTATTATCATGTACTTTTGAGAGAGTCACATATGTAAGGTGAAGTTGCTTGCATTTGAAATGAGAACAGTGTGGAGACTGTTGGCATACCTCTATCCTACTTTAACTAATGTGACTGACATTTCTTTGGATATTGTACTTGTGTAAATTGTACATGATCTCAGCAACATCTAAATAAAATAACTGCTCCTTTGTGCACAGAAAAAAATCAGCCTGAATTAGTCTAAAGTACACTATCTTTAGCAGCTATTAAAATAAGGATAATGTATTTAGACAATACCAGCTTCTGAAAATGCAGTGACTGAATTAACAAATACAAAAAAAATGTAAAAAGAAAGTTATCAGCTTTTTTTTTATAATCTGAAGATCAAGACTTGAAAATGACCAAGTGGAACTAGCAGTTTTTTGAAAGGTGCAAATCTTTAGTAATGCCAAGCTTTATGCTCTATAACCCATATTACACCCATCAGTCATACACCAAAAAAAAGTGAATTAAAGGTTCTTTGAACAATACCCAAGATATACAAGGTCTTTTTTAAATAGCCAGTATTAACTAGTGTGGAACCCTGGAGAAGTTCTTTTTCCTTGAAATTCTAACCTTATGCAAAATATGAATCTATGGAATGTAATGCTTACATCATTGGGAACAATTTTATCAGATTATATAGTAAAATAAATAAAATTAGCATGATATAAAGTTTAAGAGATTACATAAAGTTGTGTTCTTACAATACTATGTAATGTTACTTAATGAAGTGGTCTACTTATATGTTAAGTGAGCCGTATCATACGTTTTTGTTTCAAGTGGCCATCCCATTGTAGTTTTTAGTTTACATAACTAGTACAATTTTTTAAAAGATATGTAGAGTTCTTGTATACTTGATGGAAATAGGCATGACACATTATGAGTGTGGAAACTAAATTTCCTGGCAAAAAATTAAAACATTAAAAAGTTAAATTAAGATTAAACTTAATTATCATTAGGGCTCTAATTGACAAAGTTTTTTAAACCAAACAGTAGTCATCTTATTAGCCTATCCATTTGTCTGGGTGGCCGGCTTACCATGCATCTTGTCAGCAATTTGATTTGAATAAAATTATTTTTATGGGAATTGTTATTACCAAATTCATTATGCAGTGTTATATTGATGAGATTTCAAAGAGTTTTATTTGTAACTTCACTATCATCATTTGTAGTGATTGGGCAAAAAATTTTATGCATGTTTATGGTCACCCAAATATCCTTGTTTTTCATCACCAACCCAAGCACTTACACCTTACACCTGGATAAAAAAATTAAACAAAATAGTCCTGAAATTGATTTGTGCATCTAATTGAATTGGTTTAGCCCAATACTTGAAGTGCTTAGTACATCATAAAGACTAACAAATATGATAAATATACTGTGTAAAAAAAATATCCTAACTTTAAAACTATTGAAGTAGAAAACACATTTTTCTTTAGCCTTATAACCCCAGGCTGTTAATTATCATAACTTTTATTTCCTCATTTAATTTTCCAAAAGATTGTTTTACCCAAGTCAGGTTTACCATATAGAAGTATGCTGAATAGATCTTAAATGAATTAAATTTCCATTCCATTTTTTTTGTTGGAGTTATAGCCCCCCACTTTCCCATCTTCCTTTTCTTTGTTTAATAGCATATCTTTATAAAGGTTTGTTGGAATTCAGCTTATATCATTCCACAACATTTTTTACAGGGGTTGTGCCTCAGATTATCTCTTCCACTTGACTTTGGTTCAGGGAGCACAGCTTTACCAAGATTTATTTTACAAAGTTCTATTGCATTCAGCTAAATTTGGAATGGCACTTTTTATGGATGAGAGCTTGAATGTCTTTGATTTCCAGCATTCCACAACTATATGGACTGCATTTATGCCACCAGATTGCCAGTCCTACTGACTTTAGGTTTGATATACAGTGATAACTTTACACAAAAAGTTAGTTTTCAGCCAAATTTGGCATTAGATTTTATATTGATCAAAACTTTAGTGTGTTTGATTTCTAGCATTTCACAGCCATAATTTACAGGATTGGTGTCATCATATTGCCAGTCTTCCTCACATTTTTGTGCAGCAATTCTTGACAGAAGACTTCAATTTTAGCCAGATTTGGCATTAACATTATGCTAATGAGACCCTGAATTAATTTTGTTTCCAGCATGCATTATTGTCATTTAAATGACTTAAGATATATACTTGCTTATAAAACATGTAAAAATGACATAGATCCTGGTCTGCTGATGCATTATTATTCTGCAGATCTGTGTTGTTTGTTCTACTGATTACTTATAACAAATTGCACCGACCTAGATTTGCTGACTCATTATGCAGGGCTTGTTTTGAGGAATGCAGTTACTCTTTGTGGGCTGTTGCGATTCTTAAATTGCTTACAAGAGAGCAGTCCATTGCTCTCAATCTTATTGTCCAAAACAACAGAGATTCAGGATCTTTTCTGAGTCAGCTTTTCAGTTTTGTCTCAGATTTCATAAAAATTGCCTTACATAAATGCTGATAATTTTTTGATTCTGCCATTTTGATATATCATGTGTGCCATAAATGATGTAATGTAAACAATGATGTCATAAATATTTGACAAGAGTGAATCACTCTCTTCAACACATTGGGTAGAGCTGTTCACAGCTGCATTTTACAAAATACAAGTCCAGATTATTTGATGGCTGATCTAGGTCTGTGGATTTTGCAGTTGGACTTGTCATATAAGAGAGTGTATACATTATGGCCAGTTATTGTCTGTCCCTTTTTGGTTTCTGCATTATAACATTATTACAGAATGTTGAATTTCAACAAAATTTTGTCATGCACAAGAATACCAACACTGTAATACTGTCAGTTTGCTAACACATTCTTTATATTTTGAAATCTTCTTTGACTAAAAGCAAGATGAAATGGTTAGGACAAAGTGAACTGAACATTTTTACTGTATGATCAGTTTTAGGTACATGCACTTTATGTTACCATTCACAGCAAAAGCAAAGAGCATTTCCATATAATACACTTTTTCCACTGTCAGTAAATCTTGATTAGCACCTACTTATCAAATGAATTTTGGTTAATGGGACCTCAGTCATCTTGGGCCTGGTGTGAGTAGTTAATCATGCTACAATTTATTTGTCAATATGTGGGAATAACCTGAATTAAAATATAGGAAATATATATTGTTTTTGTGATTTAGATTATTAAGATAGCTTTAACAGTTTTTAGTCCTATCGCTACAATGTCTGCAGTGTGACAGTTTATAGCGATGTCTAGCACTTAGGCATCATGCCACAGACATGTCCCACCCAGTCACATTATCCTGACACAAGGCCGACCAGTCCTAACACTGACCTCCTAATGCTGAGCGTCAAGCAAGGCAGCTGTTAGTACCATTTTTTAAAGTCTTTGGTATGACTTGTCTGGGGTTCAAACCCCGAAATATATTGTAGTCATATACCTCAGAAACTATTTTTTAATTTTTTTTCACAGACCATATGAGCTTTTGGGCTGACCAGTTGCCTTATAACAATTTTGTTATTACCACTCCTTCTAAACTACTTTTGAGGATTACCATGAAGGTCAACTTGCATGTTCATCACATGGTCTAATAATATGCAACAGTAGACTTTACACATTAAAGCCTCCTTAATTGATTTAGTGTTTGTTAACTAGGGAATGACCTCCCATGATGTTATTGCCCAGTGTGGACCAATAGCTGAACAAGTGACTGAAAGAAATAAACAACTACAAGCCCCCTTTTTCAATAAAAGAAATAAATTTAATCAACTAGTACATAACCAAAATTTAACTTTCAACTAATAAATCAGATTTACTAAAATAAATTTAATAAATTTATGCATAACCAAAATCTCACTTTTAATTAATACATGATCAAAATTTCACTTTCGTACCAATGGATTCACATTGATAGAATTTAGTTGCAGTGTTCAATTTACATCATATTACGAGTGGTGAATTCTGAGATACATCATATTACGAGTGGTGAATTCTGAGTTAAATCCTATGTTTGACAGCATCACCTGGCATCAGTCTCCTATCGTCTTCTTTTCATATCTAATGCATGTGCTTTGGTCCTCTTTCCAACCTGTTTAGTCTGACCTCTCTTAGATGCAGATTTCCCCTTGACTCATCGGGTTTTCCTTTACTTATATCCTCCTTTATACTTTCTCTCTCTGAGTATAAAGCTGTTTCCTTAAATATGAGAATATTACGAGAGCTAATTTTGTTTCAACAATTATTTGCATAGAGATATATATTTGCATTCTTTGAGGTACAGTCATAATCCCTATGAAATGCTGCATATTGAATATATAACATAATATATATTACATCCAGCCCATCAATTTTCTCAATGAACTAATTGTTAAATTAAGAATTAAATTGTATAACACTAACATATCAATAAAGCCCTGTAAAATGAATACATGATACATTCGTGAATCATAAGCTATGAACACATTTGCAAAAAATGAAACAAATGAAAAAGAATAATAAATGGAAACTAAAATTGCACATCTCAGTGCCATTTCTTTCCACACAACCGATAGTCTGTCTTCCTTTTCTTAAGACAGTTGTCTGGCCCTTTTCTATGAGGGAAAACAAAATTCTTCAATTCCTTATGGAGTTGGACCTTTTGACTTTTCACAAGGCAAGAATTGAACTAAAGAATTCTGAGCAAGTGGTACCCCTAAATTCCCAGTCTCTCAATGTGTACACCGTTAATTTCCCTGACCAATCAGAAATAACTGTTCATAAAATTCTCTCCAAAAATCATGTCTTTCATCATATTTTGATAGCGTAAGAACCTATTGCAATTAGCTTTCCTTTGAAAATCAATTTTTTTATGTGTGGCCCTCTACTAACCGATACGGTCGGAGTTCTAATGCACCCTATGTCGCTGTAACATTAAAATGACCTGGTCAATGCTACTGAAGCTTAAACCTTGACCCGTTTATGTTTCAGAGATGAAATAAGAGAATAATCAGTGAACTTTCTCAGGACCTTTCTGACTTGACTATAATAACTTCAGAGCACAATTTATTCAACCTTGAATTTCAATAAGTCTTCAAAATTTGCCACATTACAGTCTAGTTTGTCCTAAATGAAAATGCTGCTGCTCAGGCATCTTGAAAATCTTGTTTTCACTACTCTTCCAGAGGCGATGGTTGTATCAAGATGTGGGTTGTCAATCTAAACTCAAGATGGTTACCACACCAGTCATCTTGAAAATCTTGTTTTCACTATTCTTTCTGAATTGAAAGTCATCTTGACATTTGGTTTTCACAGATGATCTTATGATGTCTAGCTTGTTTTTAGTTAAAATGGTTCTGTTCAGTCATCCATTATGGCTGTTACAGTGGCCATCTTGAAAGTCATGTTATTTCTACTTCATATGATTGGATGATGATTGGATTGTCATATGAACATGGTATGTTTTCACTAAAAAAAACCCCAACTATTTATGACGTGTACTTGAACCTAAATGAAAATGACTGCAGACATCCATTTTGGCTAGTACATGTACAATGAGCGTGTTAAAAATAAACATGGAATATCATGTCTAAAAATTCTCATGAAATGATGGCCATTTTAAGGTATGGGATTTTCATTGAAACATGTCTTCTAATGGTTTTTGCTAAATGAAAATGGTGCTTATCTTATGAAGAATATAGCCACCATACTGCCCAATTTGAAATATTATTACTTTGACTCAGAAATATCAGAGATAGATTTGGAATTCCTGGAAATTCTTTTTTGCCATTAGAGCATACATTTCTTTGAAGAACTCGTGTCTTTGAGTAATAAGTCTGTAAGCTTTCATTTGTTTGTTGACAAATGAGCCTAGACAGGGATAATTTTTAATGCATATGAGTGGGTAGATCTTATAACAAATTTTGGAAAGGTCCATTGAATATTTATTCTTTGTTTCAGATGATCTGTTCGTGAAGAGGACTGGTGTGTATTTATGGGCTAATGAAGTTTGGGGTGCTCTAAGGGGGCTAGAGACATTCAGTCAGCTTGTCTTCAGAGGGACTGATGGGGAGGTTTGTATAAATGAGTTTATTCTTCTAGATAAAATAAATGTGGCAAATTTTGCCAAAATTAAATATTTTAGTTAATATGCATGCTTGTCAAGTCACATGAAAATGTTTGAACTGTCAAACCTCTCAACCTGTGTGTAGAAAATTATCAGTGTTAAAAAATGCAGACATAAAAAAAAGAGATGAATGGTTTGTTTTCCAGCAGTATCTCAGTTGTCTGATTCAAAGGACAATTCTCATTTGGGAGAATTATTAGGATTGATTAATGATTCCACCAAGGTGTATACAGTCATCTAGTTTCATGGTGCAGTCTTTCTAGTAGTATGAACTATCAGAGACTGCATTGTGACATGTTATTTAAACCACCAAATATTTCAAATCCATTCATAATTTCCAGTTCACAGTTTGAGTCGACACACATTTTTATGCCTGTTAGTCCACCTATCATCTATTCCAGTGTTAGCTTTTTATGTAGGTGCTAGTTGAACCATATTCTTCCAGTGGTCAGACTAGTTGTTGCAGAACTGCATTCCCTTTTTGGCAATTCATGAAGAAAAATAAAATCCAGTCAGTTTTCTGGTATTGAAGAATGCAAATAGAAAACAAAGTGATAAAAAGAGTAGTCATTACAGTTTGTTCGAAAATGAGCACTGCAAGTGAAATAAAGATTAGTTCCTTTAAATAGCCTTTTAGTTTTCTTGTGAAAGAACTTGCATATTGAAACACAGACAGTGGTGATTAAAATTTTTCTCACTCTGGGAGGCCAACACATCTGTCTTGGCTAAACAAGGACCATCAGCTTCTGATGCTAAATATAACTTAACTAATTGCTTGCCAAAATGAATCTCCAAAGATTTCAGAATTGGATATTGCCATGAACTGAGAAAATCTCTGCATGCTTCCACTCATTTTCCCTAAAATCAAGGTTACATTGGTTTTAAATTCTTTGGCCACTCTTGATTAAAGCTGCAATTGAATTGACATCCTGTTAGAAGTCCAGGAAAGCAAGATATAGCAGAAGTAATAGGGAAATTGTGACTCAGAGCAGTTTGAAATACTGACCCAGAAAATAAAATTTGGAAAAAAAAGAAATACTAATAGTTTTAAACTATTGTAACTTTTTGGGTAAAGTTTTAGAAATTAATACAAATTAATTGTTCTAGGGGTATTTTATTAGACAGTTTTACCAATAAGCAATTACCATGATGCAATTTAGAAACTAAGATCAGTTGAAAAAAATTACAGTGTATATTTTCTGCTGTGGTCATTTCAGATCATGTGATCCAAGTATATGGTGTAAATGACTATAATCTCTACCTAAATCCTATCCTAGGCTGTAATCCTAAATCCTAGGCTGTACACATTGTTTCAGTTAACATTGTATTGAATAACTGCATTTAAAGAGATCTATTGGCATTATGTTACATACCTTTGACTTTTTATTCATTGCAACAAAGAACTGGGGATATTAAGAAGGGCTTTATTCAGGACTAAATTTCAATATATCAGCTGCTAAATGGATAAAATGAGAGTAAAGATCAATTTTAAGTTTTATAAAGACATATCAGTGAAACAAATTTTGACAGCATTTATCAATGGAGGGTGGTGGTGATATTTTTAGCTGTACTGGTCAAAAACCAGAAGAGTTTATGGGGTGGTTTTTTTCCATCATGCATCAACCAACATCCATTATCACAAGTTTGTTAAAGTCTTCCTAAATTATTCAGAGGATTACTACCTTGGAAATTTACATGCATATTTTTTCTAAGGTCTACATTGTCCTAAATGAAAATAGTTCTGCTCAGACACCTAATATGGCCATTACAGCAACTATCATCAAATTATAGTTGTCACTATTACTCCTGAAAGAATGGTCATATCAGTATGGGTTTTTCACTGAAAGACTTCTTATGATGTCAAGTTGGTCCAGAATGAAAATGTTGCCAATCTGTCAGCCAGTATGACAACAACAGCAGCCATGTTTGAAATCTTATCATTTATCCTCCTGAAGAAAAGGTCCGGTTGACAAGGTATTTTCACCAGAAGACTTCCTCAGATTTCTGGCCATTCCTAAATGAAAATGGTCCTACTTATACATCATGTTTGGCCACTACAATGGTTATCTTGAAAATCATATTATTACTAGTCCTCCTAAATTGGTGCCCATATGAGTTTTAAAAAATTCTATGGTGTTGAGTTGGTCCCAAAATGGAAATGGTGCTGATTTGAGGCCAATATGGCCACCATGGCTGCCTTCTTGTAAATATTTGTATCACTACACAAAATGAAAAGTCATATTGGCATGGGGTTTTCACCAGAAGGCTTCTTATGATACCTAGGTGGTCCTAAGCGAAAAATAAAAATGGTGCTTTGTAGAAATTGAATTTAGCCACCACAGTGGCTGTCTTGAAAATTGTGCTTCTTCTACTGCTTCTAAATTGAAGGTCATATTAAATTGGGTTTTCACCTAAAGATTTGCTTTGATGTCAGCTTGACCCTAATAAGAAATGGTATTAATCTAAATTCCAGTATGGCCACCATGGCAGCTATAAATAAAAATCTTGTTATTGCTACTCATTCACATACATGCCATCCATTACAGTTTTAGCATAATGATTAAATTTTTTAATCATAATTAATATTTTACATGATGCTCACTATATATAGATTACACTGTTTTGGTACATTTAAAAACAATAAACCAATAAAAAATTGTTATTTTCATTATCATCCTTTACTCCTACTTATCTTAAAAATTTTGAGAATATTCTAAAAATGAAGTTTTTTGTGTTAGAATAACAATTGAGTATATTTGTCTATCTTAGATCTACATTATTCATAGCCACTGTATATGGCACATTTCTTCAGTTTGAAAACTTGTCTCACAATTTCTTTATATTGTGATAATATATTTAGGTAGCAGACCAGTCCGTGCGTAATAAACTATGGCACCAAACAGGCTTTATCACTGACTGATAGATATTAAATGACTGAAAAATGTTAGAGGAAATGGATCTCTTTAAACTTCAAAACTTGTTGGCTTAGTAAAAGGACAACTCAACAGCTCTTTACAAATTTAAAAAGAAGAATATGAAAGTGATATAATACAGCACTCAGACTGGGCACATCATCCGCATTGTACAATTTGTAGTCTTGATTTTACAGTCATTCAGCAAAATTTAGACATGTAGAATAGTTGAATGAGTTGTGTATAAATAATTTATCAGTATGTTTTGTGTTTGGATTCTGGTTACTAATCCAAATGGATTTGCCCCATTTGTGACAAGAATTTTAACCAGCTACAGATCCAGGTTAGTAGCCACAAAAATGTCAGAATGTTAATTTTTCATATAGTGTTTGTAATAATGGCATGTAATAATATATTGGTAATACATTTGATGCTGAAATTATGCTATTTGGATACTAATGTTAGTAATAATTATACTTATACCTCTCTAAAGGTTGGCATTTATGCATCCTGAATGGGTAGTCATATCAACATGGAGTTTAATCTTGGAACACTTATGATGTCTGGTTGGTCCAAAATGAAAATTGTGCTGATCTAAGTTCCAATTAACTACCACAGCAGCCATCTTGAAAGTCTTATCATGGCTTCTCCTGAATGGAAAGTCATTTTCTCACCAGAAGACTGTTGTTGTTGTTGTTATTGTTGTTGTTGTTGTGGGGCTTAACACCATTTTTCAGCACACAATAGGCTATACATGGCGGCCAGTATAAATGGTGGAGGAAGAAACCGGGAAATCCTCAGGAAAGAACCACTGACCCACAAGAAGCTACTGGCAAGCTTTCTCACTTATCCACATTCGCCAAATCTTAGACTTGAACCCACACAGACCGAGGTGAGATGGAAGTGATCAGTAATGGAGAAGATTTTGAAAGATTTCCTGATGCTCCTAAATGAAAATCAAACAGTCAGGATATCAGTTATGGCCACCATGGAAAGTCATATCATCTTTGGGTTTTTTTTCCAAAGAAGCATTCTTAAGATTTCTAGTTGTAATTAAATAAAATGGGGCCAGTTAACATCCAGTGTAGCCACCTTGGTATTCACCTTGAAAATTTGTTATAGCTACTTCATCTAAATGGCAAGTCTTGTCAACATGGTTTCTTTTGACCATAAGACTAATTTTGGTATTGGTTGGTCCTGAGTAAAAATGGTGACTTTAAACATGACTGCCACAATAAACATATTGAAAATCTTGTCTCAGATTCCCTTTAATGGATGGTCATGATTAACTTTGGTGTATAGTTTGTTGTTAGTCAAAATGGTGCTAATTTTTCATTCATTATAGCTGCTGCAGTGGCTGATTTGAAAATTGTGGAACTCAAGAATATCAGAGATGTTTCAACATTTACCTTGTAAAAATAAATAGTCCTACCTTGAATTCCTGAAAATTCTTTTTTAACAGTAGAGAATCAGTCCCATTTATTTACTCTTGTTTTATGACAAAGATTACCAGTGGGGAGAATTATGGGAATACCTATTAAATTACAAAATACTAAATTGCATAGAGGAACCTAACCACCAATATATTAATTACTACTGATAAACTTGTGAATACTGTTTAAAGAAATTGCTATAGGTTTTGCTGTATATAGACACTTAAAATTTCTAATGCTATCTTACATTCCACCATTCATGGAGTATAAATACATCCAAGTACCCATTCTTTCATGATGACATTGTGCTTGTACTCAATTCAGCCTTGTGCTAAAAATAAACCATGATGTCATTGCCCCAGCTGAGGCCATATTGTTTTTGGACAAAGCTAGTGACACATAGTAAGTAACATGCATGCTGGCAGCATTTTGGAATTTATAAATAAGCTATATATTCTTCTGGAAAAGTAATTATTTAATATGGTGACCACTAAGCATTTGTTGCTATGGTTCATATAAAAGTAATTCGTCATTCCATTTTCCAAAACCTGGCAATGAGAGATAGGTGTATGAGATGGGTGCACCGATTACATACCTATGTAATTATGACAAAATTACCAGGATTATTTGCGATTATAATAATAATAATAATAATAATAATAATAATAATAATAATAATAATGAGTAGAAGATTAACAATAGCAAAAGAACTACTAGATAACAGTAACTTTTATTACTTACCATAAACTCTTGGATATAATATGCCGTTTTTAACGAAAATTTTTTTTCTTAACTAGGGGTGTGTGTTATACCTAGATGATGTAACTTTATCAAAGTTTTATTATAGGGCAAGTCAAAGATGGCACCAAATGTAAATCACCATCTTATTCATCTTTCTGTACCATGTACTGTACATTTTATATATATATATATATATATATATATATATATATATATATATATATATATATATATATATATATATATATGTGTGTGTGTGTGTGTGTATATATGAAGTTTATTTAGTGATAAATACCAATACTGTTACATCCACCAAAAGATCATCAAAATGATTTTTATGAATGTTCTCTAGGCTATAGCACTGACTTTGATCAATTATGCACTGATTAGGAGCTGGTGTTCTCAAGTATCTACACACGAAAACTCAAGAAATCCGGGTGCATATTACAAATTGGTGTATAGATTTTTGCATTACAGGGAAAGGAGAAGGTCTGGGTGTGTATTATATCAGAGATTTTAAGGTATATATGCATTAAATTATCACAGAATTACATGGATGATTTGCGTTGATAATAATAATAATAATAATAATAATAATAATAATAATAATAATAATAATAATAATGAGAAGAAGATTAACAATAGCAAAAAACTCACCATATAACAGTAACTTTTATTACTTACATATCCATTCAAAAATGACAATATTACCAGGTTGATTTGCCAAAATAATAATAATAATAATAATAATAATAATAATAATAATAATACTGATATCAATACTGAAAGGATAATATAAGCACTGTAACAATAACAGTAATAACAACAATACTAATAAATTACACTTGTAAAATTGAATATCATTGTAATTGGTCTTATTGGGTGCCTTATTGTTTCAAACCGTACAAATACTAATAAATTACACTTGTAAAATTGAATATCATCGTAATTGGTCTTATTGGGTGCCTTATTGTTTCAAACCGTACAAAACCATACAAGAATGTACAGTTAGAAATCAAACAATGTCAAAGTGACTTCTAGTTTGTATGATTAATGTGTTCAAAAATTATACTGCAGAGAGGAAAAAAATTGACATTTCTGTTATTTACAACACTTTGCATATAGATGAGTATTGTAAATTAAAGATTCAAAATGCACAATTCAAGAATCGATCATAGTCCTGAAAACTTGAATAAACCTGGTCCCGACATGTATAGTATTTGATTTGATGCACCTTTTAAGCAGTATGCTTCTTTTTCATTTTTTTTCTTCCGTTTTGGGGCAGGCTGAGACATTCTAACCATCGCTGTAACTGAATATTGGAGTGCCCATCTATATTCGGATGAACAAATTTAGCGCCTGGTACATCATTTTCAGTAAGAACAATAATACTGAAAGTATCACTGGTCGCTATTATGCTGGTTCATCTTGCCTTGATTTTAGACAGCATAGTTGGAGGAAAATGTCAATTATGTCCATAGTTTATCTGGAATCTTTAGATTTTGTTCAAATAAATAGCCAATGATTTAGACCAAAATGTTTATTTTGTACCCATAGATCTTTTCCTAATTGTAGGCCATTGAGGTCCCATGGTGGGCACCATTGTAATATCTTTAGTGGGTATATGGGAGAAATGACAAAGTTATGTCTCTGGGAGTTCTTGTTCTTGAATCAGACTTGCTGATGACTATGTGAATCACTAGAAGAATATGAAGACCTATAACATATGCACATGAAATCTATAAATAATTAAAAATGAACTAATCTCTCACACATGGACAGTTCACAAAAAGATAAGACATGGAATTATTTTAAATTAATGTAATTACAAAAACGTTTCCAGCACTTTTATTTCTCTGATGTACAATAGTTATTTTCGTAAATACCATTTACAAGATATTGAGTAACATATTTCATGCAAAAATATTGAAGCTTACTCCTAAAGAGATGTTTGAGGAGTCAGCAATGGAACAGGGGACTTGTTAATTTAATCAGCAGTTGCATGTTATGCACATGCAGTGCAAATGACTCGGACTCGGACTCACCATATGTGCCACAGAATATCTTATAGGATGGTCTGTTGTTGTCATTTATCCATTAGCACAGGTTTGTTATTGCTACTAATGTGGAAAATTGTTATGAAACATTTCATACACATTTATCCCATGGTCTACCATGAAAAGGGTTTCACTCAGACATCATTGAATCAAATGACAATTAATTTTTATTGCAGCTGTACATAAAAGATGTAGTGATCAATGATTATCCAAGGTTCCGTCACCGAGGTGTTCACATAGATTCCTCTCGCCATTTCATCTTCAAAGAAGTCATTTTTGATGTCTTGGTAAGTTATATATATATATATATATATATATATATATATATATATATATATATATATATATATATATATATATATATATACACACACATGCACATACACATATACATCATATACATATATACACATATACATGCACACAAATATTTTTTTTTTAAATGTTCATTTACTTGTTTGTGTCTGATGTTGAACATCCTGTAATAAACAGTTTATACTCATATCATTATTGACAGTATTTTAATGGTAATACAATTTTTACACAATATACATGTTCATTTATATACATACATGTTTTCCTAAGAGAAAACAAGTTTTACCAAGTGAGGAAAGTGTTAACATTCATGTATATGTTCCTACCAGTGAGTTAGTAGTTGCTGTCATAGTGTAACTGTCAGAATTAACACAATGCAAGAAATCAATACCAAATCAAAGTCGGCATCAATGGTGTAGATGTCATCACAATTACTATCAATAATACTGACATAGGTTTGCTCAATAATCCCTACATTAACAAAGCAGTTTGTCTGTAGAAACATCACACTATGCATGATAAATCATAGTGCATTTTTTTCTCCCAGTGTTTTTTTAAAAGCATAAAATTCATTTTAGATTTAGAGTGTGTAAATACTTTGACTACTGTTACTCTTTTTTTTATTTGTTGGATTTTGGTGACTTTTCTGTCATTTTCACAAGAGTCGCAATTCAGAATGAACACAGGAGATTTACTTCAAGCTGTATTCAGTTAGTTAACATAGCTAGAGGATATTTGAAAATTATTTTTTTCAAGTACAACACAAACATTTTTTCATTTTTTAATTGCATTCAACCAGCGACCCATGATTCGAAAGTACCCACCATGAATGAGGTGTGATCATTATGCCTTTCTTGTCTGGCATCTTTGTGAAGTCATTGTTATTTACTGATTAAGTGACATGTGATTATCACTCTTTTATTACCCAGCACCATTGTTGCAAAAAGTTTGTTATTTAAATGACTGCCATTTTTTTGTTTCAGTGCATCAGTGATAAAACTGTTCCCAATGAGTTAATTTTCTCAGACACACCACACAAATCAAATGCCATAACCAATTAAACATTTTTCTATAAGGAATGCTATAAGAAAGCCCTTTCTAATACATAAAAATGAGAATTTTAATGAGGGAAATTCGAGTCAAACACTCAAACAGAAATGAAAACATATCAAAGAATGTAATAAACAATCTTTACTTTGTGTGTGCATGAACACACACACAGACACACACATACATGTGCACATACACACACTTAGTTCCTTGTCTCTATGTTAGGGTCATCAATGTTATGACAGGGCTTGGTCTGAGTCATTGCTTTCTTCCTGTTAAAAAATCACTTTTCTTGCATTTTATTTCAGGTTATATAGGAATTTTTGTGTGCAATAATTTAATGAAGTACTGATTTGTAACAGAATTTCAGAATTTAATGAAGTACTGATTTGAGAGATAATATAAATGTGGTTTTATTATTTGTCCCCAGTTTTGATGAAATTTGGTTTAAAGAAATAAATTTGACTGGTTTCTAATGATTTTGCATAAACTGGTTCCAGATGCATATATCAATTATGCTTGATGGAAACTAAACATTTATGAGTCTTCTAAGTTTACAAGTTAATACACTTTTTACACTTGTTTATGGAACCAGAAGTTGGTATACTAAATTGAAACATCATTTATTTGTGTTATGTATTGTAATGTAATGTGAGTGGACTTTTCAGCATTAGCCATGTTCTGGTAATAGGAAGGACTTAGATACATATTCAGTAACACTGAAATCCATGACTGTTATCAGTGTTGTTAGATACAGACTTAAGTTTACTGAATAGTAGAACCATATACAAATACTGGTACAATATATACTCATGTACAAGTAGCATCCCGATGCAATCATTATAGACCTTTATATGTGATCACACATTGCACAATCAGATCAGGGTGTATGTTGTTTGTTTTTCTTATTAATCTTAATAAAGTGCATAGACCTAGATTTGCCTGCATATTATTCATTGGCTGGACTGGATTTGTGCAGTTTGCAGTTAGATTTGACATGTATATACATGGTAATTGTATCCAGTACATTCCTAACTGTAGAACCATCAGTTCATCTGAAAATCTGTTCTTTTGTGAACAACTTTCTTTCCTACATAATATGAAGGGGGGGGGCATTTATGGACACAGCAAATACCCTCATTTAAAGTGCATGTCAGTAATGCTTAGAATGATCATAGTACTGAAATGTCATCAAAGCAGATCATACATAGCCAGTGGTTGAGCAAGATACTTCCATCTTGTAGTACTCATCAATAGAGAGCAAATGACATAAACAAGCCAAATTTTGCCATTTTACTGTTTCTGTACATGCCCAGGTATCAGAATTAGCTGCCTCAATTTTTCCTTGGGAAAGGCACTTCTTAACTGAATTTCCTTGGCATGATCAGTATATGTGCTGTAAGTACTATTATACAGCAAGCAACCACAGTTGTTTAATTTATGATTTAGAATCCCAATGGTTTATGGAGGGGGGTATTGTTACACCCTGTGCTGGTCCACCCATCCATCTGTCTGTCCTTTACTACATCTTCTAAACTGCTGTAAGGAAATTCATGAATCTTTGTAGTCATTTTCTCCATCTAGTAACTATCTTGTATATACATCTACCATGTTATTTAAAATTTCAAAAGCAGCAAAGACAAATGTTTCCTAAAATTTATTATTTTGTTTATAAAATAAATAATTTATTGACATTTTTTAAAAAAAATACTAGCATTTGAAAAAGTGGCTTTATGATTTAGTTCAATATGGGGATGAAAAATTTTGTGAACATTAACTTTCATACAGCAATCTGAGAATGATTTGTTGCTTTCTGCCTGGCTTTTATGAACTCAAGAATATGAATTATCCACCCTAGTCTCTTGATAGATAGAACAATGCCACTTTCTATTTTCATAAAGATCATTCCAAGAAAAAGCATTCTTTCTCATTTCCTTAAGAAATGTTTTTTTTCTTTGTGGAGGGGTAGGTGAGGTGTTTCATCCTCATCAAGAAGCTTATGATTATGTCCAGGTAACCCACCACATAGCCAGGTGTCCAGCAATGTTAAGTCCAGAATGTCTAAAACACAGAATCACTCATTCATTTTGAATCCCTACACTAAAAAGAAAATGGTCATGCCTATATCACTGTAAATGAATCTCTTAATGAAATCTGAGTTTCTTGCTATTTTCTAACTTGTTATCAACTTCCTGTTTTTAATAATTGGGTATTAAAACATGTCTCAGAATGTGTTGAATGTGTAATAGTTGGTGTGTTTGATTATCAACAAATGTTAAGGCTGCATGCAATATATTTAACCTGATGATACAACACTGTAACTACTCAGCTGGGTCAAGGGTACATCTCAAAAACCATAAGCTACTGTTACTCTGTTAACATCTAAAAATGACAATGTGCAGAGTAATTATCACTTCCCTTACCAAGAAGGCAAAGTTTATTCACCTGGTAAGTTGACCCATTATATATGTGTAATTAAAAAGTGCTATATATGCCACATTTGTGTAGGACCCTCTTCATAATATAGTCAGTAATTTACTAAAAGTGCTCAGAAAATGAACCCTAAAAAATTTTAATAATGATGGAAAAATGTTTCAGAAGATGAATTTGTGGTTTTGTGGGTTGATGCCATTTTTCAGTTCATGATAGGCAAGGTGGCAAGTATATTTGATTGAGGAAAAATCCAGGTAAACTCACAGGAAGGATCACTGACCCACGGGTTGCTACTGGCAAACTTTCTTAGATATGTACATTAGCCAGGTCAAGACTCATGCCCAAGGTAAGATGGATCAGGGTTGATTCCTATCTTGCATATGATTACCACTATGTCACAGGTTTTAGCTCTACAACAGTTATGAAGAAGAAATGGTCTTATTTTGAATTCCAGCAAATTCCTTTTAGACAGCAGACCCATTGGAATGAATTCTTATTTACATAATGCTATTGGGATTGTGCCCTGGGAATTATAAAAAACAAACAAAGCATTGACAAAAGGTGCTCATCCGATGAAAAAGTTTTTATTATTCAGGTCTTTATTCTTTAAAGCCAAAGCCTATATTCCTGAAATAACAAAATAACTTTTTCATGTACACATTATTTGTTCTCCTGTTCTGTACTTAACATTATTCCAGGAACATAAGTTTAAAGTATTATTTCGCCATGTATAATGCTTATCTAAATATAAACAGAGTAAAGCCATGTCTGCTATCACATGATGTACCAGCATTTCAGTGTCTATAATGTTTGGTCAAAATCTTATGGAAAATGAAGTGTTGTGTTGTTGTTGTTGTTGTTGTTGTAGGCTTTATTACCATTTTTCAGCATAAGATAGGCTATACATGGCGGCCAGTATTAATGGTGGAGGAAGAACCCTGGAAAATCCCAGGGAAGAACCACTGACCCACGAGAAGCTACTCGCAGGCTTTCTCACTTACCCACATTAGCCGAGTCTGGACTCAAACTCATGCAGACAGAGGTGAGATGTCAGTGATCTGTAATGGTCAGCGCTTTAGACCATTCGGCCACTCCACTCAGGCCCCAGTGTTGTATTGAATTAATTGTCATGTTATATAGCTGAAGTTCAAAGTCTACAATGTTGAGTCTAAATCATGTGGAGAATAAACAGTATAAAATGAGATTTGCTGACATTTAATGCACTGGCAGATCAAGGTCTACAATGTTTAGTCTAAATAAGATGGGGAATGAACAATGTAGGGTCAGATCTGTGGTTTATGTGTTTGCAGATCAGGGTCTACAGTGTTTGGTCTAAATGAAGAGGAGAATGATCAGTGTATAGTCAGATTTACTGTCTCATAATGTGCTTTCAGTTCAGGGTCTTTGATATCTAGTCTAAATCATATGGAGAATAAACAGCACTGAGGCAGTTATTTGGTCAATGTGCAGGCAGTTTAGGGTCCTTGATACTGAGTATAAATCATATGGTGAATGAGTATTGTAAAATTAGATTTACAGCTCATAGAATTTACCTGCAGCTCTGGGCCTATAAGGTTTGGTCTAAATTATGTGGACAGTGAACAGCATAAAGCAAGGTTTGCTCACTCTGTGCTGTTCATAGTATGGCATGTCTTAAGATGGTCTAGGGGCCCCCAGTGGCCAAGTGGTCTAAATCTGTTACGGATCACTGCCATCTCACTTCTGTCTGTGTGTGTTCAGTCTAGGATTCCGAGAATGTGGATATGTGAGAAAGCTTGCCAGTAGCTTCTCATGGCTCAGTGGTTCTTTCCGGTGATTTCCTGGTTTCTTCCTCCACCATTAATACTGGCCGCCATGAATAGCCTATCGTGTGCTGAAAAATGGCGTTAAGCCCAACAACAACAACAAGAAGATGGTCTACTTTGATAAAATTTACACTTACAGTGTAGCTCAAAATAGCATGATAATTGCATTATAATATTCTTTATTGGGATATCCTCAATATTCAACCTTGGTGTATGTTAGTTTCAACCTTGGTGTATCATAGTATTGTTAACTCTGGGATTGATTTGGCACAAAATATGATTGTGTTGTACTGAAAAATTCATCCACCAACATATACCTTTTTTTTGTGGTATGTTATTAAAGGAATCGATGATCTTCAGCCTGTTAAAATTTAATAAATTACCCTTACTACATATTTAATTAAGAGTAGCAGAAGAAAAAGGCACAGCACCAACTGTTGGGTCTTTGTTCTATGAAAAACTTTAAGTTTTTCGAAAAGTTATATATTTAAACATTTTGCAAGTGATCATTAAATAGAAGCAAACATAGTACCATTGAGTTTAGTGGTCAGTATTATCTACATTTTACATAGTAGCAAATGCTTTAGACTGTGGCAGCTTACATGTTCAGATAGACAGCTGAAGCCTTCTCGCTGACCATGACTTGTATATACATCATTATATCCCATAATTATCAGTGGAGTGGGAGTTTTCCCTTCAGTATCATTAAAGTGCAGTTCTCCTTCCTGCAATTAAATAGATATTTATTATACTTGAGTGTGACATAAAAAGTACTTACTGGTAAAATAATTTTTTTTATTTTTATCTTTACATGTCTGAAAAATACATGATTATATTTTCACATTTGAAAATACAAGCTTGTTGTCATGCTATTTGGCACTTAATTATGTCTGCCTTGGCAGAGGCATACCTGCTGCATGAAACATGAACACTTTGTGAGCTTTAACAAATAAATGGAAACTGATAGTACCTTTCAGACAGAAATTTGATTCTCATTTTATTCACATCTTTATGAAGTTGTCTTCCCTTGCCACATTGACAACAGTGGTAAATCAGCTGTGGTGCATTTCTCAACTGGACATGGTCAGATATTTTAAAATAATGCACAAATACCTTCAAAATATAATTTGCTGCAGAAGTTGGAGATATTTATATAGAAACCAACAATGAAAGAAAGATTAATTTATATAAATGGGGTTGGGGTGTACTAAGAAGTGAGTTTTATCTTCAAAATTATGATTCTGGAGCAGGTTTTGTATGCAATAAAATGAACTTTTGGTGTAAATACTGGATATATTTCATCTCATGGTACAAAATAATATTTTTTTGATGGAACGATAAAAAGATGAAATTGATATGGTATACTACAGTTCAACTCTGTCTAGTCAGATCATTATTATGTCCTACATTGATTCTAAAATGACTGGATGTTGAGGAAAAGTACTTGTTTTCACCATTGTAAAACATTTCAGAAATTTAAGAATTATAATTTTAGTGCAAAATAATATAAAACACTCTTTCATAGTTGAAATTTAATTAAGCCACATGTATTAAAATACCACAAAATATTTTCCTGCTGATAAATATAATGCAATTAGGGTTTTGGGACAGACATGAAAGAAAAGATTGTTTGGTGCCTTAAAGTAAAGTAACAGTCATGACAGGTTATATCATACCAAGGCAATGGACATTAGGTGTTTTGCCCAAGGACACATTCGGACAGCCAGCCTGGCTGGACCTGGGCTAGATTTCATTTAGCACCCTTCTGGTTGCAAGTCTGGCATGTTAACCAATGAGTCCTTATAGGTTACTACATTTGTATTGGAAAATATGAATGAGTTTTTTCAAATGGAGACTGCATAGTTCCATATACGCTGTAGGAAAGGCACCAACAAATGCAGTGTTTTCTTTTTGAAAGTTCTCATTTCATTAATTAAACTTCACAATGTAGAGACAGACATTCACTGAGTCAGTGGAAAGGAAGTGCAAGAAAAATTTTTTCACACCTTGCTGACATTTTTGGCTATGAAATGGCCTTGCCTGTCATGTGATCATTATCTGTCAGTATGTCAACATTTGCAGAGCCAATCTAGATAAAATTT
The DNA here is from genome assembly GCA_016746295.1 of Potamilus streckersoni. NCBI lineage: Eukaryota > Metazoa > Mollusca > Bivalvia > Unionida > Unionidae > Potamilus > Potamilus streckersoni. The sequence continues at coordinate 2,950,439 of JAEAOA010002358.1, read as the reverse complement.
AGCAGAAATTTCATTTTCTCTGACAACCTGCAGCTATCAGAAATGTATCCAGTGTGGCATTGTTGGAAACAGTGTGGCTTCAATAACAAGACAACTGGAAAACCTCTTCATCTTTTGTCCACAACAAATAATCCAGTTTAAATAAAACTTGGCAGAGATGTACACTAAGACATTGCCATCTAGGTTTTGTCGATTACACTTACTTCCTTAGCAGTAGTGCAGTTTTCAAAGTAACCAAACTGAAAGCTTGTTTTTGACTCCTCCAGAGTGGTTGAGCCAGTTGAAATCAAATTGTAACAGATGTTGCTTGGGACACCCACAATCAAAAATATGTCTGTGGGGACATCCATCATCATCAACAATTGGGCTTCCATAGCAGCCAAGTGGATAACCTATTAGTGACTTCTCTAGAAAGGCCAAACCAAATGAATAAAACTTTACATAAATGTACTTTTGTACCACTGTCAAAATTATGTCAGATTGACTTCCATAGCAGTGATGTTGCTGTCAAAGCAACCAATTTCTCTAGTGACTGAGCCAGTTTAGTTAAACTTTACAGAAATATTCTTTATTGGGATATCCTCAATCCAAATTATATTTGAGGTGATTTACCCATGTACAAATTACTGAAGGAGTGGTGTGAAACTGTTTCATCTGGTTGCTATGAAAGCAACCAGATGAAACAGTTTCACACTGCTCCTTCAGTAATTTGTACATGGGTAACTGTGAACTCACTTATGACACAGAGCCAGAAGTAGACACATATTTGTTGAATGTGAAGAAAAAAAGCAGCAAAGTTGGTTAGTGAAACCTTGATATATCACTCATTTTATCATCAGAATCAGTGGTTAATACACAGAAAACTAAACACATTAGAAATTATCAGCTTTTAATAAAAAGCCATATATTTTGTTTAAATTTCTTTCCAAACAACATTTTCAGTACACTGTAAGTAACAATAGTCAATGAAATTTCAGTCAGTGAAAATGCCTCTAATACCTTCTGGTGGCATAACTTTAAGAAATAAATCCCAATTAAATATGTTTGTTAAGTAAGATTTGTGCTTTAGTTCTGTCTTTCACTTTTTTCAGATAATCATCATAAATACAATACTTGGTATGTCCTCATGTATTCAGATGTGAAAAATGTCAACCTACCAAAGCAACTATGTCTGAGAGCATTTCTCTGAAAACCTGATTAAGTGCCAAACCTGTTTTGATCTCCAACTTGCAGTAGTATTTGTTATATTGTTACACTCATTTTAAAAGCAGACCTGCTTTGTATTTTTGTGTTAATTACATCTTTTGTAACAATTCAAATAAAGTGAGTAGAATAAAATGAAAGTTAAAATGCACTCAAATCGTACCTGCACAATAGCTTGAACTCATGGTTGTGTTGCATGAACTCATTTCAGTTTTTCAGGCAAACATTATCATGAATATTATTATGCAAGTAAATGATTAACCTTCCTTAAATTCGACATCTCATTAATGAATTTAATCAAAGATATTAAGGCAACCAGGGAAAAGGAGTACTCAGTGATAAAAAGCTTTGTTTCACAGATATGGTTAATTTTGGAGAAGCAAGTTACAGGATTTGTAGTTTAAATTTGTGGATTGTTACTATGAGATTTCCTCAAGGATGAGATTGTAATGAAATCATGGCATCAGTAGTTACTAATAGAACAATAAAACAAAAAAGTCTCAATGTTTACAGCTGTTTCAGAAAATAAAGGCTGAAATCTTTTAAGAAAGGAATCTTGTTTCATTGTCAATCAGCAACAACAATACCAGTGACATAACCACATTGTTTTTATGTACACATGATAGTTCTTGAAACTTTCTGAAATAATGTTGTTAGTGATCTTTCAGAGTTTGTGAGCCAGTTTTAAATTGACTTTGCAGAATTGTTCCATTAGGTACCCTCCATATTTGTTGCCAATAAATTACATTTGAAGCTAGGTACGTTTACTGTTACACTATTCTTTCATAGGATCATCAGTATTATAACTATTAGCTCTGCGAGCAATACCAGGTCTTTGTGGACCCTTTTTTCGCAGCATTTTCTGTCTATTTCTTGCTCAAACTTTTTCACATACAATACTGGGTTTAAGAAGATCTGTTGTTAATATTCCAGTGTCAGTAGTCAAAGATTGCAGTTTTAGTGTCATTACATTTGGAGATGCATCTAACGATATTCAATCAAACTGGATTTTGTAGTTATACTATTTTATGAACTCTTTTGAACCAAGTAAACTTTATTTGACTCAGATTAAGTATTTCTTTCTTCCCCATCATGCCTAAAAAAAACTACATAAAATGAATAAGACTGTCATGGAGATCCCATCATGCCTAAAAAAAACTACATAAAATGAATAAGACTGTCATGGAGATTTGCAGCTGACATTTGCAGAAAAAGAACTGATAAATTAGAATGCTTTTTTACATTCCATCATCCTGTAAATCAGACTTAAGTAGAAGATATCAATTGATTTTCACTATCAAGTACAAAGTAGGCTGTAATGATCTTACATGTGTAACCTGTTTAATGGGATAGAGCTACCAATGTCATAGAGCACTGAAACATAATCCTAGTAATATAGATCGTACCAACAACATGCAATGTGTTATACAGTGAAACCATTTGACTGTCAGGTCTTGATTATTTTAATTGCAACATCATCATGGAATTGAGGATAATCTGAAAAAAAGTGTTAAGAATCCTGAAAATTCTAAAATTGATTTTAGCTGAAAGATTTTTGTGCAGTTACATGAATGTTCAGAATTTTTTTCATTTAAAATTCTTGGTTTAAAAAATTTTGAATAGCACTAAGGTGTTAGCAATATCTGGGTCTCTACAGTTTGCATTTGGACTTGATTTATAAGCAAGCACATACAGTATGATTTATAAGCAAGCACATTCAGTAGGCCTGTGTACCTGTCAATGATTTATATGCTTCTACACTGCTTAATATGTAGGTGTTAACAGATGGAGTCAGGCCCAGGTTACACTGTAGAGTGTAAGACTTTTATTGGAATTGCCTAACCATCTCCTCTGAATCTACAAGAAAAATTGCATGTAGATTTGAGTCAAATTTGCACATGATGAGTGTGGTTTTAGTGCCAGAATATAACACCAGCATATGGTGACTGAAACTACACTCACCTATAGCCACACTAACAAAAGTGTAGCATGGTCATTCCAGTTTGTGAGTACAAGTATTTAAATTTCATGCTTCATGTAAATATTTTATATTTTGGGGAATTGGGGGTGGGCTTAACAATGACTTTTTACAGTAATAAATTGAGTGTATGACTTTGATTTGCCCAAAAGTTAATGGAGCAAATCAATCTGTCCATTTCATTGATTAGCATTTTCCTTTTATTTTAGCAAGTTTCTTATAATCCTTGCATGCTTTTGCTGAGTGCTCATTTTGCAAACTTTGTTGTGAAGACTATGGTAGAGACAGATTTTTACATGTACATGTATTTCTAAAGAAAGCACTGAATATTAGAAAATTTATTGAACACTGTCAATTTTTCCCAGGCTGTGGAAGTAAGTAGGTCTTTGCATAGGCACCTGATTCATCATTTGGATAGACCATGGCTATAACAACCATGTCTCTTCTGTAATGGGGTGGGGGGCATACAGCATCCTATATCCTTAAAGATTTTCATTTCTCATTGAAATTTTGAAGGTCTTTATGGATTGTAGTCAGATTTTGTTGGAAGACATTACATTAAAAAGATACCAGCAAAGTTTGACTTTCACCATTTTCCAACAAAATTTTATTTAGTGTAAGTCCATGTTTCATTTGGAATTCATTCAGCAGCATTGTATTAGATAATCCAGTGGTTATAGGTTCATTATCAGCCAAGGTCGAATTGGGTTTGATGACTCTATGTTTCTAAGAAAGACACTTGGCTCCCAGTTCTTCACCTTGATATAACCAACAATTTGTGCAAAGTGCCATTAAATTATTTTTTTTAAAAAAAGCATTGTATGAGTGGGAGCACATGTATTATATGGACAATTTTAGTTGAGAACCTATTTAACCATGTTATGTTGTGCTGTATGCTTTTCAAAATGTGCTTAAAGCATGACAATGCAACACTGGACTGGCTACCATTGTTGGTTGATTACAGGCTGATAGCTGTAGTGTCATAATACATTGTCATGCAGCAAGTCTTGATTTGTGATTCAGACTATTATAGATAATAGCTGCACCTTATACACTTTCAAAGATAAAAATTGGAAGTGACCTTGTGTTATGCAGTTTGCTATTAATATCTTATCTTTGAAACCTCATGTTAAGAAAAGAACATACATCAGCATATTTTCCTGAATAGGTTCAGGACATGTCAGCTTATGTCACCATATGAGATCAGGACATGATTTCATAAAACTTAAAAGAAAGACATGGAATATACACTAAAATTTAGAATAAACATTGAAAAAGTTATTAATGATAATGATCAAATTTGCAGCTGGAGCTTCTGTTTTCCATCACAAGACTTCTGAATAGTTGGAAGGCTTTTGTCTTCACAAAATAATGATTTTGATGGATTTAGTTTTGAGCAATAGATTGAGGTCTGTTCCTAGTCCTTTATAATAAATGGCTTTTACTTGTATTAAAGTTTACCAAGAAAAAACTGTCAGATCCTAACTAAATATAATGGCTAATATGGTACAGTGTACCTGGCTCAGATAAATAGTACACTGAATTAAGTGACTCAGATTACTACTAATGGAAGGATTAAATGTTTCTTACTCCTTATTATCTAACACATTATGTAATATTGGAGGATACGGATATGACTGTTGCTATAAACATTTTTGTATCCAGTACATAATTTGAAAGCATTTCAATCAAACTTTGTACACATGTTGAGTAAGGTATATTTTCATACTTAGAAGCTTTTGTATTTCAGTACTTTTTACATTACCCTAGAAATAAAGTGTAACATAATTAGTATATTAGCAGATAATTATTTTCATATCAGCACATAGTTATGAAATGTAAGTATTTAAGAGAGAAAATAGCCTACATATTATATATTAGGTTAGTTTTGCATGGGCAAATTTCCAAGATTTGAGCCTAACAATTACTCTGTGTTTTAGTTTCACACACCTTCCCTTAAGTTACTATTTCCTGGGTGTAAAAAATTCATCCCTATTAAGCAATCACCTGGCTTCCACAGCCAGTTTTTGTAGAAATCATTGTTGATGACCCACCTGTTTTAAGAGGTGTGTTTTTAACTTCCAAGAATTGGATACATAAGATAGACTGTACTGTGAGAATAAGGAAACACTATTCAAAAAGAAACGATATGAATCAGCATATCTTAACTAGAAGAATACCCCTAAAGAATTTAATAACATTCTACACATAAATTGTTACTTTCTCCAGAATCATCTGGATGTTGTTCACATGTATTTATGTTTTTATTTTCTTCATGAGAGTTGTCATACATATATGGTGTTACAGGTCCATGTTTTCTGTAACAGGTTTCTTTGCATTTTTTTGAACTAAACAGGTACTGTATGTACTCAATTATAAGTCAGATCCAACTTAGAATAGACCCAGATCTGACATTGCATAATGCACAAGCAAATTTGGGTATGTGCAGTTCATTGGATCTAATCAGTAGAACCAACAACATAAACCCTTGTCTGGCGTTGCATAATGTGCTGCCAAATCAGAGTCTGTGTTTTATGTAGTTGGACATGGATTGTACATGAATACATATTGTAATACTGTTAAAAGGTTATATTGTTGGAAGGACTTGGCTTTTTTAAATAGAAACTTCTAAATTAAATGTCTTTGATGATAGGTTGGATAGGTTGGATATTATGATGCAGAATATATTGTAACCTGTTAATATTTCATGCACTTCCATGTAGTGCCTTTGATGATAGGTTGGATATTATGATGCAGAATATACTGTAACCTGTTAATATTTCATGCACTTCCATGTAGTGTCTTTGATGATAGGTTGGATATTATGATGCAGAATATACTGTAACCTGTTAATATTTCATGCACTTCCATGTAGTGTCTTTGATGATAGGTTGGATATTATGATGCAGAATATACTGTAACCTGTTAATATTTCATGCACTTCCATGTAGTGTCTTTGATGATAGGTTGGATATTATGATGCAGAATATACTGTAACCTGTTAATATTTCATGCTTTTCCATGTAGTGTCTTTGATGATAGGTTGGATATTATGATGCAGAATATATTGTAACCTGTTAATATTTCATGCTTTTCCATGTAGTGAGCTTTCCTAATGCAAAATTTATAAAAGTAGGATTAGGAGCCTTCTGGATCTTAATGGTTAATTACTCTCATAATGCAAATGCTTGATATTTTGTTGTTGGAAATAAGTCCTGTGGCAGTGTAGCTGAAATATCACATTTTGCCTACTGCTTAAAGTCCATGATTTAGTGAATTTTCCATAGGAAATGTTAATAGTTCACTGGAGCAAATGATCAGCATGACTTTTTTTTTCTTTATTTAGTAGATATTGATAACATTATGACCAAGACATTTCACTTTCTAAATTGTCACTTGCTTGGTCTTGTAGTAATCATAACAGCCTCTCATGTAAGAGTACCAGGTTGAAATCCCTCAATGTACTTAATATCATGCAGGAGAACCAGGTTAAAATCTCATGATGTACATGATATTATACATGGGTATTAGGTTCAAGTCCCACAGTATACTTAATATCATACAGGACTACAAGGTTAAAATCCCACAATGTACATGATATCATACAGGAGTACCAGGTTTAAATCCCACAATATATTTAATATCATGCAGGAGAACCAGGTTCAAATCCCACAATATATTTAATATCATGCAGGAGTACCAGGTTCAAATCCCACAATGTACATAACATCATACAGAAGTACCAGGTTAAAATTCCATGATGTACATGATATGCATTAGTACTAGGTTAAAATCCCACAGTGTAATTAATATCATGCAGGATTACCATAATAAAATCCAACAATGGTTTAAAAAGAAAATAATGAGCTTGCTTACTTGAATTGAGAAACAGATTTATCTTACTTTCAGAATTTTCTATACAAAACAGTGGGACAGTATAAATGCAAAGAGCTGACATTGTTGTACTAGATACCTTACAAAATATGTTACTTGACTGTCCTAAGCACTTTAGTTTGCCAATATGTTCAAGCATAACATAAAAAGAAATTGTTCTTTTTGTTCTTTTTCCATGTAAATAACATATATTTCACCTTGTTGGTGAAAAACTGAAGTATTTTCACTTGTGGCTTTGCTACTTGTGAAAATACTGAATTTTGCATGCATTATGTTCTATACATTTGCTTCTTCAATACTTGGGTTTTATCTTGAATGTGTTAAAGAGAGCTGCATGTGGTTCATAAAGAAGTACTCTCAGTGTACATACCTCTTGTAAATAGCAGACATGACATTATCCAATTGAATTCTTCCAAAAAAAAAAGTTTTATCCTTATTAAGGTATGTAGGAGCAATGGGTTATCATACACCTTAGCAATGATGTGAATTAAATATGCCATATTGCAACTATGGCTTTTTTTCTTGGGCAGACCCAAGATTTTGTTATAAGGAGTCAGTTTTGAGAATGCATAGTTCTTTTTTTTCTAATGGGTACTTGTCACTGTATTTTAGGAGAAATATTGACTAGTATTTCAACTGGAAATAATGTTTTGACTGTACTCCATTCTCTAGTCTCATCTAACAGCCACTAACTATATTTGTTTGGAAGGGGGTTGGTGGCAATGTAGAGGATTTTATTTTGTTTGAACTTACTCCATTCTCCAGTCTCATCTAACTGCCACTAACTATATTTGTTTGGAAGGGGGTTGGTGGCAATGTAGAGGATTTTATTTTGTTTGAACTTACTCCATTCTCCAGTCTCATCTAACTGCCACTAACTATATTTGTTTGGAAGGGGGTTGGTGGCAATGTAGAGGATTTTATTTTGTTTGATATTGCATTTTATATATTACTCTTTATTATTATGCCACTTAAATTTTCTTTGAAGATTTTGTATTTTTATCATTGTTTTATTTTATATACATTTTACTGATTCTTAACATTTATTTTATAGAACTTTGTAAAATTATTAGGAAGGTTTTATCTTCAATGTTTTTTTGCAATTCCTATTTTTTTTTTTTTGCTTTATTGTAATTGGAACCATTTAGCCACTATTATGTTGATATACACTTAAAGCCTGATACATGCATGTATGCTTGCATACATAAAGTTATTCTGATTTTGTAGTCATTATTTTGAACACAGCTACTATAAATTACAGGGTTATGCATTTTCCAAACAAACTTTTTGGATACCAATAGAGATATGTGTCCCAATCATCCAAATGCAAACAGAATTGATGCAGATCTGCCGTTTGTACATATGGTACTAACAGAACTGGATGAGTACATGAAATCAGGAGTAGAACCAGCAGCACAGACCGTGATGATAATACATTATATGGTAGCAGATCTGGGTGTACATACATATTATATGAATGATTGCAGACCTTAGTGAATGCATTTTATATGAAATCAAGAGTAGAGCCAATAGTACAGACATAAATGACCTTCCTGCAGAGTATGTAATAGTAGTCCTAGATCTTGGGGTTTGGTTTTTAACCAATATTGCAGACCTAAATAACCTTCTTGAACATTATGTGATAGCAGATCAGGGTGCTTGCTCATTATTTGAAATTAATATTAGAACCAATGACACAGACCTAAATAACTTTCTTGCACATTATGTGATAGCAGATCTGGGTGCTTGCTGTTTGCAGTTAAATGTAATACAGCATATGAAATACTTTTAAAATAACAGTGATCTGACAGATACAGGTATGAATTCATGTTCTGTTTGTTTGTGTGTGAGTGTGTGATTTAGATTTTTAATGTAGCTTTAACATTTTTTCAGTCATATTACTATGATGTCTGCAGCATGGCAGTTTATTGTGATGTCTAGCACTGGGGCATCATGCCACAGACGTGTAGTATGATGAACCACCCAGTCACATTATCCTGACACTAAGTTGACCAGTCCTAACACTAACCTCTTAATGCTGTTAGTACCATTTTTGTAAGTCTTTGTTAGGACTTTGCCAGGGATCTAGCCTACAACCACCTGCATCAGAAGTGGACACTCGAACTAGGGTACCTGCACAGTCTCATGTTTTTTTAATCTTTAATTTGCAAAACTAATTGCTTCTTTCATGTGTAAGTAATAAATTTCATTTGGAATACCATTATGATTTTGATAAGAATGCTGTCTCCACCATGAAATGTGTTGATATATCAAAGAATTTACTGTTTAACTGAAAGTACATGGAATGAGAACTCCAAAGGGCACCAGAACATGAACATGAACCTTGATAGTCGACTGTGAGATTTTTGTTTCAGTACAATAAACTCATCATTATGATGATTGCCTTGCTTATTGGGGAAAGGGTCACTGTGGCAAGTTTTGAAGTTCTCTGTTTGAGTGTATGACATCCTAGATGAACCTTATTCTGTCATGAATTGCTGTGAGTGCATCATATGCACACACACACAATTGGATAACCATATAGAAAACCCCATTTTCTTTGATAACAGTATATTAGAGCTCATTAATACTGTTGTTGGCCTATTTAAAGATATTTTAATGTATTGTCAGCAGATGTGATGCTTTAAACTTCAACTTTCAAGAGAGAATGAGAGGTTAGGCCTTGCAGATGTATATTCTCATAAGCTTATCTGTTAATGTTATATGGGTTGAAAGTGTCATCCATAACATACATGTACATGGTTAATCACAATACTGAAACCCACTGCAGTGACTAACTTTATGTTATGTATATAGAAAAGTCTAATGCAAGATGTCCCATCTATATAGTATATAGAAAAGTCTAATGCAAGATGTCCCATCTATATAGTATATAGAAAAGTCTAATGCAAGATGTCCCATCTATATAGTATATAGAAAAGTCTAATGCAAGATGTCCCATCTATATAGTATATAGAAAAGTCTAATGCAAGATGTCCCATCTATATAATATATAGAAAAGTCTAATGCAAGATGTCCCATCTATATAGTATATAGAAAAGTCTAATGCAAGATGTCCCATCTCTATAGTATATAGAAAAGTCTAATGCAAGATGTCCCATCTATATAGTATATAGAAAAGTCTAATGCAAGATGTCCCATCTATGTAACAGAATGTCATTGCCTGCATATTGAGCTAATGGTAAACAAATTTAAAACAAAAATGCTGTTACCATGGAAGCCACAACAGAAAATTGACTTAATGTCTCTGTTTCCCCTGATATGCAATGGATGAACAATAGATGAGTATGTATTTATCGCTATATAAAGAAAGAAATTTTAACAAAGCAGATGCTGTCGATGCCATAATCTATTGCAAGGGTGCACAAAGTTTTTCAGTATTCGAGCTACTTATAAAATAACCAAGCCAAAATGATCTACCTACCACAAAAATGCAAAACATATATAGACTGACATCTATTTTTTTAATGCTACATGATCTACTCAACACTACTTTCACCATCAACTGGTCAATCACCACCGACATATTGTGCACCCCTGATATATAGTGTACATGCTTATCTTAGCTCTTCACTTGCATCACTATATCTGTCTCCATCAAAAGGAATAAAAACTCAGTCTTACCAGAAGTGCAAATTCTGTATTTCGGAATCTCTGTAGTTACTGAAATGCCTGCAAAATATTTGATCTTGCCAGTTGAAAAATGTTTTGGCCAGCCATCTCATATTTTGTAGTTGATTCAGTGAAATCAGAGTTGTTATGGCTGTACATCTGTGTACATGTATGCAGGGGTCAAGCTAGACTTAAATTTTAGGGAGAAGTGACTTCTCCTTTTGGTCAGAACAGGGAGAAGTGGGAATTAATCAGGGAGAAGTGAGACTGAAACAATAAACACTATATATATATATATATATATATATATATATATATATATATATATATATATATATATATATATATATATACACACACTCACACAGATGCATTATCATATTTTAATTGTGTGCTCTATTTCTTGGTATACTTTTAAGTTTTAAGCAATGCCTTATTTTCAAGTTGAAAAATATTTGTTATTTGTGAGTATCAGTATATTTTGTATGCGTGTACAAAAAATTATATTCATACCCATTCTATTCATACTTAGTATATGTGTTTTCTAATTAAAGTAAATGCAGTTTATTTTGGCTGTATGGCTTAAATATCACATATGAAGCTATACATTGCAATTAATTTTCACTGATAGAAGTAACAAGATTAGAGCCTTGTAATTGGATGTTAGTAAAAATGCTTAATAAGCTACCACTTAATTTTTTTATTTTTCTTAAGTTTTGTGTACAATTGCAGTCAAAAAGATTTCTAGCATTCTTTGAAACAGCCCCTAATACATGTACATATGAATAAATGCACAGGTGACTTCAAACCACACTCTGCGTCCTAATTTCATTGTTTCCGATAAAACATTAATGTAATTATTCATAAACAACACACTGAAGCACTAAAGTCGATATATAACTAAACTGGACCCTATTTTTTTTTTACCCCCAACCAAAAAATCCAAGAATATGTCTTGCACAGAGTGAGTGCATCTATTTTTAGACCAAGTTGGGGGGTCTCGAACTACACTTTCTTGCTTCGTTACAAAAAAAAAAAACCATTAAAAGTTCTGCATATTTATGGTTTGTCTACCTACTGATAATAATGACATGGATTGGTTAAATTATTATTTGCTTCATTACTATATATATTTTTCGTATTTTCACAGTTTAATGAAGTGGTATATCAAATACGCAGCGATGTCCGCCATTAAAATTTCATTTACGGTTTCAAACTGATTTTATACAGAAAATACGCAAATACGGCGGTTAAAATTTCCATTTATTAAAAATAGAATAAAAATTAGAAAACGCTTTTCACCGATCGTATTTTTAAAGCAAATTACTATTTGCATATTGATGTTTAAATTTTGAAACAGAATTTGGCATCTTTTCATCATAGCACAGTAGGGCCAACTTTATGAAATCAAACAGGGATATCTTGCTCCCGAAAAGGGTTAATGGTCAGTTAGCTATTAAAACTTGCATGTGAATGTACAAGCATTTCTTTGTCGCCATAAGCTGATTGGTATCAACATCACGTAAATACATTTGGGGTTGGGTTACAGCAGTGCCAGAACTTACTGCCTACAGCGAGGAGGCATCTCAAAGTCGTAATCTACAGTCATATTACGTCCAAAAAATCAGAGGGCGAAGTCGTTTTCGCTTTCAGGCAACTTTTTCGCCCACTTTGCCTGGTAGCGTGACCCCTGATGTATGTAACAAAAACCTTGAAAGGTGGAAAAATTGTTACAGCTGTTGTTGCAACCATTTTGAGCCAGTTACTAGATAGAGACTCAATTTTTACCACAGAAATTTAACATTCATTCTCAGATGTTTAGTCTACATAAAAAAACTCTCCAAAAAGGCCCCCAGATTTCACACCCTCTCCACACAGAAAGCCATGCAGAACCTTAAATGTGACAACCCATTTGCGTGCAAATCAGAGAGAAATAAGATTGTCGATAAATAGGTGTGTACTATGTACTTGGAAAAATATGTGGATGAAAACTCTATAGAACAAGCTTTATGATACAAAACCCATCACTGGAGTGGTCTTCATCATATACAACTTATTCCAGAGATGAGATGGTATCATGTCATTCTTATGTCATGTGACCCATACATACCTTCTGAAGAGGGAACTTGACCAGAATGCATTAAATGCAAGTGTCCATGAACAGTAGAACACATTTGTGTTGAGTGTAATATCTTCCACACTGAGACAGAATTTTTTTTTTTTGGTGAGCTTGGTTATGATGATATAAACAAATTTTGACCCTATATTTTTTTAAAGTTTGACTTTTTAACTTCTTATCTTTTATTGTATGTATCTTTTAAATACGTTTAACATCTTTACAATATATATTTTATTCTCATAGGAAATCGTGTTTATATTTATTTAGAAGGGTTTATGTTCCTGAAAGAGTTTAGAAATTTTTACTTTTTCTTCTTTTAATTCTTGAGTGCCATTATACAACTATAATCATGCTGATGTGCTCTTACACTTGATACATACATACTTTACCAATTTCCATTCCTGTATCTCCACCCCAGAAGGTTTGATCAAATGTTAGAACTATGAAAGTACATTTATTTAAACCATCCACTATTAGGTTTACATCTATATTGTATTACTACACAGATATTGGAAGTGTTAACTTCTGACATTAAGCATAAAGTGAATGTGCATAGATGCATTACATGCTGATGCACAGAATTATATACTTTGAATTTTTAACTTAATTTTTAAATATACATAATAGTGACATAAAAACTTTAGTATCAGGATCATTAATCCAGACATTTGAAATATTCCCCTGTCTGAATTCCAATAGTTAGGAACATATTTTATCTATTATTCTGTAGCAAAAGCAACATATGTGACCAACATGCTGAATTAGTCAAATATACAGAAATTTCAGGATGGTTAAACATTATAATTTACAATTTGTTTCCTGCTGTTGCTGCCCACAAGAAATGATTCTACATTCTAATTACAGTAACAAATGGAAACTGAAGTGGTCATATATCAGGATTGTCAATAGCTATTTGTCCACTTCTGACACATGTTGATGCCCATAATGACCATTCAAAGGGATGCTGGTTGATGATGTGTTGCTTGTATTTACACTGCAACCCAAATTAGACATATATGTGGGTTAATAAAGTGTTCATAGCCCATCCTTAAACAGTTCTTTGTCAACTGCTCTCTGTCTAATCCTTCTAAATTGAAAAAATCTCCCAGATAACTGTTCTATAAATATCCCTTTTTGAGAATTGGGATATACTTTGATTGACACTTTTGGTGAAACAAATTATTGTCAGCACTATACAACTTTATTATGTAGCTTTATGGTGTCATTAATTAAATCTTAAAATGTAAATGGACTTGATCATTGTTCTTTAGGAACATAGAATGTAGCATGTTTTCACTTTTACAAAAAATTCAATAGTTTTACAGTTTCAGTAAAGTGTAGTAATAGAAACTCCACACCAAACATGCAATATTACCATTTACATTGCCTGGTCAGTCATTGAAAGCATCCTCACCCATGTCATTTGAATTGCAGATATATGTGGTGGAAATAATAGCTTGTCATCCAAAATGCACTCAAAGGATTCCATAAAATTGTGGAATGTAATTACTTCATTTTCTGCAGAAGTCTGGAATTTTGTAGGGTACTATTCATAATACACAAATTTCACCCAAGGGAGTTAATTTTGTAGGGTACTATTCATAATACACAAATTTCACCTAAGGGAGTTTCTTTGTGGGATAATGAAATGCAGAATCTAATTCCAGTTTAGAGTCATGACAAAATTTGTTAATCAAAAAGCTATGTTGAAATTGATCTACTCTGACTGTACATTTTAGCGGAGTAGCTGGACAATATACAGTGCATACTCTAAATGTTGCCTAGTATTTCTCCATTCAGGAATGGCTCTTCAAAATATTTCTCTTGAGTGAGGAAAAGCAAATTAACAGAATCTACAAGGGGTTCATGAACTTAATGGATTTTGATCTGTAATTATGTTAAAACTCTGCTTTCATAAAATGTCTCAAAAATGAATAAAATGTTATACCCAATAACATTATAGTGTTTTGTATGTCTATATTTTTTTAAAAACTCCTGGTACATTATTTTATCTATAATTTTTGTAATTTATGTATGTATTTACAGTTACTAATAATATAATTATTAGTAAATATGTTTGCAAGTTTTGGGTTTTCTTCCAATTGAACTGGTCAGTCAAGTGGTATCTTGGAAAAATTAAGTCAATTCCTTTTGGATGAGTTAGGTCACATGAAATAGGTATTTTGAAATATGAGACTGAATAGAAAGATCTTTCATGTTGGGACAATTATAATCAACACTTTGAAGGTGTATATAAGAAGACAACTGAACATTCAGATTTGCATTCCTTTTTTTTATACTTATTTCACATGTTCCTATTGTAACATAAAGTCTGCAAACCTATTTTATATTGTACATGTATTTAGATATTATTTGAGAGAAAAAATATTGTTTGGACTGTTCATTGGAAACAGAAAGTGCACATTCTACTATAATATTACTCCGGAACTGTTATTCAAAGGCGTTCTAGAAAATGTCATTTGGTACAATGCTTTAGTTCCTCTCACATTTAATTTATGACTGATAATTATATTATTTGTTAAGTTTTACAAAACTTGCAGGTTTTGCTTCTTTCTGTTACTTAGTTTATGACCATTGAGTCATAACAGATAGTAAAACAGAATGTACAGAATTAGCAGTAGCTGAATCCTTCATAGGAGATACAGACTTCACAAGCAGTCTTAACACATATTGACATAATTTTGTATAAATCTACTCAGTTTGAAATGTAGTTGTTAATTGCTTAATATCCTGTCAAGATATCATGCTAAATTTCAGCATAACTTCAGTTCTGCCCAAATGTAATTCGGGTCTTACAAATGGACATATTTAATGGCATAGAGAGCAAAGTAAATTTTTAGCATATTCATGTAAAAGTATGCAGTCAGTTGCAATGAAAATGGTATTAATTCTCTGTACTAGTAGATAAGGGTCTATACTTATTTCAAAATTATTATTATTATTTCATGTGGACAGTTTCACATGCCACATCATTGAAGCTGTTTGAAGTCTGTGTCATGTTTATTGGTGTAAATGTGGTGTTTTGTCCTACAGTAATCAGACTTTAATATCCGAATTCATGCCACATGCCATATTTTGAGACCTTTTCAAGACATTTTATTCCACTGAAGATGTATTATGTTATGACCCTTGTCATATATATGTGCTATAAAACACAATTGACGGCCTAACATTGAGCTCTGTGGTCTTAAAATAGGTAACAGAATAGAAAAAAAAGCAACAAGTTTTGTAATTTTCAAAATATAATTTATTTCCCTAAAATACAAAGTAAAAATGTAAAACTAATTTACAGAACGGTGAATGAAAATTTAAAAAGTTCTAACGATTTGATCATTTTCGAAAGTATCAAGTAATCTGAATTAGTTACAAAGGTTTTCAAATGATGTTCAGTAATGTACTGATGAACTAACATTTCAATAATCTGGACAGTTCAAGCACCTAATTCCAATGAATGATTAAATCGGAAAAAATTAATCTTCTTAATTTAACTGAATAGCTTCCAAGACTGGTGTTTACTACCAAATTTTCCAGCAAACATTTCTTGTATAAGTTACTAAAACACAACAGATAGTGTCTCATATTCACAATCTCAACTGTAAACATGGTTATGTGGGTTACACTAACTAATCAGAAATATGGATAGCTGGCCATTCAGAAAATCCCATAATCACATCACATGATGTTTACATGAAACAATGTATCTCAACCTTGGAAATTTATAAATATAAATGTATGCACTATACATGAATGACTCATCTTCAAAGTTCAAACTTAAGATTCTTGTGGAAAGCTTATTTTTAAAATCTTATCTAAATAAATGACTTGCTTGAGTGCCTCAACACAACCTACACAGCATACATTATAGAGATTAGTGCCAAAAGAAACCCCCCAAACTGATGACAAACAACACCAATGGCAAAAAAAAGGTCAGTGGACAGAAATTCGGAAAGAGTCACAAGCTTCAATTACTTGGGATCAGTTATCACAGATGAGTGCTCCAAACCAGAACTACTTTGCAGGATTGCCAAGACAAGAGCAACTATAACACGGTTGAGACCAATATGGAAAGATGCCAACATTGCTTTTGGTTCTAGAATATGGCTGATTCGCTTAATTGTCATATCCATCATTCTGTATGCTTGTGAAATATGGACTCTTAAATCAGTTTTCAATAATTTTTTAATGCCTTTCAAGATAGTACAGATGATGCCATCTGTCGTAAAATTGGCTGCCACTAAAATATTAAATACATCTGAATAAAATTTGATCAGATTTGCTTGTAACCTTTAAATTACTTCTTCACCAAAACTACCAAATACCATTTGATCCTGCTCAAAAGATAGAACATTTACAATGTACATATATTTACCTTTGAGAGTAATAGGACACATGTCATTAACAAGAATCTTTGATTGTTTTAAAGAGATGAAGTGTTTTATTTCTGGTGATGTGATGACATCAGTATTTATTTTCTACTTCAAAGATTGCAAGTTTCTAGGTTGCTTGAGGCACATTATATGTTGATTATTTATTATTCTGAATATTTTGAATAATTGGAAATAATTAGAACAGTTAATCTATGTTTATCACACTGAACTATTCACATTAGACTTGTATATTTTTTTGGCCACACTTATAAGGTCAGAATAGTAGTCGGACAGGTCAAAAGATATGTTTTTTTTAATTTAATTATTTGATAGCTATTTCCAAAAAATGATGTTGCTTCAGGGGTTAATGAATTCATTTTTTCTTCATTATACAACTACTGTATGTAGAAAAGGAAAATAAGCAATTCATCGTGTGTCCATTTTCAATGATTTTATTTCATATAACACAATTGAAGGCCTATCAGTGATCTGTCTGTGAGATCTTAATAAAAAGTTATCCTTTGGTTTAAAACATGCAGTTAGTAATCAGTCTTAACATGGTGATCTATATGTTAAGACCTTACAGTTACCCATCTTTAAGAATTGCTAAACAGTAATCTGGCTGTTAAGACCTGACAAATAACAATCTGTCTGTCCACACCTAACATTGAGCTGGATATTAAGACCTAACAAACAATGATCTGTCTGTTAAGGCCTTACAAATAGGTACCTATCTGCAAAAACCTAATAAACATTGATCCATCTGTTAAGTCAATGGCACAACCCACCCACTTCAACTTAGAATGTTGATCACCAAATTAAAATTATCATCTTTTTGCATAAATAATAGATACACATGAGAAATAAATGAGTTCATAGTATTATTTCACATGGAGGCAATGTTAACTTGCATTGCCTCTTAATAATATTTGTATAAGATTATGTTAGACATAAATTTGGATAAAAACACATTTGGCGTAATATCCTGAGCTTGAGATTTGTTTTGCTATCTTTTGTTCAGCTAATCAGTAATGGCACAGAGAGCTGTCAGGTTTCATATTTTACTGTGATTTCCTTTATTTGTGGTTTCTCTCATGAACTTTCAATGGCATATTGTTATTAAATATGTGCTAGTTTAAGGTGTACATGGTTGAATCTATTACCTGCAGTATGTCGATCAGTCAGTGTGAGCACATTGAATGCCAATATTAAATGCCAGTATTAACATTTATATCATTTTCTGAATCTTCAAAGAAAGTACACATTAATCACATATACATGTAATGTCAAACTGTGCTTAAATAACTATGCAAAAAACAACAGTATAAACATAGTGATGACAATGAAGATAAACTTAAAAAATGAGTTTCACAATCTTGCATAAGGGATTTTTACTAGGATTATCTCCCTTATATACCACAACCCTGTATTACACATGCATCTGTGAACAACATAATACCCATATCTGCCATAACATAATTTGTCAGCAGATCAGTCAGTGTGTGTGATGTGAAATAGGAAGTGTCTAGAACAGACAGCTTAGACCCTGATCTGCTGTCAGATCAGAGTCTATGATGTACACTTAAAATCAGAAATGGAATACATAATGCAGACCTTGAAATTATGTCACATAATACTTAGATCATAGTCTATGATGTAGACTTCAAATAGAATACATAGCATAGACCCTAACATGCTGTTTTAGTTCATGGCATTTGATCTGGATGTATGGTGCTTGCATTTGCCTCCATATAGTACATTAGCAGACAATAATATAGACACCTCATGGCAAGTCTCCTTATTGCTCCTATTAGGTTGTGTATCTTAGTTTTCACAGCTTGCATCTCCAACTTAACCCTAATTACAGCTGAAATTGTCTGAAATAATTGACAATTAGTCAAATCTGTGTATACTGACCATTCAAGGGACCACAAGGGAGTCTATGTATAAAAGTTGTCTTTATAGTCAGGTAAGAGTACTATAAGCAAATTAGAAGAAAGAAAATGACTGAATAAATAGAGGTAAGTTGGTAGATATAAAATAGTTAACCATGTTAATCACAAGTTTGAATATACAGTATATATGGGTGCATGGGACTCAAATAGGAGCACCTGGTCATGTTGAGCAGGTGGTCAGTTTTTGCAAGCAGATTATACAGTAGGAATTTTATGTGCCTCGAGTGGCCAAGTGATCTAAAACACTCACCATTATGAATCAGTGCCGTCTCAACTGTCTGTGTGGGTTCAGTCTTGAGTTTGGCCAGTGTGGGTGTGTGCGAAAGTTTGCCAGTAGATTCTCATGGGTTGGTGATTCTTTCCAGGAATTTCTGAGTTATTCCTCCACCATTTATACTGGCCACAATGTATCTTGTGCTGGAAAACAGAACTAAATCCTACAACAATGACAACAGTAGGAATTTTTTAGAAGACATAAAAATGGTGATATATGTGGACAGGTGGTTGCTACATGCTGATGTTTGCTAGACCAGGTTTAACTGAGTGTTGGATATTTGGTTGTTGTATCCCTAATGGTGACTACAGCAGTTTGATTTTAGGTTGGACAGATGGCTACTCTACACTGATGGTGGCTATACCAGGTTTGACTCCTGCATTGCAAACAGAAGTGTGATGGTTAAAAGACTGATTTTCTTCTATACATTATTGTTATACTATTGTAGATAGTAAAACATAATTAAGCTTAACATTTTAGGCAGATTCATAAAAAGTGAATTTGTGAAGTCAGTTCACATTTAAGTATTTGACACTGGTTATATGCATGTAGCATAACTATTGTATGTTAGTAAAAATCATATTTTTAATATGAAATCTGTACACGACTTGTTATGTACATTTGAAATTTTTTTAAAATTTTATAAACACCTAAAACTGAATACATTCAGCTGTTGATAGAAACAGGTTTAGCATATAAATGTAATACTTGCTGTGATGGCTATGGTGTGCATTTAGGGAACACTACAGCAAGCAATGTGTGTTTATTTATTTATTGGTTTTATCAGCATGTCAAGCTGCAGGTTGTTCTCAGTTTCAGGCAATTACCCCAGTCTATTACTTCATTTAGACATGTTTTTTTAAAATTAGACTCAACATGTGAATATTATTATATTGGAAAGCTTTAGAATCAGGTACTAAAGTGTAGTTTAAAAATGAATCATTGAATTGGTTACAGAGTTTGTTCTATGTGCAAAATGTTTTAAAGTGTGTGACTCATCATATCTTTCCTTTATCTATGGGTCACTACGTAACTCCAATCCAAGTAATAAACCAGTCAGAAATGACCATCACTAACATTGATAAAAACCTGATCACACTGTGTTACTCTACATATATCATCAAAAAGTTGTCATTTTGGCTTAGAAACTTTGAATGTCTTAATAATAAGTCACATGAAAATTGTCTCAAGTTTCTATCAGTTGATAAGACAGTAAACTTTATCAATAACTACACATAGATGCTGTACCCTGCTATACCCATTTCCAGCCCCCACTATTGTCAACACCACCGTTAAATCATATGGTGTCATGTGATGTGCTAGGTCTAAAATAGTGGCATACCTATTCCTGTATAATTTGCACCCAACATGTGGACAGACACAACAACAGTATATTGGGGTCACTGTGTATGCTTCATTCATATCATATGTGGAAACTGGATTAGGTACTCAAAATGATGGATCACCAATTCCATCCTCTTGTTAGTCAAACATTAGTAGATTGTTAACATTGAACTACTGATTGCTGTTATGGCTGACTACATACCAGTTTTTACAACTGGTAGAAAACTTGTCTCCTAGCCCAGTGGTCCTCAACTCCCGGGCCGCGGACCGGTACCGGTCGGTATATCAAATTGTACCGGGCTGCCCAAGGAACATTAAATAATTTCTATTTACTGTGATGTATTTCTCTTGGGTTTGTGGACTTTCCATGGACGAGAGGATAACTGAGAGCCAAGAGACGTCACCTAAAGCCGCACCAATACCATGCATTTTCAAAATATTGTGATATCGGGGCAGTTTTAGGTCACATCTGGAGCTGAGCTGCTGAAAGCGGCAGTGGCATTGTAGCTTCTCGTTAGTGGAGAGAAGATGTGTATCACTTTTCTCTCTGTTCACCGGTAGTTGTTTAACAGTGCTTGGTGTACGTGTATATTGTGTTTGCTCAAATTTAACCCACAAATTAGCAAAAATTAGTACAAAACAGATGTCATTAGAAAGTTTCCTTGGGGAAAAAGAAAAAGCCCAGTGAAGATACAGAAGAAGAGCCTCCAACATCAAAGAAACATAAAACATTTAACAGACAATACCATGAGACCTACTAGAAATATGGATTTATCTGGTCAGGTGATTCCCACACACCAACCCTGCTCTGCATACTTTGTGGCAACCAGTTCTCTAATATTGCTAAGGCTAGAAAGCCATTCACTATCGGTGAAGAATTGATCTTGCCCTCCAATAAAGGCATTTGCCGTGAACTTCTAAGAGAGGCTGTGGAAAAGATAGCACATGTGCCTTTTTCAGCTAGCACTGTGACTAGGCACATTAAAGAAAGACATTGATACACAATTGTTGGAAAGGATTAATACATCACTGTGGTATGCACTCCAGGTCAATGAATAAACAGATATCGACAACAAGGCAATACTACTTGTTTATGTGCGTTATCTATATCAGGAGGATGTGCATGAGGATTTGTTATGTGCACTATCTTTGCCAACCAACACCACAGGAGCAGAACTGTTCAAGTCGATGGGTGGTTATATATCAGGACAACTAAAATGGTCCTTTTGTGTTGGCATATGCACAGACGGAGCTGCTGCTGCTATGATTGGAAGACTGACTGGTTTAACTGCTTGGATTAAGGAAGTTGCACCTGAGAGTGAATCTACGCATTATATCTTTCACAGGGAAATGCTGGCAAGCCGAAAAATGACAGTGGAATTTAAAAGCATATTGATTGATATCATTAAAGTTATTAACCACATCAAAACACTTGCAATTAACTCAAGCTTATTCCAGTAGCTTTGTGAAGTGATAGACACAGAGCACAGATGCCTTCTCATATATACAGAAATAGAGGAAAATAGCTAACCAGAGTATTTGAATTATGAGAGCCATTGCAAACATTTCTCTCAGAAAAGAACAAACTGCTGGCAGCACATTTCAGTGACAAGTTATGGGTCGCAAAACTGGCTTATGTGTGTGACATATTCAGCCTGCAGAATGAACTCAATCTGTCCCTTCAGAGGAAAATGAAAATTGTTTTCCAGTTGGCAGACAAAGTAGCTGGAGTTGACAGGTAGCTGGCATTGTGGGGATGGCGCATGAACAGAGGCATTTTGGACATGTTTCAGACATTAGCTGAGATTTTAGGCAAGACTGAGCCTGAGCATTTATTCTCCAAGTTGAAGCACTATCACCTGTCTTTGCTTTTAAAAGAGTTTGAGCGCTATTTCCTAACCACAAAAGACCCACGAACTGGTAAGGAATGGATCCGCGACCCATTTGTCAACAAACCAGGCGAATCTGTGCAAGAAGATCATCTGCTGAAGATTGCAAATGATGGCGGCCTTAAAACTACGTTCGAGACAACAACTCTCTCTGTGTTCTGGATTAAAGTCATGGCGGAATACCATGAGATTGCCACCACAACACTTAAATCCCTATTACCATTTCCAACATTTTATTGTGAAGTGGGGTTTTCTGCAGTGACAGCAACCAAAACAAAGCAACGGAATACACTGGACATAAGCAAAACACTTCGGGTGTCATTGTCTCCTATTACCCCCAGATGGAACCATCTCGTTACAAAGAAACAAGTTCAGGGTTCTTATTGATTTAGTGTTCTATTGAGTTAAAATGTTAAATCACTTTATATTCATTTTGAGGTGTAACTGTATTTTATTTTGTAGGCATGTTTAAATACAATTAAATTAAAATTATTAAATCAAAACATTCTAAAACATACAGAATCAACGTCTCCCAGCGGGCTGAGGTAAAATTATCAAACGTTGACAGGTCTGCATCGATAGAAAGGTTGGGGACCACTGTCCTAGCTTGTCAGTGTAGCTATTAAGACTGTGTTGATTGGCACTGTGTAACACATGCTAAATCCTTTGGCCAGAGCTTCAACATTTTCCATCCAGTTTTCATAAAATTTTCTATATGTATACCAAAAATTTGTTTTATTTTGAAAAAAGTTATACCAAAATAAAGATGTTGAATTTTTACATAAATTGCTATACTGATAATGAGGTTGAGCTCTTTCATTTGTTACACAGAGATTGATATCAAAGTCCTTTCATAGTTCTCTCTTCTTGCATTAATTGTATGGATTGGTATCCAAGCCTTTTGTGAGCTTAGCTCTCTCTACTCTGGTGAACAATAGACTACACAGGTATTGGTATCCAAACCAATTTTGTTACCTAGCTCTCTCTCTCTCTACTCTGTGGATCCATCAATTACACAGGGAATTTCAGACAGATGTGGATAGTGTTGCCCCTTAATAACCACAATCCCCCAACAGCTAGAGTTATAGGGAGATAATGTAGACACCATACAGCAGGTTTCCAGAGGACCAATTTGATGATCAAATGTTTTGAACTGAAAAATATATAAAGTTCAGTTATAAGTTTTAACATTTTTCAGTTGCCTGACTGGGCTTTTACATTTATAAAAGTGGTTGCACAGAATTTATTTTTAGTTGTTCTAGCTCTCAGGCAATGGATTTTTCTACCTCCACATATGCATACTTCATTCAATACCTGAGTTTCACTTACATAGCATTTTTCCTTATAAATTAGTGCACAAAGTAAATTACAGTGTATCAGTACAGTTGGATATCTGTTACACACACATGTAAATATTGTATACTTGTAAAAAAAGAAAAAGAGAGACAGAGTAAGTGAGTGTGTGTGTGTGTGTGTGTGTGTGTGTGTGTGTGTGTGTGTGTGTGTTGGGAGTTGGTCTTATATTAAAATCTTGCTGCTCTAGCTAACTTACAAATTGCCTACCTTGATAGCTATCTTGAAAATGTTAATTAATCCATAAGATTTTAAGTATGCAATCAGATTCAAACTTAGAGTTCAGTTCTTTCTTGATAATTTTATAGACTTTTTTTACACCAAACTAGTACAACAGACAACAACTGAGTGCTCTAATCTTGAAAAGATGGAGAGTATAACTTTGTATCTGTATGTAACGGTATATTCTGTTATGACTTTATGGTCATAAACTAAGTAACAGGAAGAAGCAAATCCAAAACGTTTTGTAAAACTTAACAAATAATTCAATTAACAGAGTTATAAAATGAAAATTTAAGAGGAACTTAACAGTATTATAAATTGAATCTAAAAATCATAAATATTTCTATTCAGGTCCAAACGAATTTAATATTCCAAATGAATTTCAGATTCTTAAATGTACATATCACATTGGCACTGCCCAAAACTCCTTTGAATGATTCACAATAGTGTTCTAGTCCCATGAGCACTTTGTAATTTCAGTGATTCTGAGTGAATAATCCTAACAAATATCTTCTCTTAAATTGTCTGAATACAACAGTAAACAAATCTGAAGACTGATTTTAACATATGAAACAACAACCAAAAATAGGAATGATTCTAAAATGGAAATGAATTTGACTATTCGGTTCCTTTCTTATATATATCTTAAGAGTCTATTACGACTATATGTTGCAGTACTCTCCATGTGACAGATCTTACTACTCATTCTAATATTTCACAATACCTGTTCACATGACCTAACCTGTCCTATGTGAATTCTTCTAAGAACCCACCTCTATGGAGGAATTGCTCCAAACTTGTGAATAGGTCTTATTACAAAACTGGCATTTGTTTATAGATTCTATACAATCTACAGGCACTATAATATCTTAAAACAGAATCTATACTCCTGTGCAAACTTAGTTTTTTTTTAAATTTTTTTTTTATAGATAATCACTACAATTTACAATCATGAACAAAATTTACATACCAATATTCATGTAACAAGAATGTAGATACATGTATATGTAACAGTATGTATGTACATATATGTATGTGTAGTAACAGATGACAAGGGTTACATTATATGTACCTTTCACATTCTTTCTGATGCATTTGAAGTGTGCATGAAGAGTTAAAAGCTAATGCTGTTTCAGACATTATTAAATTAGAGTTTAATGTTTACTTTTACATTTATGATTTTAAATACCTGTTTTAAAGTTAAAAATGAATAGCTGGCCTGGAAAAGTTTCAGCACAGTGTTTGGCATAGGTATACAAATTCTTCTGTGAACCTTGTAATTTTCTCTGGGGTGTGATGAACTATATGGTTGGTATGGGGTGCTCCCAATATTTTATTTAAACTAGTCTAGAAGTCTCACCTAAACTCTGTTTTGTTGGAAGTTAAATTTAGTGAAAGATACATATAAAGCTCCAAGCCCCCAGTGAGCAATGCTGACGGTTAGATGGTTAAATATACAAAAAAGTTCAATGAATAACAATTTAATGACAGTTCAATAATCAGATGACTCAAATTTTAATTACACTTATTCCGATCATACCTTTAAAAAGCCTATTGCACTACTTGATTAGCAGCGCAAGATTGATTTCCAATTGTTCTTGAATTTATACTCATCTGTTGTACCCTTTCACTCTCCATTTTCTTCTAATTTTTTCTTTTACTCCACAACCTTTCTCCAAATTCCTTCTCCTCCTCCTCCTCGACTTTCTCTAGACTCCTTTTCCTCCTCCACTTTCTTCCCCATGACTACACTTCTGTCGACTTCGACTTTCTCAGCCACAGTCACAATTCTGTCTCCAGCTCTTGATGACTTGTGACTCAATGGAATTGGAAGTTCTCTGTCCCCTAAAAAGCTTTCTCTACCTCAATTTGATTGGATATTGCTGTGGATCGATCCAATTAAACCTAGTGGACAATGTCTCGCTGTCTGTCAGTATTCGGACATAAGAACACTTCCCCGTTCCTATTGATCTTTGGACTAAACTTTATCATATAAGTGTGAAAATAGCAAGCATTTTTTTTTAATGCGACCAGTTGCCTTTGTCAATTCATGTTTCCAGTCTCTTACTGGTCACGGTAACCCTATGTAAGAGTTCAACACTAATACTGCAGCAAGCTTTAGAGATGAAACGTAGTAATATTCCCAAGACAGGTAGATTATAGCTGATACATGACTTATTAGCGCTTAGCAAATGTGACATGGGGTTTCCCCAAAATATTAAGATCAGGAGCCAACATCAAGACATCAAAAATTCATTGTTTAAGTAGTTAAAAGTTTGTAAATTTTACATCATAATAAGTGCAATGATTTTGTTCTACTTTTACAGGAAGGAATGGCTCAGAACAAAATGAATGTCCTTCATTGGCACATTGTTGATGACCAGTCCTTTCCCTACCAGAGTAAAGTCTACCCAGATCTTAGTGAGAAGGTATGTAGAATCACACCCATCTTAAATGGGTGAATCTGGGCTGAGGTATAATAAGTGCTAAATTAATAGAATTCTTTTTATTTAGTACACATGTGCAATTAAAGCACAATTGGACTACCATTTTAGTAGAAATCTGCTTTTAATTTTTTTTTTTTGCCAATGCAGGAAGTTTACCATTTTCTTGCTACAGAATGATGCATTTTTTTATGTATAACTGGCTTTTCAGGTTAACATCATAATAACACAGTAATGTATATTGAACTTCACCGATTTTCTTATTTGTATGTGTGTGAGGGAGAAGCATGCGTATATATTAGCATGTGAGATATGAGTAAGCTCTCTGCATTTTATAATAACAATACTAATAATGACGTTATTTAAAGAGGGTAACACAATTGAAAAAGAACTTATTTACCTTAAGGCTTTCATGCAAAGAAACTTATTTATTTTAGCTGCATTTTCATTTCCAAATTATCAGATACATGGTTTGAATAACAAGATCAAATAAAGAATGAGGAAATGTTATACCAACTTTCATGTATAATTCATAATGTCTATGATTATTCTAAATAAAGTTGCCATGTATTGTGACAGATATATGAAAAGACAAGTCAACTATGACACATTTGTTCCCAACCCACAGGTTTTAACCCAAATCAGGGTTATGTGGAGGGTTGTGGTGGATGGCCACAATTTTATTTTAGGGTATCAAAACTTTTGTTGACCAAGTTGGTGAAATGTGATTCAGCATATTAGGTCATTGGCCAGCTTACGATCACTTTTAAAACAAAAGAAACGTATGTAATCGTATTTGTATATTGTTGTTGGGCTTAACACCATTTTTCAGCACATGATAGGCTATTCATGGCGGCCAGTATTAATGGTGGAGGAAGAAACCGGGAAATCACCGGAAAGAACCACCGACCCACGAGAAGCTTCTGGCAAGCTTTCTCACATATCCACATCCTGGACTGGAACCCACACAGACAGAGGTGAGATGGCAATGATCCGTAACAGACATTGCTTTAGTCATGTTGTTAATACAAGAGGGCTTTTTGCTTTGATGATGAAACCAAATTAAAAGATAGAAGCAAGAGTATGAATTTCACTTGACAAAACTTATTTACTGGTAATTGGTATTATTTAGTTTTGACATTAGTAGACAGTAGCAACATTTTCATTGATCAATATTTTTTAAATATTGTTATTTGCCATGTACTGAGGAAAGAAAATTTAACACAGTATATAACTTTTTATTAAAAGATGAGAATTTCATGATATTGATTCAACTTACCAGGTGCTATCCATCATTTTCCATACTGAAACAAGCAATATTTCAAGGTTTCAGTTTTTATCATGATTTCTTCATTTTCAACAAATTGGGGTCATTTTTTTTGTATTTCGAAGTTGAAAAAATGGGATCCATGCCTGACCATTAAGTGGGTTCAGGAGATATTGATGGAGTGGCATATATATAGAGCTAATGATACAAATTAACACACTTGTATGTTTTTTTCAGTTTAATTTAAGAATTTATTGGTCTTTTAACCACCTTAGTTTACTGTAAATTATTTCAGTTTAAACCATAAATTATACAGTATAAACCAAATCTGTCACACTTATAAATATCAATATTTTCATTCGATACTTTGTTTTCATTACTTTAACTGTAACACATGGACATCATACTTTTTTACCCAAATATTTTTTGTTGTCTGGGTATGGTGTAAGATAAACATTTCAAAGTATTGGTTTGGGATAGGAAAATCCTACCCTTGGGCTCATAATTCATGGACAGGAACTTGGCAGACAAATTACTGCCCCACAGCTTTAATGTGCATGCAGTCACTAACATGAATATTCTTGCATTTTAACCATATTCTTATTAATATGTTTGTCTTGTACAGCAGATGACATTCATTCCACCCCTCTCAACACCTTTGGACCATTGATGGATCAGAATGTTTCCAAAATAATGTGTTGGGTTGCATAAGTACTGAATAAAAAAAAGCTGAATTCTCATATAACCATTTTTGGACAATTTAGCACAAATTTTTCTGAAAAATTGGCTGCAGGAAAAAGTAAAATATTTATTGCACTTATACCACAACCACATATCTAACCAGCAAAACTCATCTAGCTCTGTGGAAAAATAAGTGATGACATATTGAATTCCCAAAATACCCTGGGTTTTTTGGCAGTTTTTTAAATGTTCCTAACCCTAAAGGGTCAGAGGAAAAATAAAACCTAACTGCACATCTGGACCAACTACAAAGCTTTTCAGTAAAATCATGCAATCAGTTTGGAAGGAGACATAAAAATTAGCTCCACTCTCAGATTAACCATTTATTGATTAATTTTCAAGAAATATCCATAGGTCCATCCCATGGGGAATAAGTAAGACATTTATACCAACCGATATCTATCCTAAAAAGTTTCATCACAATTCTCATTGGTATGTGAGGAGGCGTGATGTCATGCTTTGTCAAAGATAGATGGACAGATAAACTAGATAAACAAAAACATAGAGGCAATGACAGTATCATTACTTTTAGATAATACAATTTCTCAATACAGGAACATCAGCAATAACAAACTTAACTCTCAGATTTTCTTTTCTGCGGAGTATTTTTTTTATAGAAATGTCTCAAAAATGGACCAAAGTTAAAATGTTTATTTATATATTTTCACTAACCACTTGTCAAGCTTACAGTTTAAATAAAATCTTCCAACCAGTGTTTGATGTTAAGCAATGATGAACTAAATCCCCAGATAAGATTTTTTTCAATTACTTCTAAAAATGTTATGCAAAAATTGGACCAGAGGAGAAATGTCATACTTTATTGCATATTGGTACTATCCATATATTTAACCTATATTACTTTTCTAACTTATGTGCAAAGAAGAACCAAGGATGAAATGAATTTCTATTTTTTGGGACAATTTTTCAAGGATTTAGAGGGAAATGATGGGAATCAGCAGTCTGTCAGGTATATTGCATGATTCAGTACAAATCACAGCTATAAAAATACTGACCATGATGCCTGCCTGTAGGCATCACTATGGTCAGGCAGATATTTTGCAAGGCTAAATAATGTTCATATGTAATAAGACTGTATCAATCTAGAAATGTTAGAATAATTGCCCACATAGATAAATGTTCTTTGCTGCAGTAAACATGAACAGTTGCACAGTAGACCCAAGAGATTATTCGATACTATTATGCAACAGTTTTATGCAAGGAACTGAGACTGTGCTGTTGTCTGCCTTATACACCAGTACTGTTTAAATCATAAACTCAGTTTCTCATGTAGCAGATCACCTTATTTGCAGATTGCAGTGTCTGGGGTGTTCAAAAATCTGCCTTTTTTTACCAGTTTTTATAATTATTTCACATTGGAATTGATTATCATGCCAACTAACACTGCAGTGCACAATGCACTTATTTTGGCACAGGACAGCTTTTTGTATTTCTTTAGCACAGTCACAAATAAGCTGCATGCATAAATAAGATAATTTAGCAACTTATTTTATCTACAGTAGAACATCATTAAAGCCAAACCTTGATAAACTCAATTATAGTTTCACCCATCTGGAGACCTAGAATGTTGCCATTTCAATAATAATCATAGTTAAGCAGTGGTGCTTTTTAACCTACAGAGTTGTTATTTACCATATCTATCTGTACATATACATTCCTGCTGTGAACAGTGTACAGTACTTCTGCAATAGCTTGATGTATTTCAAGATCAGGATCTGTGCTTCAGCTTAAGTCTGGAACTGCTGTGTTCAGTGGTTTGTATGCAAGATTCACAACCCTTGGATGACCACTTAATTCCAATTACCTCACTACTGAATTACCCACTTGTTTTTAAGTATAAATCTAATTAAGTTAGCTTGCTTTTGTAAATTCAGTTTTGGCTGCATAGCAGAAAAATGATATGATCATTATATTATGACATTATTGATGTATCAGAACACTCTGAATTCAGGGAGAGATTTACTGTTTAATGTTATGATCAAGACTTCTGTCAAAGAATGAAATATTTGTATACAGTTTTTAGCTCAACTGGTCATAGACCAGAAATCTTGTTATTACTAATCCTGTTGAGTGGAGAGGTATATCAACATGGGGACTTCTTCTCCAGAAGACTTCTTTTGAGGTTTATTTGGACCTTAATGTAAATGCTGCTGCATAGATATTCAATTTAGCCACCACAGCAACCATCTTGAAAATCTTTTATTGCAACTTCTCCTGAATGAATGGTCATTTCAACATTGGATTTTCACTAGATGAGATCTTATGTCTAGTTGATAATAAATGACAACTGAGCTGATCTGCTGTCCAATATTGTCACCATGGCAGCCATCATGAAAACCTTAATTGTTGCTTGATTCTTTCAATGGAAAATCATAATGATAGAGGATTTTCAAGATTTCTTATGTTCTGACATGAAAATGGTTTCACTTAGACATCCACTATAGTCACCAAACTGGTCATCTTGGAAATTGTGTTATCACTACTCATCCTGAATGGATGGTCAAATCAAATCAGCAGGGGTTTTCATCTGATCGATGTTTGGTCCTAAATGAATGGTCTTGCCCAGACATCCAAAACATTGTCCATCTTAAACATCTCTATATGGATACTGGACATAACTTGAGGTTTTCACTAGTTGTCTGATGTCTAGTTGGTCCTTCCTAAATTAAAATGTTGCTGATCTGACATCAAGTGTAGGTGCTGAGGCAGCCATCATAAAAATCTTGTTTTCGTTTATTGCTGAACCACCTGAAAGGAAAGTCATTTCAGCATTGGGTCTTCACTGTAAGACATCTGTTTGTTGGTCGTAAATATAAGTTGTACTGTGATATCCAGTATGACCACTATAGGTGCTGTCTTGAAAATCTTAATTCTAGATTTAAAGTCATATTGTTATTGGCTTTTTACTAAAAAGACTTCTTATAATGTCTGGTTCTTACTAACTGAAAATTGTGCAAATCTCAAATTTGGCCAACATTGCAGCCATCTTGAAAGTTCTTTTGTCACTGCTTTTTGTAAAATGAAAGTCATGTCAACATGGGGTTTTCACCAGAAGACTTCTTATAGTTGGTGCTGCATGAAAATGATGCTGATCTAACAGTTTAGTATGGCTACCATGGCAGATATCTTAAAAATCTTGTAGTTACTCATTCAAAATTGGTAATCATATCAACATAAGATTTTCATAAAAATTCTTATACTTTGTGCCCTACCTAGGTGGCTGAGTGGTTTTAGGTGATTTACAAATCAGCTACATTTCAACACTGTCCTCCAGAGATTGAGGCTTGGCTTTGCTGACATGGGTATGTGAGAAATCTTTCCAGTAGCTCCCTATGGGTTGATGATTATTCCCAGGTTTTTACTCAACCAGATAAACTGGCCACCATGTATAACCTATGATGTGCTGAAAATGACATTAAACTACACAACTAACCAAAGGATTTTTTATGATATTTAGTTAGTCCTAAATGAAAATGGTGCCCAGCAGACAATTTTATTATGGCTGCCATAATGAACATACTGAAAATCTTGACACAAATTTTCCTGAATGGATGGTTTGCATCAACAAGAAGATTTCACCCCAAAAAATCTTCCAATTGTGTCGAGTGTGTCCCAATTGAAGATGGTGCTGATCTTACATCCAATACATCCAGTATGACTGCCACATAAGCTACTTTGATAATTTTGTTGCTCAAGAATATCATAGATGGTTTCAATGCATAGCAGTTAAAGAGAAGAAATGATCTTATCTTTATTTCCTGAAAAATTTTTTTCGACATCAGAGCATCTGCGAGTTCCTTCAAAGGAATTCTTGGAATAATGGCTATAACAGTTCCTGTGAAAGAAAATGATAAAATCAATGACTAGTATGGCACATCAACACAATAGTGACTATGATGGTTTAATTGTGAATTACACAAATTGGAATTCATCATGAAACATAGCGTGATAAAATAAAGATTTTAAAATTATGTCTGTAAAATAAAAGAAGGGTAACATGTAGAATCCTTGAAATGCATGATATTCAGTAGCATAACAAGAAGGACTTTAATCTTTTTTTCTTTTTTTGTGATTTTGGATTTTATTTTTTATCCCATTTTTGAATATGAATTTAAAAAGTGAAATGCTCACAAGCACTGATACTTAAGAATACTTGAGAATTGAAGTGAAGATCATTTAACCTGAAACAAGAGTACATTAAATGACAGCAAATTGAGGCCTATGCTATACATGGTTGTTTGATGTATTATATCCAGATAAATACAGGACAATTGAAAATATCGTAGACCCATGATTCTGGTAGCATGATGACTCACATGGAAATAATTGTCAGAGGAATAAATACACAAAGCTAATTTTAGGAGATTTTGTGAAACAATTGGTGGCAAACAATTATCTTGATTAAAAAAATATACATTTATGAGAAATATGCTAACAAAGAAGGTATTCACAAAGTTCCTTTGAAAAATACTCCAGGGGTATAGATTTTGTTTAACATGAAATTAAAAATATCTTGGATTTTCTTCAGTGATGAGACCCAGGACCCAAATTGTTCATTTTTGGAAAGTCCAAAGTGGACTTGTAGGATGTTAGTGGTTATAATATCCAGAATCAGTACTTCTTTGCTTTTTCAGCCATTGATGTGATAGAACAATATTGGCCCATAAAGGCATTTTTATTTTTGTTGTAGGGTTTAATGCCATTTTTCAGGACAAGATAGGCTATACATTGTGGCCAGTATAAATGGTGGAGGAAGAAACTGGGAAAACCCTGGAAAGAACCACTGACCCATGAGAAGCTTCTGGGAAGCTTTCTTGCATACCCACATTTAGTGAGCCCAAGACTCAAACCCATGCATACATTTGTGAAATGGCAGTGATCTATCTGTAACAGTGAGTGCTTTAGACCACTTGGTGGTTCGGGGCCCCCTTCTTTGAGGGAAATGAAATCTTAATGGAAACTGATTGTTATTACAGTGATAATCTGGCTAGACAGGGTAGGTGGCTGCTTACCATATTACAGCAGGTTCCCATTAGAACCTCTCAATAATCCTAAAATCCTACAAACAAAATCCACATAACTTCAGATTAGTTGCATATAAATTCAGACTATTGACATTTAGAAGCATTTATTACATTTTTGCTCCAGTTCTGGCAAAATGCATGTCCCTTTTAATTTCTACTCGGTATTTTTTGTATCATGTATAAGGTGAATATATATAACTTTTTTCAAGATTTTTTAAATTTTATATTTATTGAGAAACATTGCTCCAAAAAAATCAGCAAAAGAAGAAATGTGACAAATGAGTGCAGTTAAACGGTATTTTGTGACTGCATAAACTCTATACAGATGGGTTTTTTGGTTTCTTTTGCTAATAACATTGTTATTTAGAATTTTCTAGAAAATTGTGAATGAAAAAATTTTTTGTATAAGTCCCATTTTAATAGTCCATGTTGTAAAGCACTAATCAGATGAAAAGGTCAGAAAATTGTGAATGAATTAATATTTTTTGTACATGTCCCATTTTAAAAGTCCATGTTGTAAAGTGCTAATCAGATGAAAAGGTCAGAAAATTTGACTGCTTAGCAGCAGTAAAAAATAAAATCCATGACCATGCATTAAAACCTACACAGTGTTGAATAGATTATTATAAATATTCATTGCTGTTCAGAATTGAATGAGAACATTACCACAGGAAAGAAACCAGACTATTAAATTGCCTTTGCCTTTGCCTTTTTGTTTCATTGCCATAATACTATGCTAATAGTGGTACAGTGTGATCCCCCTATAACTTTCGAATTAAGATATAACACAGTACCAATAGTTTTCTCCTAAACAAAGAAAAAATTTTTAAGTACATAAAGTAAATTGCGTAAAGTTTTATTATCATGTTGGAAAAGAGATTGCTTATAAATTTGAATATAAGACATTTGTGGAGTGGCTCCCAAAATATCATATACATGTACATATTATTTTTGTACACGGAAAACATTTCTTCTTAAAAGTGCAAAAAATAATGTGTAGAAAGTTTATTATCATTTTGGGAAGCAAATCATATATGAATTCTAATATGAAACGATCATGGCATGGATTCTGAAATTTCGTTGGCATTATTACCGGTATTTTTGTCGTAAAAAAACAATTAAGATTGAAAAGTAAATTTAGTAACATTTTGTTATCATTTTGGAAAAGATATTGCTAATAAATTTGAATATAAGATGTTTGTGGTGTTGCTTCCGAAATATATACATGTACATTTATTATGCTCATATACAAAAACATTTCTTCTAAAAAGTGCAAAAAAATAATGTGTAAAAAGTTTATTAACATTATGGAGAGGAAATCACTTATAAATATTAATATAAAATGATCTTGGTATAGCTCCTAAAATTTTTAAATTTAAGAAATTTCTTAGTTTTGTGCCAAAATAAACATCAGAAATATGAGTATCTGAACCAATGTCTGGACCTTTTGAGAACTTTCGTCTTTGTTTATTGTTGAAAGATGACAGCTCATAAGTGTTAATGTTCTTATTACTGGTTCATGAGCAATGAAGCCATCAAATCTACTTAGTGTTTGTCTTCAGTGCCTTCACTATACAATCATTGCTCAAACAATATCCAACATGTGTTCTATAAGCTGCATTTACAACTAAGCAATAAACAATGCATCGGTTGATAAAAGATTCTCACTTGAATTTATAAATCAATTAATTTAAGTACATTTATCATCATCATAGCCAATTGCCGGGCTAAACTTGTTTAAATTATGGGTCAATGATTTATAAAACATCAAACAAACACAAGCCTGGAACACATGCAATTAGCTTGGCGGTATTGTTTTATGCAGTCAGTTGACCAGTTAATAATGTTGCCCATTCCCTACAAATTATCACTCTCTTGTTTATTGCTGTAGTCAGAAAGCAGCTGAAAATTACAGTTTTTCAAACAGTTCTAAAGTATTACAAATCATGGATGATAAAATTTAGCAGTGTGAAATTTATACAGGCTGTTATTTAACCTTTTGACATTTCATCATTACATAATTACATCGTTACATAATATTTGCTATTTTTTTACCTTGTGTTCAGTTGCATACGGCTCTGTAACAAAATTACTGAATATGTTAAATATGTGTGCAGATATTTTTGATGGAAATATTTGTATTGTATATGATGAAATTCACAGGTGAGTACACAGTGCTATAGATTAGACATGTATATATGAACTATACACTGTATGTACCAATTCCTGGTTCTCTGAATAAAGTATTATATTATATATATATGCAATCTGTTATCACTGCAGGTGTTTTTCTCATTTAATATATATTGATTTAAAATGGTAACTATGCCAATGAGGCACATGTTTTTGCACCCGATTTTATTACCCCACCCCCACCCACCCCGATAACCCTACAAATTTGTTGAGAACATATATGGTTGCTTATAACACAGTTTGCTTCATAACTTGGTCAGGTTCTATGGCTCCCTACTACCGCATTATAGCAGGGTCACACTGTATCAGTGATTTTATTGAAAAATAAAGGGTTTTTTGTCAGAATCTACTACAGCATGACATAGATTTTAGGTGTGATTGCAAAGTTTGATCTTTTGCTGTATACATGTTCACAACATTTTTTAATTTTGGCTCAAATTAGAGGCTTTAATTATTTTTGTTAAAATGAAACTTTGTGGCATGAACAATCTTTATCACTAACATTTTTCCATAGGATGTTTTTAAAAGCTATCCCCAAAAGCATATGCAAAATAAAAAGGTATGCTGTATGTACTCACCTATAGGTTGGATCCAGCTGCATACAAGATTTACCCTCATGACCTGCTGTATAATGTGCTGAAAGATCAGAATCTATTGTTATTCGTTTTACTGACTTATCCTAACAAACTGCATACACCAAGGACTGCCATAGTCTTATATGACAGCATATCGGGATGTATGTAGTTTACAGTTGGACCCAACTTGAAAATATATCTAGCACTTGAAAAGTTTAATCATTGTTTCTGCAATTAATCATCATCTATAAATTGTTTCAAAATTTCTGGAGCAGAAAATTCAATTAAAAAACTTCAGCACTGGAAAGATTTTATCATCATACATCTTAGCATTATGACACCACATCTCTTGTCAACCTTAGGTTTAGTAATTTGCATTTCTGTATCATGTTTCTTTGATGGAGTTAAGAAAACTGAATTGGATTCAGTTTACATGTGCCATAAACAGTCTAAATTCATGTTTTACTACCTAATAATATGTAAATAGGATAGTGATGCATACAATTTGTTTTTCATTTTCAGGGTGCGTATCATCCATCCTATGTTTATACCCATGAAGATATAGCAGAGATAACTGAGTTTGCCAGACTTCGTGGTATTCGAGTAATGCCAGAATTTGATTCACCAGGTAAGGTGGTTTTTCTCTCACCTTTGAAGCAAAGCAAACATAAGATGTGGGTTTAACTTTTCCAGGATTTCGTGGTCATCATTTTCATAAATGTCATTTTTTAGCTCATTTATTGCATAGAAAAATTCATAAAGAAAATCAATACCTGTCAATCTTCTGGAGTTCTGGGGCATTGTTGAAACTCAAAAACTATTTTGTGGTCACAAGAGTGGTCAGTGCACTTGACCCAAATAGTTCACATTGTACAGTCAGCAATAAGTTAATTTCTTTTAAAACCCTAGAAAATTATTAAAAATTCAAATGTGAAAATAAAACAAAGTGAATTTTCTTTAAAGCAATTAATACATTTCCAAACAAAAACTAGCTGTAACAAAATTATCTGGTAGACATAGCATTTTCATATACATGTGTCATCAAGAAACACACACACAAGAGTGCATACATATAATCACAACCGTACAGACTTTTAATGAAAAAAAAATACAGTTCTGTCTTTAAAATCCATTGGACTGTGGAATACAGTATTAAACTGTAGTAGCTGTCATGGCTGCTCTCATTAGTTCATTGGTGGGTATGAAGGTGATGGTTTGTGTCATTATTGTTCAACTTTGCACTCACTAAAAACTGGACAGCACTGTTATTTTCTTCCCATGATGATCTTGTTGTATTTTTCTGAGAATTGAAAGGCTCTTTCTGTATCTTCCCTTATGCAAGGAAATGTTGATGGTGTTGACAATGCTGTATACCTTACTCCAGAAGACTAACGTTGATATGGTGTTTTGTAGTATGTAAAAGGTATAAAATGCACCATGTAATGCAGAACTTCACAAGGACAGACTCCATCAACCAGGCAATGTAGTGTAATTTCTGTTTCTAAAGCACACATTTTCATTTTACCAAACATATTGCATTGGTCCACTTCATGCACTTGTGCAAATTAGCTGTATCAGGCTATGGAATCTATTGCCAAAATACCAAACACAAAATCATCCTAGTCTTTGACAGGTAAGTAATCTGCCTTAATTACCTCTATAACAATTGACTATAAACTGCCCAGGGGTGATATTATTAAGAGGCTGAGTGAATCATGACTGTATACAGTTTGTAAAGGCTACAGGTTGCAGACATACATTGTGGATTTAAAAAAGGTCTCCTTTCTTTAAGATGAAAATTATGTTCTAAGAAACAGAACTATCTCATGTTGCTTGGAAGTCAACAGTGTTTTTCCCATGACATTGTGATCTGGCAGGAGGAAAAACTCAAGTACACATAGTACAGTACTGCTGTTTGTATATGCTTATTTCTTAATGCAGAACACTTGTTAAAGGTTATCAGAGCTCTAGATGAGCAGAATGTTTGAGAATTTTACACAAATGGACCAAAACCTTGCATGAAGAATTTGTAAAATCTATTCAGCTTGTGAAAATTGATTTAATTGTAGGCATTTAGTCCAAGCTGTCAACATATTACTCATGTCATAAGCACAGTTAATGTTTTATTATGGGACATTCTATCTGTATAAACTATCCTACTGGAACAAGTTCTGATTGTTTCACACTGTGTTTAAAATTAATGAATAATGGAGTATATTCAAATAGAAACTATTATCAAACACTCCCTTAACTAGCCTTGGCTATTATTGCAATTTTATACATTCTCTAAGGCAAGATTGACATCAATTTAGTATTGTATGTTTTTGTTTTGGAGTTTTCACAAAATTCCCCATAAAATGTTTAAAAATGTAAATCATTTCAGATCATGGGACTGTTTGTTAAATTCTTATCCTGAGCTCTCATTTATGTCACAGGTTTTCATAAGTTTATATAACATCCTTTTTGTACTTAAATTTGAGACAGGTTATTTGGACATATGCATTTTTTTCAAGTTGCAAAGAGATGCTTGATTTTACTTGTTTTTCTTTTGTTTTTTGAAAACTAAAAATAAGTAGATTTTACCAAGATAAGCACTTTTTCCAAACTGAGCAATCAAGATTCATGCAAGAGGTAAAAATACAAGACTGCTAATTCCTTTGAAAGCTACATACTTAATGCTTAGACTCCAAGGAAATTTGAGATAAATGTTCTGATTAAGTATTTGTTTCTGATATCATGCTTGTATTTTATAGACAGTGAAAGCTATTTTCTTAGCTTTAGTTGTAGTACTTGCTGGACTTAGGACATGGTACATAATGGTTTTTAATCAATTAAGACCCTTCTGGTTTAAAATAAATGGCTCTGCATGGGCCTTTTGTGACGGCTATTAACCATGAATAATGTTTTTAATCATGGTAGCAATGATTATTGTTGCCAGCAGAGAAAACTAATTGCCACTTCACAGATATTTCAAGGTGTTAAAAGTCATTAAATAAGTAATTAGTGTATTTCTAAAGCTGTCATGAAACTTTGATTATCTTTCCAACAGTTTTGTATAATGGTTGCAATTATCATGATATGAAGCATTTAAAGACTTGATTTTGTTTTCAGATTTACACTGTTTGATTTAAATATTGTGTTCCCATTAAATTATAACCTTATAAAAATCAAATGGATAACAGTCAAGTTAGTGATTTATTTACTAGTGCTTTGAGGCCAATAATAAGTCTCTCCCTGACTAATTTTTTTCCTCAAAATTATACACAATTTCTCAATTTTGCAATGCACCCCTAAAAATATTGTTCCAATTAGTCAGTTTCTTGTCTAGAAAAATATACTCCATTCTGATACTCACAAAACTCCTCATCTAGAGTACACACATAAACTCAGATATTGTCTCATTGTATTTCATTTTAGTCATTGAATCAGGGTGTGTACTTAGGTATACCAAAAGCTTTTTGTTATGTATATTCAATTTAAATTGTTGGTTGGCTTTTCTCATTGATTATTTGTTATGAATATCTGTATTTTGTAATTGACCTTAGTCCAAAATCAAGTTGATGGTCAACCTGAACAATGACATGTATTTTGTTAACAATTAGTACATAGCTAGTATTTATCTATGATTATAGGTGAAATGTTTAGATCATTTTAATTTAAGTTAGCATGTTTACTTCTATCTGAATGTATGACATTCATTTTTCACTTGGAAATTCCTAAACTTGTTGACAACTTTGAATATTTTAGAGAGAAGACTGACCTACATCCTGGTTCCATTATTGTGTCTTAGCTTTTTATATCAGTATTGTTTACTTGAAAGATTACTCATTCCAACCTTAATATCTGAAGAGTCTGTTGTGTTCAGTTTTTATTTGGATGGATTTATTTAAGTTATTCACTGGAATTATAAAGTGCCCATTAATATTTTGTAAATAAATCATTCACTTGGAATTATACTGAATTCAGTAAAAGTCATTTTGGATAATTTTATTGTGATGCATCAAAAGACTATTAGCACATTGTCACATTTCCAGGCCTTTGGCACATTAGCACATTTGAAACTTTAAGCACATCAATACATTCAGTATCGGTATTTATTTGGAATACCACTGGAATTCAATTGGAACTTCATACATTTGGATTTTTGATAGAATGTGTGACTGTTTGGGATTTGATTCACTATACTCTGAAGTTCTTTTTTAATTTTACTTTGTTTTCTAGGGAAATATATTTTTTGTTGAAATTTGCATCAATTTGATGGTTTCACTCTTTTCTGTTTTTTAGTTTAAGAACATAGAGTTGTAACCCTTTTCCCAACCCACCTTGAAAATCCTTGCTTTTTCTTTAAACACAAAAGTTCCTATTATTTGTACAAAAACATTACAAGATGAGAATTGGAGCATTCAGTCCTTAATGCCTGCATTTGCTGGAACTTACCTGACATGCAAATTCTATACCATACCAAGTAAAGATATCAAACCTTAATATATAAACAGGAAAGTTTAATATATGTGTACAGTAGTCTTAAAATTTTGGTATTTGGGGATTTAGGGTGTCAGGACACTATTTAAGGTTTGGAAGTAACAATAACTGAGAAGTTGCTATAACAGAATGCTAGTGTTTAGTTCAGTTGTCCATAAGGGCTCATTTGCATATAATATAACCCTGCATCTGACATATTTTAACTACTATGTATCATGTATCTGTCAAAATTTACTATTTTCACATTTTCATAGGAAACCAATCGAAAAATTGAAACCAAATTTGTCAAAGTACATTCTGGCTTGAAAGTCTTTCTGTTTGATTTATATTATGTCATTGAAATATGTATAGTTAATGTCATACTGTGTACATAGCTTTGCAATAACTTCTTCAAAACTACCCAGTAAAAGTCGATCAAATTTAGTAAAATAGATTCTTGTATAAAGGCCTTTCAGTTTTGTAAAGCTGCTTTGATCTGCCATCCAATATGGCTGCCCTTACATGTACTAATTGCACAATCTTTAAATAGTTTTTCTTCATAAACCAGTTAATAGAATTGAAGAAAATTTGAACATAACTACTCCTGCATTTGACTAGTAGGTAGATGTCAACTAGGTGTTTGATCTCAGGCCACTTTAGGCCATTTTTTTTGTTTGTACCTTGTATTGCTTTCATAAAATTGACAAGCAGAATTAGTATGATCTTTTTTCCGATGATTTTCATTTGCAATGAGGATTTCTGTAGATTTGGGTAAGTATATTCCATTTAGTGACCTATTCTTGTTGAAATCTGCATATATTGTAAACCTTTTGGAGTGTCTGTCATTGTCATCCATTGTTTGATGATAGTTACTATTTGCAACTTCTCAGAACTGCTTGACCAATTTAAATGTGATATTACAAGGTGCATTCTGACATCAAGGCCATTCAAATTTGTTCTGTGGATGGTGGTCTGGCATCCTGAATAGATGCCATTACAAAAGGAGATATTCAAACAAATTGCAACAAAAATATCTTGACAAAATTTGACCGAAGTTTAAGTGAAGTTATCTGGCATACATGCATTTACAAATTATACAAACAAT
This sequence comes from Potamilus streckersoni, assembly GCA_016746295.1. Classification (NCBI taxonomy): domain Eukaryota; kingdom Metazoa; phylum Mollusca; class Bivalvia; order Unionida; family Unionidae; genus Potamilus; species Potamilus streckersoni. Next base: position 2,908,359 of record JAEAOA010002358.1, on the reverse strand, counting down.
GCTGTTATGCCATCAAATATGACTTCTGTTACTGAAAGAAAAACCTTTTTTTGGCTCAAAAAAATCTGAACCGTATTTGATCAAATTTTAACAGAAGCATCCTCACATGAAGGACTTTCACAGTTTTAAAAATGAAGCTGATCTACCATTAGATATGGCCATCATTGCTAAAAACAGACAAACCTTTAAACCTGATTTTTTTTTCAAAAACAGAATTTGATCAAGCTGTTCTGAAAGCATTCTGACATTAAGGCCTTTCAGATTGGTACAAATGATGCTAATCTGCCATCAAGTAAGGTCTCTGTTACTAAAATAGAAAAACCTTTGAAAGACTTTGCAAACAGTAACAGTATATTTTTGTTGCAATTTTAGGAAAAACATCTTGCCATAAAGGGCTTTCAATTTGTACAAATGATGCAATTACACAATGAGATGAAGCCACTGCTACTAAAAATAAACACCTTTACATGAAACTTTCTAAATATCGCTAAATAGAAACTGAACAAATTTGACAGAGCATGAAGGATGAATGCTTTTCTCATTTGTGAAAATGATGTTGATCCATCATCAGTATGACTGCTGTTACTAAAAACAGAAAACAAAACTCATAAACGTCTGTCTACAAATACTGCTGAACTGAATTTTAAAAAATTCAACATAAAGCATTGAGGCATTAAGACCTTTCACTATAGCACAATTTATGCTGATGTGCAGTTATATATGGTTAAGATACAAAAAAACTTAAAGCTTGGTTTTTTTAACAATTGCAATGAACAGCATTGAGCAAAATGTCTTCAGAAAGCTTCCTACTGACTCAGATTTCTTGGCCTGCTGTTCTTGCATGTGGTTATTTAGCAAATTCATCCTGTGAGACAGAAGCATTTTGATGTCAGCGATATGAAGAAACTGTTTGATAATGTAACACCCAAGAAAATCTTGAATTTAATGAGGGAATGTATAAAAAATTTTGACCATGTTTTAACTCATTAACCCCTAGCGCCGCATTTATGGGACAGGAGGTGGTAGCCTACTTCTGAGCTCTGTAGCGTTATGGTCATGTGTGACACAATAAAGTGGATAGTATTATAGAAAGGTAGATAGATGTAGCTTTACGATGATACCAAATAATATGGATGTTCTATTTGTACTACGATGAGGGAAAAACTACACATTTTGGACCAGAGTTTTTTCCACCCGAAATTCAGCTTAGGTTGTGAGCCAGTTTTGTGTCTGGATTTTAGACTTTTTGGCCTCAGATCTAAGACAGACCAATATGAATTGCTCACAGACAGGTGAACCTTTGCGAAAAGTAGGATAAGATGGCTATTTAGAATGATGAGTGGTCTCGACATGAAAATGATGGGTCCATTAAGAAATAAAAATCTATTTTTTACCTTTCTGCTCATGCTCAGGTGATGGAGCCAATGAAAATCAATGTTTATAACACAAATAGGCATTAAGTTAACCAAAAATGACTTGAAAGTCAGTGTATTAGGATGCATTCAGAAATAGCTCCCAAAATGGATTTCCTACTCGTATTTCAGGCGAAAAAGACAAAAACCTCCAGGGGTTAATGGGTTAAACATAACAGGTATTATATTTATCTTTTATTTTAAATACATTTTTTCAAAATTTTTACATTTTATGTTTTATCTTGTACCTAATGTTTGCATTTATTTGGAAGGATTTGTCTTTTTCTTTGGTTTTTACTTTACTGGTCATTGACCACTTTTGCCCATCATCCATCCGTTCATTAGCACAAGTTTGTTATTGCTACTCCTAAACTCAATGTACACATTCATCCCATTGTCTAGTTAGTCCTAAATGAAAATGGTGCAGCTGGAACATCCAGTAAATCCAACAGGCCTTACAAAAAATGTTATTGCTACTCCTCCAAAATGAAATGTCTTATTGACATTGGGTTTTCACCAGGAGAATTCTTATGATGTTTACTTGTTCCTAAATAACAATTTTGGTAACCTGATGTCTGATATGACTGTCACAGTAGCCATCTTTAGAATCATATTATTGCTAATCCTTCCACAAAAAACTAATATTGCCATGGGGTTTTCACCAGAAGATGTTTTAAGATATTTACTTGATCCTAAATGAAATGGTGTTGATTTGATGTCCAACATGGCTGCCTTAGTGGCCATCTTTAAAATCGTCTTATTGCTAATTCTCCTGAATAAAACAATATTGTCTTGGGGTTTTCACTCGGTTTATCATTATCTAGAGGTTGATCGCCTCAGTGTTATTGCCCAGTAAATCTTAATATAAAGTGTGACACTTATAGATGAAATAGAGATCTGAGTAGATATATAAAAAAGAATGACATGAGCCCCCGTACATGAAAAAAAATTTGAATCAATTACATGTACATAACAACTATGATATTATAATACATTAGAAAGATACTAATTTTTTAAATAAATCATTCACTGAATTTCAAAACACATATACTTGTATAGATAAGAAATTTTGTGTGGGGAACCACATCCCTTATTTAGCATGACTAATCCAGATTAAATATATCTATGGCCTTTTATAACTAGGCTCCAGAAATTGTGGACTGCTTGAACTCCAGATTAACAAATAACTGATCTTGGACAATTTCAACTCTGACATGTTTGATACAAATATGGAAGTTAATCTTCTACTTCCAGTCTTCTGGATTGTTAAGTATATGAAGGCTTAATTAAAAATCACTTACTTGTAATGGCATGGACATTAAAAATCATTGCAGTATAGTGTTTTTACATGCATATGTCCCCATAAATCTCATTCACCTGCCCAAATTAATGTGCTCTTTATAGATTGACAGAAATTTGCACCCTTACACACCCAGACTTATTATGCTGTAATAATGGTCTAGAATGAAAATGGTGGCGATCTACTGTCCTCAACATTGGCCATTTTGAAAATATTATCTCTCCTCCTGATGACTATATGGTCATATGTGTATGAGGTCTTTACTAAACAACTTCTCATGAAGTCTAGCTGGTCCTAATGGTGCCACTCGGAAAATTTAATAGATATTTAACATGCCTGCAATTGTGGTCATTTTGAAAATCTTGTTATCACTGTTTCATCTGAACAAATGACAAAATGGTGTCATAAATACTCACAAGGCTATGTTACTTAACTACTCTGAGAATGTTTTAAAATGAGTGGAGCCTTAACCCTGTGTTGATTAACAGATACTTGAAGGGATTGTTTAACAAAAGTCCACCAAAGCCAAGATATGTTGACACTTGGAATGTAAACCTAGTCTTAAAATATGTGTACTTTCTTTCCTCTGGACACTCTTATCTTTAAGATTATTAACAATGAAGCTTGTTGCTTTTATTGCTTTGTCCACAGCTCCAAGAGCACAAACTCAAAAATCATTGAATTTACATAACATGACTTGTATGGCAGATAAAATTGTATTTAGTTTTTCAGATTTGTTGAAAACTTCAAGACAAGGTAAGAATTTCCAGATGGAACTACTTCATTATAAGGATGAAAAGCTTTGTGCCGTGCATACTTTATTGCATTATCTTGACAGGACAAAAATTATTCGGAAATCTAATCAAGTTCTGGTATCTTATTGTTCTTAGAGCCGTGACATCCAGTAATATTGCTAGATGGTTAAAAATAGTTTTAGAAAAATCAGGAATTGATACATCCAAATTCAAAGCTCATTCTTACAAAACTGCTGCAGCATCAGCTGCTTTCAGACATGGTTGTTCCTTACACAATATATTAAAGACGGCAGACTGGACTTCCGTAAAGACTTTTCAAAAATTTTACCTAAGAGATATTCAGGCTAATAGCAAAAGCTTCACCGAAGCAGTTGTTAATATCATCTAAATAGTTTTTCTGTTCATGTTTTTTAGCAGATGTTTTGTTGTCAGTCTTTAAAGATGCTATGTATACATGTGAGGCTAAAGGCTTTACGAAAAATAATGAACCCCTCATCCAAGCATTCGTGAAGGATGAGGGGCATTATTGGAGTAAAGCCAGAGGCTGAGCATGTATACAAATGGTGACTTTTAATATGACTCCTGACAATCTTGTTATCACTTTTGTTCCTGAATGATTGGTATTGACATTGAGCTTTCACCAAAAGACTTCTTGGTACTAAATAGAAATGGTCAAGTAGTTTAAAGTGCTTTCCGTTACAGATCACTGCCATCTCACCTGTCTCTGTGGGTTAGAGTCTAAGATTCTGCAAATGTGGATATGTGAGAAAGCTTGCCAGTAGCTTCTCGTGGGTCAGTGGTTCTTTCTTCGGATTTCCCAGTTTCTTCCTCCACCATTTATACTGGCCGCCATGTGTGCTGAAAAATGTCATTAAGCCCCAAAATAACAACAAATGACTAAAAAGAAATGGTGACAATCTGATGTCGAAATATGGCATCATGGCATCCATCTTGAAAATCTTTTTATTGTTGCTTATCCAAAACAGAAAGTCATATTAGCATGGGATTTCTAACAGAAAACATCTTATGATAACTTGTTGGTCCATAAAGAAATGATGCCAAGTTGACATCCAGTATGTCTACCATATCATTTAATTTCTTGTTATCACTGAAGAATATCAAAGATGTTTCAGCTCTCCACTGTTGAAGTAAGAAATATTTTTATCTTTAATCTGTGGAAATTCTTTTCTGTCAGTAGAATGTAAAGGGACTGGTGTTTGCAATTTATTCCCACATTTTTCAAACCTTCAGTTGGCACTATACATCCAGTATTGTGCAGAGGCACCATAAAATGCTACTGCACACATGCATATTTGTTTGCAGAAGTCAGCCAGATGAGGGATCTCAGACTCATTTTAAGTCTCTTTGTACAGTTTAAAATATCCTTATTTTTATGTTTGTTGTTACCATGCTCTTTGTTCTGTATAGATGATATTTACTCCAGCTGATGTTTACCCAAATAAGGCATAGAAAATTAGTTCCAGTACCAAAAGTTGTCAACACAGAACAAGAACATGGTTTGACATCAATATAAATTTTGTGCTTTTATTTCAAAAATGTTATTTTACAAGCACAGAATCATTTTGGGACACATTTTTGAAGTTTCAGTCTGTTATCAAGTAACTGCAGAACTAATTGTTATATATTTTTTGGTAGATATCTTTTAAAGCTGACATAATAATTTTTAAATTGCTTTTATGTCATACAACAAGTCTGTGTGATGTTAAGTTTTGGATTTAGCTCAGTTTCTGAGATACTGTTGCCTGTACAGTTATAAATTTAAGTTGGTATACAATATTGGTTGTGAAGGGTGCTGCCCATCCCAGAGTAAAAGGTCAAAGTGACTTTATTTTCATGTTTTAGTAATTACATTTTGGTTTTTTTTTCTTTCATTTAGCTCAGTTATACTATATGTGCAGTCCTGAAACTTGATGGGTATATTAGTCATTACAGTCAAACGGATATAACAGTGGCCTACCTAGAAATTAGGCTTTTGCAGCATTTTGGAGCAGGCAAAGCATATAATTCTGTAGAATTCTTGTTTTTTTTATAAATATGTTAATTTTTTAATTGTCTTCTCAGGACACAGCTATTCTTGGGGTTTAAGTCGACCTGATCTTTTGACTCAGTGCTACCAAGGTGACCATGCTGTGGATGGCTATTTAGGCCCGATGGATCCAAGCAAGAATGAGACTTTCAGATTCCTTAAAAACCTGTTTAAGGAGATTCTACATGTTTTCAAGGATCAGTACATTCATTTGGGAGGAGATGAGGTTCCAATGACCTGCTGGTAGGGTTACTTTTTTAATTGATTGGTTCCTCACAACAGGGTATGCCTGGCAGTATAATGCATATCCTTTTATAACACATGTATTTTCATTAGTCCCAATATACTGGTCGATACTGATTTTAAAATCAAAACTTAAATTTTTTAATTTAATTTTTTCCCATTGCTTTTTAGAACCCATTTTATTTTAATTTTAAGAAATACCTATCCCCATCATACTGAGAGTTGTTGGGGGAGAGGGCTTAAACAGAATGTTCATTCTATTAAGGTATCACAGTACTTAATTTTCTACTCCATACTTTCCAGCCAGAGACGAAAGTTGTGCCAATCTAAATGATGTATTATATGGAAGGGGGAAGGGTTGAGTTTGCAAGGGAAAAACAAAACAAAGCAGTAGCCAAATAGATTTTTCCAAGAAATTTGGTAATCCTCTAAAAAAAAATTAATAGTCAGTGACAGTTTGGGCAAAATAGCAGGTGTAAAATAAACTCAGTACACTATATGTTTCACTGGCTGTAATGAACAATGTTATATTGAGAAATGACCTCATCTAGGACACTATACATTTCTTTGGCTGTAATGAATAGTGTTGTTTTGAGGAATGACAACAGTTAGTATAATTTGCTCTTCGGAGTGCTCAATTGGTATAATTTTGCAGAAATTTGATGACACTGAAAATGGTGCAAATGGGTTTTTGCTACTGTCAAAGTATATGGACATAGGCAGGTGACAGAGATTGATTTACACAGTGTTGGGCTTATATCATCCATTTCAGAAAGTAACCATAATTAATTGTAATATTTGATCAGACAAAATCCAGTACCTTTTATTGATAATAATTGATGAAATTTATTTTTTTTTTAATACAAAAGATTTAAAACAAAATATTGATTCTTAATTCGAATCACCTGTAGAGGTGGGAGTTGAAAATATCTTTAAACAAATCTGGTGTTAGACGTGATAGTCATTTGTTAATGACTATATGTTTGAACAGCTGGTTAATTGATGTCACCTGCATGTTTACCTGTCAACATTCATATTAGGCCTTATCTTACTAACTCTGTGTTAGATTATTTACAGTGAAAGAAATGAATTTGATTAGAAGGTCATACCTTTACCATTAAATTTTCTGTAGAAATACACACCCAGCATTGTAATTGCTGAATGAACTATTACTTTACAGTCTTAATAAACCATATGTTTCATAGAATTTATGTGTAACCCTTCACACACACACACACACACACACTCTCTCTCTCTCTCTCTCTCTCTCTCTCTCTCTCTCTCTCTCTCTCTCTCTATATATATATATATATATATATATATATATATATATATATATATATATATATATATATATATATATATATATATATATGTACTCACCTGTGAATCTCATCATATACATTGAATCCACAGTACAAATATTTCCATCAAAAATATCTGCACACATATTTAAAATATTCAGCATTTTTTTCACACATCAGTATGCTGGGTAAAAAATAAATAGCAAATAGTATGTAACGAATGATGAAATATCTGAATGTTAAATAATGGTGTCTGTATAAATTTCACACTGCTAAATTTTCTCATCTGTGATTTGCAACACTATTATTGTTTGAAAAACTCTGTAATTTTCAGCTGCTTTCTGACTAAAGCAATAAACAAAGGGGTTATATTTGTAGGGAATGGGCGACATCATTAACTGGTCAACTGATTTTCTAAAACAACACCACCAAGCCACATGCATGTGTTGGGTGTTGGTGACTTGCATTTGTTGTTTTATAAATCGATGAACCATAATTTGCAAAAGTTTAGCCTGGCAATTGACTTTGATGATGAGGAACATACTTAAATTAATTGATTTATAAATTCAGGTGAGAATCTTTTATCAACTACTGCATTGTTTATTGCTTAGTTGTGAATGCAGCTTATAGAACATGTGTTGGTTATTGTTTGAGCAATGATTGCATAGGGAATGCATTGTCGAGAAACACAAAGATTTAATAAGAACATTAACACTTAGGAACTGTCATCTATCAACAAAAACCAAAGAGACCAAAGTTCTCAAAAGGCCCAGACATGAGTTTAGATACTCATTTTTCCAATGTTTATTTTGGCACAAAACTGTAAAAAAAAATTAAATTAAAACTTTTTAGGAACTACGCCATGATTGTTTTATACTAAATCCATACGTGATTTCATCCCCATAATGATAATAAACTTTCTATACATTATTTATTTTTTGCACTTTTAAGAAGAAATGTAATCTGTGTACAAGAATATTACATATATGTGATATTTTGGAAGCAATGCCACAAATGTCTTATATTCAAATTTATAGGCAATATCTTTTCCAAAACGATAACAAAATGTTACTTAATTTACTATTGGTACTTAATGTTTTTTTTGTTTATTACAAAAAAAACCAGTAATAAGGCAAATTAAATACAAGGAGCCATGCCATGATCATTTCATAATAGACTCCCTATGTGAGTAACTTCCCAAAATGATAATAAACTTTCTACATGTTAGTTTTTGCACCTTTAAGAAAGAAATGTTTTCAGTGTACGAGAATAATACATGTACATGTATATGATATTTTGGGAGCCACGCCACAAAAGTCTTATCTTCAAATTTATAAGCAATTTGTTTATGACAAAATTACCAGTAATAAGGTGAATTAAATTTCGGGAGCCATGCCACAATCGTTTCATATTAGAATCCATACGTGATTTTCTTCCCAAAATGATAATAAACTTTCTACACCTTAGTTTTTGCACCTTTAGGAAGGAATGTTTTCTGTGTACAAGAATAATACATGTATGTGATATTTTGGAAGCAATGCCACAAACGTCTTATATTCAAATATTTATACCATCAGTCTATGAACGTGAGGTTAATTTTTGAAAGGAGGCAGGGTGTGAATGTTGTGCCAATAGCAGTGAGTTTAATCATTCAAACTTCAATTTTGGAGCAGGTTTGGTATGTAATAAAAATAAACTTTTCTTGTTAATACTGGATATATTTCATTTTGTGGTACCTCAAATGATATATTTTAACTCCTGGCTTTGCCACTTCTTAAAATATCACATTTTTGGTACCATACAATGAAATGCATCTGGTATTAACATGAAAAAAGAAAATAACCTCATATACTTTATGCTTACATTTACTTGGAAGGGTTTATCATCCTAAATTTTTGTGCAATTCATTTTACACTTTGTAAACTTAACCTCTTAGCTGGTACCATATAGCCACTGTTATGCTGAGATGCTGTAAAATGCTAATACTGCTACAATTCCTATGTTATTAATGATATACCTGCATTTTTCAAAGTAATAATATTTTACCATATTTTGAACATGTACTTTCATTTTCAAGCATTGGATCCTTGGTTTTTGGTACAAAATCAACTCTGGATTGTATATGCCTATGATCAATTAAAGTTGCAGTTTTATTTTATGTTCTCATCAGTGAAATTTATGTGATAGTCACTTAGCCAGTAACCACCATCCTTTTATATGGAAACGTTAATCTTTGTAATATTTTTGGTGCAGTTCTTCATTTTTACATTTTTCAGACTTTTAATTGGAACATAACATTATACAATTGTTATATTGACATTCCTTTTAACACTAATACTATACATACCCCCCCCAACTGTCTGCATTGATTGTTATTCTGCAGACATTGGCATCACATTAAAAATTCTTCAAAATATCCGATATGTTGAGATTTTGATTTACCTTTCCTCACATAATATATATATATATATATATATATATATATATATATATATATATATATATATATATATATATATATATATATATATATATATATATATATATTCAGTAATTAAAAGTAGTCTTACATCATGCTAACAACAATAGTGCAGAAGTTTGACTACAGTATGTTAGTAACTTCAATAAAGGACAATGTTGAGTAGTTACTTTGTTGCAAAAAAGCTAGGACATGATTTAAAGTATATAAGAATATGTTAACTGCTTGTTTGCCTTGTTATGAACAGGTCATCCAACCCTGAGGTTTTACGACTGTTGGCACAACTACAGGGGAAGCAAAACATCGAAGTAAAACAGAATGATCCATACTACTACAGCTATGATATTCGTAAAGTACTAGAGTATTATGTCACAAGGTAAAAACATATGGCCATGGATTTTTTTGTAAAAAAATTGCATTTCAGCTTACATTAAAAAAACATGTTCTTTACATAAACATGCTTTAAAAATATGATGTACTTTTTAACAATTTGCATAAAAATAATATTTGGTCTGAAAATGAAATAGGTAATGAATTCCTAGTTTAAATATTTAATTTTCTGCAATAACAAAAACAAAATCTGAAGAAAAAATATTCATGACGGATGCAAGGTTTCTAATAATTTATAGATCAGAAATCTTTCTTCCCAAGTGGTATATGTCCTCTTCCCCAAATGGAAATCTAGGGAATCCATAGATCCATGGCTTCTTGCAATGCAAATCACCACCTGACACTCACCATAAATCAAAAATCTCTATAGCCTGACCACCTAATTAATCCTAATATGACTGCTGTAGTACAATCAAACCTCTTTGTATTGTTAATTGTATCTATATTTTTGTAACATAACTGTACCTGTATTGTATGTAATTTTTGTTCATGACTGTATCAGTATTGTTTGTAATTTTTGTTCATGACTGTATATGTGTTGTATATAATTTTTGTTCATGACCCTATCTTTAATGTGTGTAATTTTTGTTCATGACTATCTGTATTGTGTGTAATTTTTGTTCATGGCTGTAAATTGTAGTGATTAAAAAGAAGATATTACATAACTGATTTTTGAATAGATTCTGTTTAAGATGATGAGAGTGCCTTAAGTGGCATAGAATCTATAAATAGGTATTTAAAATCATTACTAATAATATTAATAATAATAAAAAATGTTTACCAGTTCATGTTTTTCCCATTGGTTGGGATAGTTGGTTCTTTTATGATGTGGGTTATTTGCAAAATGTTCTTAGAACAAAATGTGTTTTAGTGCCATATGCCTGTATATAACAAGAGAAATATGCAATTGATTTCATTCCTTTTTAGAGTACTTCTTTCATATGTTCTTGTGTCAATCTGCAGATGTATTTAATGTTGAGTTTAGATAATTTGAGAGGAGACATTTATTATGATTATTCATTGGAATTACAAAGTGCTCATTGGACTCAAACATAATTCTTGGACTATTGTGAATTATTCAAAGAAGCTTTTTTTGTACAATGCCATTGTGATACTTCAGGACTGTTGACAGACCAGTACATTCATAGATTTAAAATTCAGAACCTTCAGTATTTTTTGTGACTTGTTTAGAATTTTTTTTTAGGATTATTTTGGATTTAATTCATAATACTGTAAGTTCCTCATAATTGTTTATTTGATAACTTTGATAATTAAATTATTTGTTCGGTTTTGCAAAACTCGGTTTTGCTCTCCTCTTGTACCTTATTTATAACTCTTGAATCATAACAGTATATTAGCCACTTTAATAAATAGTCCAAACTTTTTGGGTTGCATAGGTGTCCTGGTGTATGGAAGTTTCACTATAGATATGTAATATTTGATGGCTTTATTATCATCTATTGAATAGTTTACATCATTGCCACTACCAAAAGAGATATGGAGATGGAAAATTATGCTAAATTTCAGTGTTATTATTATCTACCCAGTCTCCCTTGTCCTAAGAATCAACATAAAAAGAAAAATTATTTAAAAAAGATTTGTGTACTAAGAAAAAGAAGTTTTTGCTGTTGTTTTTAACTACAGTAACTGTGATGGCTAAACTGACAGGGTTTACCTCCCTTGCTAGCTCAGCATTGAAGATGCCATTTGAGCAGTCTTTATAAAAAATAATCATTAAAATTTTACATGAGATTGATAATATTACTAATGGTTAGATATATAGGAAACAAGTATCATTATTAACATCCTTACCAATGGTTATTATTTGCCTTGATATTTTATTTTATGTAGATTGTAGCATCTTTGTCTTTATCTTTAATGTTGACTTAATTCATGTTTCCATTTATTTTGAAATGTTTTATCTCCTGGACATTTTTTTGGTTGTGAAAAACTTAATTTTTATTTTTTGGCACTTCTCTTGCACTTAGTATGTTAACACCATTAATATGATAATATTAAACTATAACAGAGATGCATAATGTTACAAGTGCTTCAAGAAAAAACTTATGTAATTAAGTCGGTATTTTTTTTTTTCAAAGTGTTGAGTAGTTACTTCATTCTTATACCAGTACACACTTGATCAGCAAGGACATTTTCAAAACTTTCAGTGCATTATGCGACAGCAGATCAGGGTCTGTATTGTTTGCAGTTTGATTACACTTTTAAATGTGTATATACAGTAAGAAAACATAGCTTAAATGGTTTGAAAAACAGCATTATCCCTATCAAAAATGCAAGTATTTTTTTGTGATGCAATATTTAATAGACAGCAGCAGCGGTAACTGAAACTTTTTAAAACATGCGTATTATTGGATAAAATCGGTCACATTCAGTCTCAATTTTGTTTCAGGTTAACTACAGATATCAAGAGTTTAGGCAGAAAGCGATCTAATGGTGTGCGATTTGTATTCTGGCAAGAGATAATGAACAACAATGTACAGGTACTGAGACTTCTCTTTGATAAATAAGTCATATGTGTGATATATGTGTATCACTGATCACCAGGAAGACTTCCTGAGTATAAAATCTAAAATTTTTAACAGTATGGAACAAACTAGAAACCATTTTAAAAGCTAATAATGAATTTCATTATTGATTGTATATATTGTTGAAAAATTCAAAGAAATGAAGTAAAAATTGCCTTGAAGGTTAAAAGTATTACACAGTAGAGTCATTAGGGCACATGTGCATGGTTTAGAAATAAGGATATATGGTAATTTTATATTTGTACAATATATGCTTTCTTATAAGTCAAGGTAAATTGCAAATTAACAAAGATCCTGATCTGCCATTACATAATGCACCTACAGATCAGGGTCTGTGTTGTTTGTTCTATTAATTACTGCTAACAAATTGCTCAAACCCAGATCTGCTGGCACATTATATGATGGCAGATCTCAGTCAGGTCAGTTTGCAGTTGGACTCATAAACATTTATATACTGTATATACTAGAAATATCTACCTGCTGTTAATGTGGTGTTGGTTTTGGATGAAAAAACAGAATTTCATGATTTAGGTTTCAAAATCAAGGTACATTTTGTAGTGAGAATAACATAACTGTTCAGTATAATCTGACTCGTATTGTCCATCAGAATTTGCAGGAAGCAAGATGTAGGCATCACTTTTGTAGTGGCAACAGCAGCAGCATTGGCACTAATTTTAAGTTTCTGAGAACAATTTGCTCTAAAGATACTAGTGATTTTTTGAGTGCATTTTAGGATAATAGACCTACTATCCTGAACTTTGGCAGCTGATATGCTTGCAATTCTTGCTGTAATGCTTCTACAACAATCTGCTGAGATATAGTGGACTCTAATCTGACTTGGTAATTAGATATTGAGGTTCCTGCTGTAATGCTTCTACAACAGTCTGCTGAGATATACTGGACTTTTTTAACTGACTTGGGTTATTAGATGTGCAGTTAGTAGTGACTTGGGTTATTAGATGTGCAGTTAGTATACATATACCTCTAAAACAGCATTAACTTCTTTTTTCTGTCTGAAGTTGCCAGCCTCTGTCCTTTGACATGAAAGTGTCATGAAGTCATTATGATGCAAGTGATTGATCACCATGTGAACATTATTTCCCATAGTGGATTGAGGCAAAAACACATGGTTAAGAAAATCCTCTGAAGCTTTTATAGATCAGCTTCCAAGAAATACCTATTGCTTGTGTATAGAAATATAAATTAACATTTTATAATGTGGTTTATTTTCTTCTCCAAAACTTGAGAAACATAGTTGATTCATTTCTAGTTTGAAATAGGAATATTGAATATATAGATGAAAAATTATTTGCTTTGTTTTACCTACACTAAAATGTGAAGAAATAATAGTCATAAAGAAAAGTTATAATCTCTCAAGCAAATACAGTTCTCAAAAAAAATAGTATTATCATTATGGAGAGGATTGTGACAGCTGGACAGTCCTTCACGTTAAAGACGTATAAGGAAAAGTGGCTTATTTTCACCAACTGGTGTCATATTAGTGTGGCATCACATCAGTATCAGCCGTCATTCCCCAGGTAGCCATTTTATTTTCCTTGTAACTGCTCTGGTGGCCTAGTGGTTAGAACATCAGCCTTGGATGCAGAGATCATGGGTTAGATCCCTGGTCAAGTCATACCAAAGACTTAAAATAATGGTATTAACAGTTGCCTCGCTTGGCACTCAGCATTAAGAGGTTAGTGTTAGGACTGGTCGGCCTGGTGTCAGGATAATGTGACTGGGTGGGACATCATACTACATGTCTGCGGCATGATACCCCAGTGCTAGACATCACTATAAACTGCCATACTGCAGACATCATAGCTATATGACTGAAAAACTGTTAAAAGCTACATTAAAAAATCCAAATCATAAATCACTTTACCTTGTCGAGGACAAGAAGCTATCCCATATTACAATCAAGAGACAGATTTACACCCATTGGATGTAAACAAGGCTTCATTACCATTTTTAGTTTAGATCAAAGAATTGTCTGAGGAAGGACCGCAACGAATATTGTTTATTCTTATCTGCCGCCGGGCCAAAAGCAGATGGGTTGAGTACCTGGTATCCAGATTCTAATTCAATAAATGCTAGATGTAAAGTCGGCTTCATTGATCTGCTAGGACAAGTCTTCAGCTCGTGCTATTAGTGTAGTACCATACATAGACCAATAAATGCCTGATTGCTTAAAAATTAAAATCTGCCGGCGGCCAGCCAGAATATAGTGCGGGTTATACAAAGGTGCGGGTTATGCCAATGATTTTTTTTACACAAACCACCAAAACCCGCGGGCTATATGAGGGTGCAGGTTATCAGTGTCTGTGGGATATAATCGGGAAAATACGGTAATTGGGTTCTGAGTTATATTGCATTAAGGAAAGTTATTTCATTCACAGTGTTCATCCATCAGCTTAATTTTCTTCATCAGTGGGTTAGAACAAAATTTTAGCAGCTGATAGAAGTAAGAATCACTGAAATGTGTGCAAAATGTGAAATCAAGAGGACTTTTACTGCATAAAAGGCAACAAATTAATGTATTTGTAAAAATAAAAACAGAATACAGGTCAATGATAGCACTTACAGTGAATGAGAGGCAGCAAAGTAATGTGTATGTAAAATTAAAATAAAAAATTAACTTCAAGGAAAGTACTTGAACTGCATGAAACGCAACAAGTCTTGAATCTGAGTCATTAAGAGATGTTTTCTGTCACACATGTGATACCACTGCTTGCAATCAGCCACATGTAGCACAGATTATACCCATCAGTTACACATGTAACTCAACTGCTACTCATTAATTACACATGTAACAGCACTGCTACTAATTTGCCATACATTTAACAGAAATGCTTAAAGTCACACTTGTAACACTCTTCCAATCATAAATTTAGCATCAGTGCCTTCACTGAGTCACACATGTAATATGAAAGATTATTCAGTAACATGAGCTTTCAACTGTACTTAGTTCATTAACCTTTCTCTGCAGCTTCCCAATGACACAATCATCCAAGTGTGGCAGGGAGACATGTCAGATGTGCAGCGAGCTATCACCATGGGTTACAGTGTCCTGTATTCATCGTGTTGGTATTTGGACCTGATCGAGTATGGGACAAAGTGGTCCAAATACTACCACTGTGACCCAGCAGATACATCTTTTGGTGAGTTTTCACAAATCCTTCAAGAGTGAAGCTTTCGTTTGATACTTAGTATTGTATTTGGGGATTTGAAATCTTATACTAGATAATATGGAACAAAATGGTCAAAAGAGCTATTATTGTGACCCAGCAGACAGGGTCTGTGGTACATTAATGAGAGCTGCAATCTGTTTAATCATGTGAATGAACTTACTTGATGATTGTGGGACTTTGTGCATTTCACAAGGAAGTAGATTTTGGATTAATCAAGAAACAAGGACCAGCTATGACATATTCTGACTTGTACAGTTCTGACAACACCTAGCTAAATAATTGGTCTGGAACTTGTTTTAGATTACCAGAGTATAAATCAGCTCATTACAGTTTGTTTCATATGCTCCAAATACTGCCATATGTGTGATAGGCTGAATTGCAAATAAAGTATTGAGATGTTTTTCACACATTAACTTGCGCTTATAACAAACACAGATTGTAAAAGTCTGTTAACAGGTATGAAAAAATTGTTCTGTTTACTTTGACAGATAAAAAACTTATGTTCATTTAATGAAATAGGGAATGTTATTCACACAAATGACTTAACACAACATTCAGTTCAATGTTGATGCACTTGTCTCTTTGGTAAGTGTACCAAATAGCATGGGACAAAATGTTCCAAGCACACCCACCATGGTAAGTGTATGTCACAGAAATCCACTAGGAATATTAGTTCTGATAGCTCAGTTTCTAGAAAACTTTGCTAAAGTTATGGAAATCCAGGTCTAACTTTCAATTGAGCTATGCACATTTTATCCCCTATGACATCTTGTAGCTTGCAGTTTAATTATGCATATAAAGAGCTGTAATATGTGTCAAGTATGAGTTTAATATTCAGTCCTTTTAAGGTATGGTATGATTATGCATGTAAAGAGCTAATATGTGTCAAGTACAAGTTTAATATTCAGTCCTTTTAAGGTATGGTATGATTATGCATGTAAAGAGCTAATATGTGTCAAGTACAAGTTTAATATTCAGTCCTTTTACGGTATGGGTATGATTATGAATGTAAAGTGCAAATATGTGTCAAGTATGAGTTTAATATTCAGTCCTTTTAAGGTATGGGTATGATTATGTATGTAAAGTGCAAATATGTGTCAAGTACAAGTTTAATATTCAGTCCTTTTAAGGTATGGGTATGATTATGCATGTAAAGAGCTAATATGTGTCAAGTACAAGTTTAATATTCAGTCCTTTTAAGGTATAGGTATGATTATGTATGTAAAGTGCAAATATGTGTCAAGTACAAGTTTAATATTCAGTCCTTTTATGGTATGGGTATGATTATGAATGTAAAGTGCTAATATGTGTCAAGTATGAGTTTAATATTCAGTCCTTTTAAGGTATGGGTATGATTATGAATGTAAAGTGCTAATATGTGTCAAGTATGAGTTTAATATTCAGTCCTTTTATGGTATGGGTATGATTATGAATGTAAAGTGCTAATATGTGTCAAGTATGAGTTTAATATTCAGTCCTTTTAAGGTATGGGTATGATTATGAATGTAAAGTGCTAATATGTGTCAAGTACAAGTTTAATATTCAGTCCTTTTAAGGTATAGGTATGATTATGTATGTAAAGTGCAAATATGTGTCAAGTACAAGTTTAATATTCAGTCCTTTTAAGGTATGGGTATGATTATGTATGTAAAGTGCAAATATGTGTCAAGTACAAGTTTAATATTCAGTCCTTTTAAGGTATAGGTATGATTATGTATGTAAAGTGCAAATATGTGTCAAGTACAAGTTTAATATTCAGTCCTTTTAAGGTATGGGTATGATTATGCATGTAAAGAGCTAATATGTGTCAAGTACAAGTTTAATATTCAGTCCTTTTAAGGTATGGGTATGATTATGTATGTAAAGAGCTAATATGTGTCAAGTATGAGTTTAATATTCAGTCCTTTTAAGGTATGGGTATGATTATGAATGTAAAGAGCTAATATGTGTCAAGTACAAGTTTAATATTCAGTCCTTTTAAGGTATAGGTATGATTATGTATGTAAAGAGCTAATATATGTCAAGTACAAGTTTAATATTCAGTCCTTTTACGGTATGGGTATGATTATGCATGTAAAGTGCTAATATGTGTCAAGTATGAGTTTAATATTCAGTCCTTTTAAGGTATGGGTATGATTATGAATGTAAAGAGCTAATATGTGTCAAGTACAAGTTTAATATTCAGTCCTTTTAAGGTATAGGTATGATTATGTATGTAAAGAGCTAATATGTGTCAAGTACAAGTTTAATATTCAGTCCTTTTAAGGTATGGGTATGATTATGAATGTAAAGAGCTAATATGTGTCAAGTACAAGTTTAATATTCAGTCCTTTTAAGGTATAGGTATGATTATGTATGTAAAGAGCTAATATATGTCAAGTACAAGTTTAATATTCAGTCCTTTTAAGGTATGGGTATGATTATGAATGTAAAGTGCTAATATGTGTCAAGTACAAGTTTAATATTCAGTCCTTTTAAGGTATAGGTATGATTATGTATGTAAAGAGCTAATATATGTCAAGTACAAGTTTAATATTCAGTCCTTTTAAGGTATGGGTATGATTATGAATGTAAAGTGCTAATATGTGTCAAGTACAAGTTTAATATTCAGTCCTTTTAAGGTATGGGTATGATCATGTATGAAAAAAGAGCTAATACGTGTCAAGTATGAGTTTAATATTCAGTCCTTTTACGGTATGGGTATGATTATGCATGTAAAGTGCTAATATGTGTCAAGTACAAGTTTAATATTCAGTCCTTTTAAGGTATGGGTATGATTATGTATGAAAAAAAGAGCTAATATGTATCAAGTATGAGTTTAATATTCAGTCCTTTTAAGGTATGGGTATGATTATGCATGTAAAGAGCTAATATGGGTCAATTACGAGTTTAATTTTCAGTCCTATTAAGATATGGGTATGATTATGCATGTAAAGAGCTAATATGTATCAAATACAGTGCAACTTCACTAAAAAAAAAACCCTACCCATTTCGTAAATTTTGTGGGAAAGAATTAGCAAGAAATTAAAGATATTTGAATGGACTTAGAAAATGTTTTTTATTATAAAATTTATGCTTCATTTTGCATATATTTGATGGAATTACTATTATGGATAAAAACAGATTTAACTCGTGAGTATATCTCCACAACTTTTTATGCTTATACTGCAGATTTAATACATAATAATGAATGTTAAAAGTGTAAAAATTGTTTTAAGTACCTGTTAAATATGGAACAAGTTGGAGTTTAATATCCATTGATTTAAGATGGTAACTGTGCCAATGAAGCATGTAGCATGTATTTTTGTGCCCTTTTCCTGATCCCCACCACAGCCATTGTTTTGTTTCATACATAATTTTTTAAAGATGCAACCAAACTTTTCTACTGATATTGACAAAACTACATGTTAGGAAAAGCTAAATTACTAAACATGGTACATGTATCCTTGTAAAACCTTTAAATCTGAATGATTACCTTCAAGAATATAATTTCAAAAACATTGGTTTTATCAGTGGTAATTCCTTGACTTTTGTTGTAAATTCTTTTAATTTTTCATGGGGAGTAAAGATGTTATCAAAATGAAAGATTTTGTTATATTTAGAATTTTTGTTAATTGCATATTGTCCAAAAATAATGAAGAGTAAAAAGGAATGAAATCTGATGGATAAAATGAAACAAAACACTGGTAACATATGGAGAAAATTATTTTGCCATAAGACAAAATACTTCTTGAAAACCATTGGAGGTCATTGAAAACTCCATGAAAAATCTTCGCAAACATTTTTATCAGCACTGTATGAACTTTTACTTACACTGTTTAACTCAGGATTCATACGCTGAGTGTAAGTACTGATACTTCAAATTTAAGTATGTTCAGTTTCAGTTCATACTTAAAGTGGTCACTAAGCAAGATAAGTGTTCTAGATGATTAAGAAAGTGATAAAAAGAAGTTACACTGTCATTTTGGAAATAAAATTATGGATTTAAACAATTCTTAGGAATATTTATGATCAATATATATATATATATATATATATATATATATATATATATACACACACACACACATATATATATACATATACATATATATATATATATATATATATATATATTTATACACACACACACACATATATATATATATATATATATATATATATATATATATATATATATATATATATATATATATATATATAATAGGCAGATATGAAATGCAAATAGGAGTTATTACAAACATTTCTTTTCGTTGGGTTGGACTGTAAATATTTATGAAGTTATCAGTTTGAATTTCCTGTATTTTCCCCCTCCCCCAGAGCATTACAGTCAATAAATTATATTTGCTGAAAATGTATGGGCTAGACTGCCTGCCCATTACACCATTCAAATTATCTAACTATAATCTCTGTGTTAGTGAGTTCTCTGTTCAAGTAATATATCAGGCATATGTATTAGGGACAGGTAATCCCGGCACCAACTTTTGGGTGGGTCATAGTTTTCAGTGCAACTATTCATCAGCAACGAAATAGAAACTTACACTGGCCATGCATTTGGGATTTTCAGGTATGAAAGATAAAAAAAATTAACTTAAACAATCCTTCATAATTGACTTAAGGAATTTATTTTTCACCATGTTTATTCTATTTACTTTAAAATATAACTACTGTTACTATTGTCAACATCCTGTTTCAGATTGTATTGCCATGTGTATATGGACTTATATAGCTTTTATAAATATATTTTACAGTAGCTCTACTAGTTATGGACCAGAAGAGCTTATCCATAATGGCCTGTTTCTGGCATCTAAAATTTTCTATCACTGTTCCTCCCACACTACTTGTAGAATTGCAATGAAACGTTTCACATTTGTTCAGTCCAAGGTCTAGTTGGTCTTAAATGGAAATGGTGCAGCTTGGAAAGCCAATATGGCTGCCACAGTGGCTGTCTTAAAAATATTGGTATTACTACTCTTTCAGGTCATATCAACATGGGCTTCTCACTAAAAAACACCTTATTACGTTGAGTTGGTCCTAAACAAAAATTATGCCAATCTGACGTCTATCCATCATTTTTACTCCTAAATGGATGCTCATATTAGTGTGATTTTCAGATAAAAATGACATTTTATGATATCTAGTTGATCAAAAATGAAAATGGGCTAATCTTACAGCCATTGGCAGCCATCTAGAAATCTTGTTATTGCTCAAGAATATAAGAGATAATTTCAACACTCAACAGTTAAAAATAAGAAATGGTCTTATCTTTTGGATTCCTTGAAATTATTTTTGATGAGTAGAGGATCTGTACCTTAGGGGACTCATGGTTTTTGTTTATTTAGAAATAGAGGGACCACCACCCCTGCCTATAATGCAATGGTGGTGTCTACAGGGTGCATCATGTGTAATATATTGTGCAATATCAAGATAAGTCATTTAACTGAAACAAAAAAAAAAGGTCTAAAGGGGGACAGGCACAAAACTACATGCTTCATTGACATTTTTACCAACATAAATTGATGCATATTAAATGAGAAATAATTAAAAACTTTACTTTTGCAGAAAACCTTGTATTAGTACAGACATGCTGCCAGGGCATACAAGTGCACAAATCACACAAAATATGTACTAATGTGCACATTTGGAGAGCAGTGATATGCAAGAAATCCCACAAATAAGTTTAAACGTTCTGCACATAAAAATGTAATTTGTGCAGTATACAATTTTTATTTAACTTAGTGTTTGTAATATGTCACACTGTCGTTACAAGTCTCATAGCACTTGTCCTGATTTACGTCTTTGTTCAGGTAGACAACTATTTAGACATAAGAATTGTGTTAAACTAAATTGGACTGGCAATTTGGACCCTGGAGCAAGTATTTGTTAGTTGTAACCTTGCATACATCAAAAAAATTAGTTTTGCATTTCCCTTGCACTGCAATTTTGTATTGATTGTTCAATTAAGATTAAATTAATTATCATCTTTTTTATAAGCTAGCTTCTGTCAAAAATAAGAAGCAGAATTCTTTACTAATTACATAATCAACATAAAAATTTAAAATTCCCATGACTTTATTCATTTAAAGAAATGCAAACTGCTTAGACAAAAAAGAATACAACTTGTGTTGTCCGATTAACTCATTTGCTTTGGCAGAAATGATAGAGATAAGGAAATAGTTCAACAATTGAATCAATGAAATAGAAAAAGATAACATAAAGAACACAAAATGTTGGAATTAGTGATACTGGAATATAGATATTACATGGGGCAGAAAATGTAGAAAATATTTTGGTTTTTTCATGGGCATTGCAGTAATTCAAAAAAACAAGTCTGGAGAAATTTGTGAAAAGGTTATAATGACTTAGGAACTATACCACAAATATGTCATGTCTGAATTTGTGTTGTAACTAAGCATGTTATAGTGGTGGTTTGCTTTGGTAAGCCCATGTCAGGCAGTGGAATTTGCAGTGCCCCACCAAAAATGCTGAAGAACTGAATTTTTTTTTCTGTTGGTCTCAATAATAGGATTACCCCAGTTATAAGACTAATTTTTTGTAAAGTCCCAATAGTCATATTATTAGGAAGGTTTTACTGTAATTATTATTAATTCCACAATTTTCAGGATATTCCATTGACGAGAGCAAAGTACTAGGTGGGGAAGCCTGCTTGTGGTCAGAATACATTGATAATGAAAATCTTATGACAACTTTATGGTAAGAAGATAGTGCATGCTTTCATTTAAGAGCTGAATCCCCTTTAATTATTTAGTCTTCTGCATAAACTAACTTCCTTAACCATATTCACTTCTGTATGGCATGGACTCTGTTGTGAAGAGCATAAGCACAGATTGTCCATTGCCATCAAGGGTTGTTCATTGGGATTAAATTTTTTGTGCTTAGACCCATCTGTGACTATGGGACCTGGATACAGGTCTCCCATGGCCATAAAGCACCTGCAGATCAGGGTCTAAACTGTTAATTGGAAGTCATACAGAGAATAAATATTGTAGATCATGATATAATAGTATGTTATGCAGGGTAGATCATGGTCTGCACTGTTTATTAAAAGTCAAACACAGAGGGAGTGATGCATATGCCGATATACTGGTGTTTTATGCAAAAAAAACATAAGCTTATGCACTGTTTATTGGAAGTCAGACATAAAATAGTGCAGATCTTGATATACAAGTGAATAATGCAATATCAGATCAGGGTCTGCACTGTTTATTGGAAGTCAAAATGAATGGTGCAGATCCAGTGTATTAAGCAACATCAAATCAGGGTCTGCTCTGTTTATTGGAAGTCATACTTAGAAATGTGATGGTTCTGATATAGCAATGTATTATGCAACAACAAATAAGGGTTAACCCTTTCCCGAATCGAACATATGGCCCTTTGATACGCCTGTAACAAAGTTGCCCAGAGCAGTGCACTAAACATTGGCCTGTTAAGCAGTGAAGTGTATGTTACATTTAACAGCAATTTTAACCATTTTACGTTTTTGGTACACATAAATTATGTATGGAAAGTTTTAAGAGTAAAATACGGTCATTATAGCTGTATAATTATTTTTCACAGAAGAAATTTTGTATGTGCTTTAAAAACTTAAGAGAACTCATTCCCCATCAAGTCAGTGAAGCCGCGTGACCAACCATAGCTGCCATGTCTCATACTCAAAATTTACAAGTTCTTTGTCTACATCTACATCACTAAATCAGTTGAATTTGATAATATATAAAAACTAATGGTTTCCTACATCAATATCAGAGTATTTACTTAAGTTATTGAAGCTTTCAAAGCTGTAATTTGAATCGTAAAAACTCAAGCAAGTACTGAACAAAATTCATGACCGCCATTTTTTAAAAAGACAGTTACAACCTACTTACTTTAAATAGCAGATTTTGACCAGAACAAAAATAATGACCATGTGATCTGACATAATGGTCATTTACACCAATGAATGTATTATCTAATAGGGGGTTTTCCCCGAAGGTGGCACTATGAAAATCCACTCAAAATGGCTGCTATTTACAGAGGCATCAAAAGGCGTTTGTATGCGAATTGCGTAGAGGTGTCAAGAGGTGCTTGTATGCGATTCAGGTTGAGGTATCAAAAGGCACTTGTATGCGAATTGCATAGAGGTGTCAAAAGACGCTTGTATGCGATTCGGGTTGAGGTGTCAAAAGGCACTTGTATGCGAATCGCATAGAGGTGTCAAAAGATGTTTGTATGCAATTCGGGTTGAGGCGTCAAAAGGCGCTTATATGAGGTAAAGAGTTAATATTGGATGAGCAATATATTATAAATATATACTAATAAGTTCAAAATAAGTTTGTTTTCAGTCACTTGTATCTTATGATGTCATATTTGCATATATGTTATTTGTTGACATGTGCAAATAAATGTTTAAAAGCAAGCAAAATACAGAACTTCTGAGTGAAAAAAAACCCTGCTTTTAAAGCATGCTGAGACAAAGGAAATTGAGAAGCCATGTTTTTTATATATATATATATATATATATATATATATATATATATATATATAGAGAGAGAGAGAGAGAGAGAGAGAGAGAGAGAGAGAGAGAGAGAGAGAGAGAGAGAGAGTCATTTACACATTTATTTATGATATAGTTGAGTCTACTATTGAAGAACTTTTGATTGCAAAATATTAAGCAGGAATTTATTTGTCACATTATGTGGAATCATGGTACTATGTTCATATTCAGTCTATTTTGTGGTTTTAAATCTTGATTTTTGTAACAGTTTGTATCAAGGCTAGAATACATAAGTTTAGAACATAATTAAGATACAGTTTTACATTACTTATAAAAATTATTGATATTTTTCTCCTTACACAATTATGAATTTCCAGTCAGTCAGAGGTAATGGATGTAGTTTCATTTATGCTTTTGAAGATTGTGGGGAGACTTACTGTATGTGAAACACAACTATGCTAATGTTAGCATCAGTGGCATTGTGTCATCAAAAGTTTGAATATCTTTCTAGCTGAGACCTCTGAAACTAGGAATTTAATGAAACTTGCTAAATTAAATGTTGAGGGAACAGGTACTGCTTTATTTTCTCATCACAAGTGAATCTCACTGACAGTACACATTTTGATATTATTTATGCTATTATCTGTTAAAATATTGCATAAGTAAACAATTAGGCTGTTGTTTCAAACCAGCACTGCCCATTATACTTTGGGGTCTGAATTATAACTTGGAAACCCATCTTGCCCACCTTATAACCATAAACATTCTTGGAATGAAAAAGCCAAGTCATTTATGCAACCTGCATTTCCCTCTGAGTCTTTGACTTGAAGACTCGGACATATATCTAGGTCATAACCTAGAAGCTGTTCATACAACCTCCAAAATGTGTATGTGTATGTGGAATTAAAAGGTGAATTAATTTATGTAGTCAGTATTAGTTTCTGGTTATGTCTTTATCTACTTGAGCCAAACCATTGGATCATAGCTTTGGAAACACAGATCGTTACCATCTACCCATGTATACACTTTTTGGCAAGAAAACCTACATTCATTGTTGCAGTCTGCATTAGCCAAGGGTCTGTCACCTACTCCTTAGCTAGAACTTAAAAACTGTTTATAGTCAGAATTATACAGATGCAATAAAAAAAAATTGACATGTAAAAATTAATTAATTTTATAGTAGCTGACAGAAAGGTGGTATGAAGAGGCCAGAGAAGGTGAGACAGTATACTGTGAAACTGATGTTTCCTTTCATGTTACTTAATAATGCAATCCATACACAATTTATTTCCATTCTTTTCTTAAATTAATTTCAATGTAATGACATTAACAGTTGGAATTTGGTAGATTTTAAGATAGCATTAAATAAAGAACTTGATCAACCTTAATGTTTTTAGATACCACAAACAAGACTATTCCATATGCAAAATTTATGGATACATTTAACTTATCTCCCTTGACACAAGCAAGTTCTAATAATGTTTTGCCTTGCACTTCAGGCCCAGGGCCTCTGCTGCAGCAGAAAGACTGTGGAGTCACAAAGATGTCAGAGATTTAGAGAATGCGGCAACCAGGCTGCAGGAGCATCGTTGTCGTATGCTGAGGTAAGATAAATATATCGAGATTCTAAACTTCTAATGGCTCTTGTCTTTAATTTTCTGCTCAGAGATTAACATGGATGCTTGTGAAATTTAATCTAAAAATATTCAAAGGCAATACAAAAGTTGTAACAGAAAAGAAAGCGTTGATATACTTAATTATTAAATGCTCTGAAAAATTAGTCATTTTTGGTTCAGGATTTCCTATTGCTTCAGTCTTTATATTATAAATTATTTTACTAGTTTTCTCTCACATTATTTATTTTAAAACAATTAAATTTTTCTTCCAGAAAGCTAGATTTTATATTTCATGCAAGAACAGTATTTGGTTCCACTTTACTACATTTAAAAATTATTAATTGACAACAATTAGTGTGTTGTTGTTACAGGTATCTTTTTTCTTGTTACTTAGGGTCTCAGCTAGACACACTAAGTTCTGATAGTCAGCTTTGTACAAAAATAATATAAAATTTATTCAGTATAGATGATAAAAGAACACAGCACAAAGTAATATCACAATGTGTCATATGAAAGATACTAACGATAACACAAAAAAGACGTGCAGAAAATGAACATGCAAAACATGAACAAAAGGGTATATTTTTATGCAAATGGATTCCAGATTTATAAAAAAGGATTAACAATAAGCCTTTACAAACATATGTTCTCTTTTGGACTTTTTATATTAGGTTTAAATGTTGGAGAGTGTGGAATAAGGCTATGTCCTTGCTAAGGGAAGCATATCAGTTTGAATAAATAAAAACATGTGACTCCTTACAGACTAGCCTTATGACCAACCTCCTATAACTGAAATTAAAAATATGAAACAACACACACTTCATCACTCCTGCATGTGTTCGAGTCTAAGATTCAGCAAATGTGGATATGTGAGAAAGCTTGCCAGTAGCTTCTTGTGGGTTGGTGGTTCTTTCCGGTGATTTCCAGGTTTGTTCCTCCACCATTAATGCTGGCAGCCATGTATAGCCTGTTGTGTGTTGAAAAAATGGCATTACGCCCCACAACTACACTACATACACTACAATTCAACACATTTAAAACATTTCACTGTTTTTAGCAGTAATAGATTTGGAAAGAAATCAACATTTTACCTCTTTTAGGTTGGAGGGGGACTGTTGGCTATTGGGTATCAACTTTAGATGAGACACTGCAACACAGTATTGTTAAAAGATGCATGATTTGTGGATCTATGGTAGAGACCATTGGTCAGCCCTTCAGTTATAAGGTTTTGATAAGTCTATGGCTGATGAAATATGTTGTATTGACCTTTAGTCAATCTTTCAATGATAGGGATTTGATAGTCCAGAGATAAACTTTCACACACCTGTTGTCTTTTGCTTTGTGTCTATAGAGTGTGTTAACAACTTAACAATATATGGTAATGACCAAACAACAATTGCATGGAATAATTATGGGCACCTTCTGTCCAAAGATCAAACATGTCAAGTTAGTAAATAATCATTTGCCATTCATGCTGGCAGATACAGATTTTTATAATCTTTGATTATACATAAGTGTGTGTGTGTGTGTGTGTGTGTATATATATATATATATATATATATATATATATATATATATATATATATATATAAAGTCAAACTGTTTTAATTGTCACCTTTACTTGGCAGTAACCTGTGCACAACAATGACCATTCGGATTCTTCCCCTATCTGCAAATTTCCCATTTTAATGTCACATATGTAATGGATGCCTGCCATCATCCATGGTCAGTGGCACATTGTTTTCTAACCAAACAATGGCTTCTGCCAACCTTAAGTGGTCACTGGATCCTATGTACAGTGGTGACCACACATTTTATGCAAACTGAATTTTTCTGTATGAGGAATTCATTGTTTAGGTAAACGAATATCATTTGAATCAATTTGAAAACATTTTTTGTCTTGCTTGTTCCTGTAATGTTCACTATGTAGCTCAAAGGTGCCAATATGACAAACTCTAAAGTGAAGCAGCTTTTGTAATTAGGGTAGAGGGTTGTAGCACATCATTTATTGAATGATGAGAAAAATAGTAGTGCTATTACAGCAGAAATGAGCCTGTGTGACTTATAGTTCTATATCTTCACTAATTTGCCTGTGAATTAAAGCTGTCTCTGATGATAAAGTTCATTATTGAGAACATAGGGTCATTCACTGTTTAAAACGTGTCTGTAAAGTCAAGCAAAGATTCAGCTTATGGGTCACAAAAAAAGCAATGTACAACTTATGTGCATTTCCTAGTCATGACCAGCTTCTCTCTCAAGCCAATTGTCTTTTGATTTTTAATTGAGAAACTGGCTTATTGAGACATTATTTTTCAGGCCAGAACAGCTGTCTTCAAGTGAAAATTATACCGATTGGCTAATGAAAGTGTCATTCCTTTGTTTGATAGTCACATGTAAGTTTTAAGCTGTAAATCAGTAGAGGAATTATTGTTTTGTTATGCTGGACATGACAAATTAAAATTGGTGATTATTTGAAGTTGCTTGTTTCTTTGTTGGATAACCCAAATTTTCCCTGCTTCTAAACACCATTTTCAACAATAAAACAATATATTCATGTATAATTTACCAATATTCAATTTTCTTTACATTCAACAAATTGGGGCCAATTTATCTGGCATGTTGTTGTAAAAACAGTGGGATCCATGTCCGACAACATTTTATAAGTATGTTCACAAATTATCCAGGTTCAAATTATTTGAGGAAGTGGTGTACTTGGTTTTTTTTACAGTTGTTAAAATTAGTTTTCATGCAATGTTCTAGTTATACTTCAGAATAAATGAAAATAAAATCTACTAATCTGAGTAACCCTCTTAAAATGAAAACTCTATTAGTAGTAGTAGTAGTAATTGTAATAGAACATTAAACTGATGAGTTGTTATTATTCATAACTAAACTTCTCTATCAGGAATGAATGCATGTTGTCATGTGATGTATATGTGCAAAGCTTTTATTATATACTGCAAAAAATTTAATTATAGGAATATTATTTTATTTTCATTATTATAAAGACTGGTATAATTATTTACATATCATTCTGCAGTCGAGGACTGCCAGTAGGACAGATCAGTGGACCAGACTACTGTTTGCGGCGTGGCAAGCGGAGAACATACTTAAATGAGACTGTGTCAATGAACTGTACTGCAGGGCAATGCATTGATGAGGATCGAGAGGTCATTGAGAAATTTAATGTCCGAATTGAGCAAAAAGGAAGAGGCATGTCTGACTGCTCACAGGTAAAGCACATTTTCAGTAATAATAATAATCAAGAATTTGAAATTGAGTCAAGTTTTGCAAATCAGATCAACTCTAAATCTGCTGAATATATTCTGAATAAAGTATCATAAAATTATTGGCAAATTTAGCTGGAGTTTTCAAGCCTTACTTGAGAATAGAAAGCCAGATTTTATTTTTGAATGAAGCTTAATTTCTGTTTTTGGTGGAAAATTTTAACGGGAATAATGTTAGCACTATTATCAAGCATCCATTTCTTTGTCTGTGTCTTGACACAGTATTAGCATCAGGAACATTTTGCTTCCATTGAATAATTTGAGATATACTAGGAGCGAGTCAAATTTAGGGTAAAGCTCTTTGATCTGCATGGATAATAGGCCTACAAAGCTCAATCAGAGTAGTAAGAAAATATCAGTAAATGTGAGAAAAACAGAAAGAAATAAAAATTCTTTTCAGAGATGATTAATAAAGGAGACATTGGCTGTCAGTTTTTTTGGTGGGTGGAACTGCTGAATAAAAATTCATAATTTTTTGTGCCATTTAAAATATGATATTAAATTTTCACACCATACCTACATATCTCACAAAGTCCCCATTTGGAAAGGCCACCTGTGTTATAAGGCCACTTTCCCTGTGCAGAAGGGGTGGCCATATAAGAGTGGGACCACTGAAAATAGTAACATCAGTATTTATGTCATGATTTTGATCATTAACAACTGATTGTTGTTAATAGCAGAGGTTGATCAAATTTTGCTGAAATTCATCAATTTCTAAAGATCAAAAACCACAAGACATGTAAAGAAACAAAGACTTCAGTGGAAAACATCTGAAGAAAATCCATTATTTTATTTGACTTTCATGGAAATGGTACAGTGAAAGAAAAAAGTTTTTTTATATGATGTCCTGTACACTAGCATTTCAAAATGAAAGCTTTCAGACTATGAAATCTAGATATTTAAAAACTTAACTGAATACCACATGTTTTGCAAACAAATATCTTGCCTGCTAAAGTAAAACACCATGCAACCTTGGAAAACTTTGTACAGGTCAACCCAGAAATTCATCAGGTGTGTTGTCAGGAATGCACAATTAAGATGATGGTACCATAGTATGCTTGGTAGAAATTTTGGCCTAACACATTGCATGAACATAAGTAGACAAGCTATGTTTTTTGCAAACATGTCCCATAATACACATCCTTTATTTTAAAGTTAACGCAATATACCTTTCTGTGTTAGTATTTTTGTTTGTTTTTGGTTCAAATTACTATTAAAGCAGTCATTTGTTTTCATTCTCAGGTTGTTGTGCAGGCAGGGAGCCACTTAGCAATTATTCTGCTAATCATCATAGTGATTGGAGTTGGTTTTGGACTTAAATGTACCAATGGTAAAATTGTGCAACTTAAAGTATGCAAGAATAAGACAATTCTTCTCGTTTTTGTTACTCTGATTTTTATTTATGTCATGTCTTACACATCAATTTGGATGCAGGCCTTGGAGTTTAAAGGTTCGTTTGAGAAGAGGATCAGTGCAAGAGCGCATGAATGACACCAGACCATGACATAGACTGATACCTGCATTTTTCATATTCAAGAGAAAGAATTTTAAACTTGTAATTTATAGGAATAAAGTCTGCAGGGAGCAACACTCAGCAAATGTTTATAAAATGTGAAGGAAAGAAGTCTAGGGATTGAAATGTGAACCTAATACTTAATCTGAAACAGTGATATAATTATATGGGATTATGAGTTTATAATGTTTTTCAAATATCTGATGTTTTCATCTTCCTATTATAGGAAAAAAATCAAATTAAAAAGAAAGAAATTTAAGTTTATCATGATGTGTGCTAAAGAGAGTACCTTATGAAAGCAAGTATGTTCTAACATTTTATGTTGCATTGTATGAATATATATATATATATATATATATATATATATATATATATATATATATATATATACATACACATAAAAACACTGTTTTATCTACAAATGGCTTCATGTAAGTCATTTAACTCATCAAGGCAAAAAACGAGTCAGAATCCAAACCTATGAGTCCTGTTCCAATGGATGATCAGTATAAAGTTATTTTAATAAATAATTATATTGTTTAAATACACAACAACAAAAATAATAGTTATATAATGTGACTAAAGCCAATAAGGTAATTCCTTTGCCAGAAGCATCTAAATATTCTATATTTGTTAAAAACTTGTTGATGATTTCGTATCATCTGAAATAATCTGAGCATACATGACAAGGCATTTATTGTTGGATATGTGAGTATTTTCATCTGCCATTGCTGTCACAAATGACGAATTTTGCAGGTCATGTATAAAACTATCCTAAACAATGTTTTGATAAGAAATCCAGTACCACTGAACAGGTAGTGCCCAAGTCATACTGAATGGAAGAATTCTTCAAAATGGCATCAATTTCTTTAGCTGCTTAGTAATGTGTTAAATTAAGAAGAGATTTGTATTTTAAAAAGGGATGACTTTTACACTAGGTCAATGTCACACTTAAGTAATACTTTCTCTGCTATGTCTTGTTTGTAAAACTGCATAAAAATTTGCCTGTTTTTGTGAACCTTTCAGAGTTTTCTGAAACACTTAATAATGTGCATTTAGATGCCAATTGATTATATGGGATGCAAAAAATCACATGTGGGAGTCCTCCGTACACATGTAATAGGTAGGCATCAAAATTTAGAGACTTACCTGTCCTGCTTCAGCCACCTGCTTAGTGAGAAAATGTGTTGATCACTTAGCTGTGCTAATATTGGTGAATGTACACATTCATTTTTCCCTGGAATCAAGTGCCTGTGAATTACAGAATTCATTGGTTGAAAGACCCCTTTGTGTACATGTTGTCATTATAAGAGTACATCAAAAGAACATGATGCAATAGCAGGGCGAAATGCTCAAAGACTTTGACTGGTGGCTAGGTGGGAACAAATACAGATATTTATAATAATTGGATTCAGAGGCAGAAAGACCCAGAGATGTACTTGTCATTTAAAAAAATACATGAAGTAAACAATTTTAGGTTCATAATTGTGTTCATTTCCAAGTGTAACAGTGCACGTGACCTCAGAATCAAGATATGTTGAGACTTGAACAAAATGCCATTCACAAATTTGGATAGTATTTGGAGTTCAATCAACAGTTTATTTATTTTCTGGCAACCCAGCATGCCCTCCTAGTGTACTGTGATGAAAGTTATTGGTTTTTTTTGCACAATTGGTCATTGAGGTTTATTTTAGCTTCTGTATATATGGCAAAACACAAAGGCATCTTCACTGTCACATTCTTCACTTGGCTTGACTTCTTTTTGAAAACATAGCCAGCTGTATGTTTTCAACCATTGTTGCACAAAATTACATTTTATCTTACAGGTAACTGTTACATCATCTTCACATAATGAAGGCTCCACTGGTTTGATAGTAATGATATTATCGACTGTTGGTTGTAAAAAACACAAACTAAATGATAATTTCATTGGGTTTTTTTATCTATTTTAAGTCTTTGTTCTTTTTTACCTTGGACGTCATTTTCATTTGAATGCTGATAGTATCTTGGAACAACACAAGGTATGTAATTGACGGAATGGATTGTTGCTTCTATGCATGAGAAGGATGCCCATAAATTAATATCCTCTTGTGAGAATCACTGTAAAAAAATCACTTTTTTTAATTTTCTCTTTTTTATTTGTTGTGATTTATGGTTCTAACATCCTGTAGCTACAAATCATGTGACAGTTATAGGTAACATAAGGTCAGCTCCAGGCTCCACATTTAATTGTGACCCTATGTATTATGATAACATCAGCGTAAGAAGCTGATGTTCGAGTGTTTTCTGTTTGAATGAGTTGTAACCTAGCCAATGAAGTAGTTGGACCAAACCTTTATTTTGTGTTAATCAGCAAAACATGACAATTGCATGCATCAGTTTACATACCATCGACGATTTTTAGACCAAACCTTTATGTTAATCAGCAAAAGATAACATTGGGGTGCTTCAATTTACGTACCGTCATCGACTTTTGTGCATCAAATCGGAAAATTCTGCATATTTGACGAATCATGCATGGATAGATAAAAACACTGTATGTGTGTGTGTGTGTTTGTGTGCACAAAGTATAATGTGCACCCAATTACAGCATAGACTGCCATCACACACTACACTATCAGATCAGTCTTCACTATGGCATGATACCAATCACAGCAAGATCATAGATTTAGATCCACTGAACATTATACTGTCAGGGTTCCTGCAGGTCATGGAATCCTGAAAAAGTTTTGGAATTTAAAAAATAAATTTCACGGGCCTTGAAAAGTTATGGAATTTGTCAAAACCTTGAAAAGTTTTGGAAAAGTCATGGAATTTGTGACAATGGAGTTAAAGAAATTGATTACTTCAAATTTTATAGAGCACCGAGAACCGATTAAATAAAATGATAAAATTACAATCGATAAATGGTTTCAATTTATATAATAAGAGTAAGTTCTCCTAATGGAAGTATCACATGATTTCCGGTGTAGTTCACTAAATAAAAGAAAACAACTGGAAAGTAATGTGTTTTGTTAATATTGTAAATAGGAACACATACAAAGATTACTAAGTATTGTTTCCTTTTTTCTTTTCAATACAAATTACATTGATCATTGGATTATGACATGAATTACAACATAAAGTCAAAGAGTGCTAGCCCATGTAAATTTAAAAAGTACATATTAATTATATTTCTTGTTAACTTATTTCTTATTTTAAATTGAAAGATGTTATTCTTTATGTTCATTTACTTGACAATGCAAGATAGCGCGGTCCTTGAGTTTTATGAAATGGCCCTGGAAAAGGTTTGGAAAAGTCATGGAATTTGTTTTTGTTAAGTCTGCAGGAACCCTGACTGTGGAAAATCTGGCTCTTTGCTGTTCTCAATTAGGCACATGTTATATAGCAGCAAGTACAGTGAACACAAGGTTGTTTAGTTTAGCCATCTAACAATAGTGAGATTTTAAGTCATATTTAAAAATCTTTGTAGATTTCCATGTTTGCAGCCTTTATCTCTTTCACTATATCTCACTGCAACTTTGTTCCACATATGTAGTAATAACAAAGCCCACTGTTTAGTGTTGTGTGATTCAGTTCTACATCATTCAGCCTTGGTTCAGAAGTTGTCTCTTTTATTTTACATTTAAATTCACCATTTTATTCTCCAAGTACAAAGCTCAAATAGAAATCCAGTCTATAGTAACACAATGTACATAAAATAGGGTCTATGTTGTTCATTTGATGAAACATAAATTAACAGATGAGGGCCTTTACTGAGTGCAACTGCACTGCCGTAGAATGCTTTATGCCGAGAAATCTGAGTGCATGTAACCTGCACATGTAACAACAATTCATTAGCCCAACTAGCCTGAACAGTTCACTTGTCCAGCTAGCCAGAACAATTAAGATCATAACTGGGGAAAGGGAATTTAAGTGGCCAGACTTTTACATAGTAAAAGTAATGAATATTTGAAAACAAAGCCTTTTAGTTGGAATGTTTGAGTCCCAGCATCATCATTGCAGGACTGGTTTTTCAAAAATTGAAATTATTGCACCCTGAAAAAAATCTTCTGCAATACAGTGCTGGCATATATGTGACCAGAATTTTATGAATAAAGTAGACATTTAAAAATAACATTTGATTTCAGACAAATGGATTATAATCAAAATCAGAATTAAAGTTTTTAAGTAAGTTATTGTATATACTCAGTTATACATGGAGTCCAAACTACAGACTGCACAGACCCATAACTGCCATCACATAATTGGCCAGTAGATATGGGTCTATGCAATTTGTTAGGAATAATCAGTTCAGCAAACAACATTGATGCTTATCTGCTGGCTTATTTGGTGGTAGATAAGGGTTTATGTTGCTTGCAGTTGGACTAAACTTATAAGTGAGTATAAATGGTATAAATTGTGTTGAATAATTTCCAGTATTATTGCTGTATTGTAACCATTTTAGATATTTGATTTTACCTGTTACTTTAAACATTACATTAAAAAGACCTGGAGTATGAACTCTCTCAGATTATTTTAATGACAGAGATAAAGAAGTGAATATATATATATATATATATATATATATATATATATATATATATATATATATATATATATATATATATATATGTATATGTGTGTGTGTGTGTGTTAATTCCATATTGTTTATAAAACAAAGCATGAATTTGCTTACTTTTTATCAGAACATTTCAATGCACACATCTTGCAAGCTAAGGAAGTTGTTATATACATCATCAGGCCCTTTTTATTGATCATGGGCAGAGACAAATGTCTTATGCAATGCAAATTATATGTAGATATATAGATAGATGTGACATAGGGGCATGTGTTACATACTCATCAAATTACTGTACATTCCAAATGAATCAATTACCGTCAGTCATGATATTCACGATCTGACATAGATACATTGTTACTAACTCATAAGTCAACTGCAAACATCATAGACCCTGATCTGTTGTCATATAATGTGGCAGCAGTTCAGGGTCTATGCTGTATGCTTTACTGGTTACTCCTAAGAAGCTGTCGAGTTCCAGATCTGCTGATGCATTATGCATTGGCAGATCTGAGTCTGTGCAGTTGAAATCAACTTATAATTCAGTATTTATGGTATATCAAAATATAAATGGCAGAGTTTTGTTTATCATAGAAATGTTTTCTGTTTTAAAGAAAACTTCAGCCGATTGCATAAGCTGCATGTATTAATTTTTGAATTTGTTTTAAAATTCAACATTAATTCAGTGTGTTGTTTTAGAAGCAGGAAATATATAGGACTGATTTTTTTAAAATTCTCTTTTATTGAAGTTGAACTATATTTAAAATTACTCTTTACTCATTTGTACCAAATAAAGTGATATATTCTAATTGTTACCAAACTTTGGATGAAATTTTAGTTTCATTTTCGAAACTAGTTTATTTTGATTAAGCTTGTAAGCAGTTTTAATTTCTACAATATGTTCAATTAATACCATTCAGTTAGTTTTATGTTTGTAATAAGCTGCTTGTCTTTAATAGTCTTTTGCTTTACTGACTGTAGCCTAGGCATTGGAATGATAGGTAGATTTTGATATAGTTTTGTTGAAGTGCTATTTCATTTATTTATGATGTTTATTATGCAGAAAGCACTCAAAGTATAGTGGTATAGTGTGGTCTTAGAATCTTGAGAAATCATACAATTTAAACATAACTGTTAATTGTGATATATAACAACAGTGTGCACGCTGATGATGCAGTTCTTGACATGAGTTCTTTTAAATCCAGAACATTTTTTGGTTTGCTTAGCAGTATCTGTTAACAATAGGTCCATCACAACAAGTTCTGGAATATTTAAAATACTTAAAATGTAAATTTTAATATAGTAGTAGTAGGAGTAAAAATATTATTTTAAAAAATTACAATTATCCTAGGTCATATTCTTGGTATGACATCTGAAGAAGACCAGTTTATGTTTGTACACATCTTACCAAGATAAATTTATGTTTGTAAACATTTTACCAATATAAACTTGTATAAACATTAATGTATATGTCAACTTGTTACACATCTTACCAAGATTGATGTGTGTGTTTGTAGAAACTGATGCATGCTCCAATTTGTTACATGCCTTACCAAGATCAGTTTCTTTTTGTACACACTAATGCATATGCCAACTTGTTACACATCTTACCAAGATTGATGTGTGTGTTTGTAGAAACAGATGCATGCTCCAATTTGTTACATGCCTTACCAAGATCAGTTTCTTTTTGTACACACTAATGCATATGCCAACTTGTTACACATCTTACCAAGATTGATGTGTGTGTTTGTAGAAACAGATGCATGCTTCAATTTGTTACATGCCTTACCAAGATCAGTTTCTTTTTGTACACACTAATGCATATGCCAACTTGTTACACATCTTAAAACATCAATTTGTGATTGTACACACTAAAGCATATGCCAACTTGTTACACATCTTACCAAGATGAATTTTTATGTTTTTATGCATATGCTAATTTGTTATACTTCTTACATCAATTTGTGATTGTACACACTAATGCATATGCCAACTTGTTACACATTTTCAAAACATAAATTTGTGATTGTACACACTAATGCATATGCCAACTTGTTACACATTTTCAAAACATCAATTTGTGATTGTTCACACTGATGCATATGCCAACTTGTTACACATCTTAAAACATCATTTTGTGATTGTACACACTAATGCATATGCCAACTTGTTACACATCTTACCAAGATGAATTTTTATGTTTTTTCACTCTTATGCATATGCTAATTTGTTATACTTCTTACATCAATTTGTGATTGTACACACTAATGCATATGCCAGCTTGTTACACATCTTAAAACATCAATTTGTGATTGTACACACTAAAGCATATGCCAGCTTGTTACATTTTCAGAAATAGTAATTATGTAAAATGTAGATGCAGATCCTTTGTCAAAACTTTATTAAATTCATTGCTTGTTTTCTTTCTGCATCATCATGTTATGTACAGCTTTTTTCTTATATAACTTTTGTATGCATTTACAGTTATGTGCATATAAAATTAATTTACAGACTCCCAGATTCTGAATAAATTTACTGTTCTTAATTGGCAATGATAAATTTAGTGGTAAGGATTTACCTCACCTTTAGGTTATCTACAGAGTCAACAACTATTACAGTGACATTCATTATAAATAGAATATTGAGATTGTGATAGAATATTAGTTAGAATGAATATATACAAAAAAACATTGTATCAATATACAATAGAATATTTGAGATTTGAAACTGGCATTGATTTCTTTCATGATAAATGAAAATTTCTTTTTAAAACTGATCATCATGGCAACTCCACCCCAAAGATTAGCCATTTATTTATTTCACCTGTATTGTTTAAAATAAATGAGACAAATAGGCAAATGCCTGTTATATTCTGGCATGATAATTCAAGTATTTAAGAATGCTTCTGATTTTACAGCTATGATGAAAATGGTCTGTATTATTGATAACTCATGCCTCCCCAAAAAATGTCTAAATGAGTACAATGTTCAGACTTGATGTGATTTCACACAATTGCCTTATCCAAGTTGCAATGATCATTGACTCTACTAAAATCCAGAGCAGCTGTTGATCAGTTATTAAAACAAGTTCTTGGCAGACTGTGGTTTCTCATGGTCATTTATGCTTATGCACGCAAAACAGAGCTATTTTGTTTGTTCTGTTGATTACTCCTAGAAAACTGCATAGACACAGATCTGCCAGCACATGCAATGGCAGATCTTAGTTTATGCAGTTTGCAGTTGGACTTATAATATAAGTAAGTATAGACAGTATAGTATTTTTCTTGCAAAGTTTCCACCTGAAGCATACATACAGTGATAACAGTTGTATGTATACCATTCTGTTTCATGCATCTTTTGGTAAGGCCATTTTGTACATAGATTGTGGCACATGTTACCTCGGTTTCTTAAACACTTTATTTAGTGTTCCCAAGCTATGACACAAAGAAAATGCGAATATAGATTTTAGTATTATATGAACTTGAGCATATATTTTCATTTGTTTCATCTCAAACTGCATAATTTTAGTCTCACTTTTGTAGATATTCTTCACTGTATGATGACACAATACTAGTTAAATTGACTTCACTGTATGACACAATACTAGTTAAATTGACTTCACTTTATGACACAATACTAGTTAAATTGACTTCACTGTATGACACAATACTAGTTGAATTGACTTCACTGTATGACAATACTAGTTAAATTGACTTCACTGTATGACAGTACTAGTTAAATTGACTCTTGCTACTATGTTAGTGTATACTATGTTAGTGTAGTAGGTTTTTGTTGTTTTAAAATAGAGGTTATCGAATCTAGTGTGCTAGATAAACAAATTTTTGTTTTTCAGTTGGTAAAAATTTAACTCAAAAATGAAGAATAAATATTATTCTCCATTCTTTTTAGAAAATTTGACTAAAGTTTGTTTAATAGCTATTTCAGGAAATAGTTTAATGATTTTATAGTAGTAATCCTCCAGTTCCTCCATATATTCATCCTTCCTTCCATCCATCTATCCTTCTGACACAATCACTTTAGAGCAACTAGTCCCGCAGTTTTAAATTGATTGCCATGAAAGTTTTTATGATGTACATATTAACAAATAACTTTGTTCCCACAATTTTTTATAAGAGTTATTGCCCATTTTGTTAAAACTTTTATGCAGTATCTGATTTAGTCTCATTATCACAATTAGTCCCACAGTTTATGATGGATTGGTATGAAAGTATGGAATTATTATGGTCTTCACCTGTAGATGCACATTTCAACAAATCACTTTGCTTACAAAATGTTTTTTAAAAGTTTTGATATTTTTTTGTCTTGCAGCTAAATAAAGTGTAACCTAGAATCTTATAAATGCAACTTGTTTTGCAGTTTTGTATGGAATGCACATATTAATAAATCTTTCTTCTGTCTTTATTTTTACAAGAGTTGCCCTTTTTTATTTATAGCTGGATGATAGAATGTATGAGACAAGTTTGTAAATGCAACTGCTCTTGCTGTTTTTTTTTTGTGACTTTGATTGAAACTGAATTTTTAGTATGGTTTTCATCAAAAGATCCACGTTGATGAAACATTGTATTTGCACTATTATCATAAGAGTTATGTCCCTTATATTGGTCTTAAGACTTTCTTGTGGGGTTGGGGTGAGTTTTGGAGAGGCTGAGGTATATTTTATGTTGCTCACCATTCTTCAAGTTTATTTGTTCAAGACAGCTAGATTTATAATTTCACCATCATATTTGTGTAATTTAGTGTTCTTCACAGTGTAGTGTTCTCAATTCACATTAATGCCTTTCCTCTTTTGTTCTTTATTTCATTGTTTTCAGTATCAGTACAAACAATAAATGCATGCACCTTTACCTGCTTAAATGAAATAATTAAAATTATTAAATTGCACCCTTATGAATATTGGAACAATTTTTCCATAAGTAAAATACTAGATAACTTTTCTAACACATGCTACTATTATATTTCATTTTATTAAAGAGACATGACATTTTTCTTAAAATATTGTCACCTCTTAACTTTGAAATAATTTTTGTGACCTCTAAGCTGATGTGATGTTAACTTTATTGAAAATTGTTTGTGACAGCATTTTTACCAAAGATGTGGCCCAGAGCAACTCTTGTTTAACTATCTCACTAGAGAAATCTGTCAATAATCTCATTATTTAATCATATTTTAACAGTATAAATTGAAAACAAAGCAAAACAGATTGCTGTAAACAGCAATCTGTTTATGAGTCATTGGCTGATAAGGCATACATGATTGCATTGTGATCTGTCTAAGTATTTTCTTCTCAAAATCCTGGGGTAGTTTGTATAAAATTCCACATGTATTCTTTATTTTAAAAAAAACCCCTGAAACTTGAACTTATACCAGATTATATCCTAACATAGTTACCTCCCTCAAAACATTTTCATCTTGCTCAAAATATTGAACCTCACTGTTTATTTATTTTCAATTTGTTATTTTCATAAAATCATTCTGCTTATAGAACATGTTTGTTTTTTTTATTGTTCTCACACCTAATATCGGTTATATCATTTCAAATTAGCTGTATCAAATGTATTCAAATGAAATGAATTATAACAATTTTATCATTTCAAATGTACTATAGCATGTGTATCATTTCAAATGGGTTATAGCAGATGTGTCATTTCAAATGAGCTGTAGTTTTACTTAGAGCGATACTACTAGAAAAGTTTTTAGCATGCATTGAAGTAACTGGCTCATTTTGTTATAATGTGTCCATAAATTTATGCCATCTATAGTACTAAATGATTGAAATGGTAATTTGAAAATCTGTTTCATAAGTGCACTGTAGGTCTAAATCCGGTGTTCATTATGCCTAGTCTTGTTGTTTTTATATCCCCAAATAATTCCAGTAGAGTCAGAATAAGCTCCCTTTGCAATCAACTACATTACCAACGTGCAAATTTGTTTCCAAGTAGCATAGAATTAGGCAAACAATAAGAATTATTATGTTTAAGTTTTAGTGTTTAAATTTTTGCTCATCTGGCATAAGGGTAATTAAATTTTTGGTGTGTCCCTTGGTTCATCATCCATGCTGTCATATGTCAACAATTGCTATTTTCAAATTCAATTAAAAACTGCCAGACTGGTTTCACCTCAACTTGGCACAAAACATCCTAGGCATAATAGTGCTGATGTGCCATCAGCCACCATTACTAAAAACAGAAAAAAACTATAAGTGACAAATTCTGTTGAAGAGAATGTGATCAAATGTGGCAGAAAGCATACTGAGTTCAGGACCTTTTAGTTATTGCCACTGTTACCTGTACGTAAATAATTATTATTTTCAATTTCATACCACCTGACAAGTTTTATTCAAACTAAGCACAGTGTCATGTTATAAGGGTCATTCATATTCATACAAAATGTAACAATCTGCTTAAAATTTGGCCACCATGTCTAAAAATAGAAAAATCATTAATTGATATCTTATCAAAAACTTAACAATTAATCATGTTTGACAGAAAGTATCCTGGCACAAGGACCATGCAGATTTCTATAACTGATGCCAGTCTACCATCAGATATTGCCCCCCTAACTAAAATTATAAAACCCTTAAACAACTTCTGAAACTCAAAATGTCTAGTAGATTATGATCAAACTAATCAAAAAGCATCCTCACATGAAAACAATTAAAATTTGTACAGATGATACTGTTCATCATCAGTTATAGCAGTCATTACTAAAACTATAAAGGACTTATTAGAAACTGCTTACCATGATGTGTGCAAATTCTGGTATTAATGGGCTTTCAGGTTCCTACAAATAGTCTCTAATGCTAAAAACTAAAAATCCTTCAAACAGTTTCTGTTCAACATCCACTGAACAGAATTTGGCCAGATGTTAAAGAAAGCTTTTGGACATGAAATTCTATTAAATTTGACCAAATTATACCAGTCTTCAATCAGATATAGTTGATGTTATTAAAAATAGAAGAATGTTTCATAACTCTTAATAACTGCTTCACAGAATTTGATTTAATGGAATTGTTCTAAATTTCATACATATGATGCTGTTCAAAAATCAAATGTTGATGTTGTTTACAAAAAAAGTAGATAAAACTAAACAATTTTAACAACAATGCAGAAAAGCATTTGATCAATTTTGTCATAAAGCATCATAAAAAAGGAGCATTTGAATATTGTACGAATGATGCTGCTGTGTGATAAAATGAAAGATGCAAAAACTATGAA
Organism: Potamilus streckersoni; assembly: GCA_016746295.1. Lineage (NCBI taxonomy): Eukaryota > Metazoa > Mollusca > Bivalvia > Unionida > Unionidae > Potamilus > Potamilus streckersoni. The sequence goes on along the minus strand of JAEAOA010002358.1, from coordinate 2,865,987 downwards.
GAGTTTGAAACAATTGTTTTCATAACATTTGCAGTCTACCTCTTCAGAAAAGCATCCTGCTAACCCAGATTTCTTGGCCAACTTACATTTTGACCATTGGGAGTATGTCACCCAGATGAGCAGTTTCAGATCCACTTGGGGCTCTTCTTATTCTTGCTTTTTGAAATGTTTTGGTTTTTAACAATTTACTAGTCTGCATTTGTATTGCTGGTTTAGTTAACTGTTTGTGTAAATTATGAATAAAAGTTTCTAAAGTTCATGTTGTTTTTATTGTTACAATGTATGGTAGCAAACAAAAGTTTTTTTTCAATGTTCTCAGAGAACTAGACCTTAGTATATGCATCCATACCTTCATTATGTTAAGCTGTTCAGCAATAGGGACCACATTTTAATACTGAAATACAGACGGACCGGACCACATTCTCTTTTTCTCCCTTCTTTTCTTTCTATCTGTCATACATATTTCTGTCATTCACATGTAATTAGCATACATGCCACTATTTTATAATGGGATTCATCTTATTAAGTAGGAAAACTGCTTTTCTCTAATCTTTTATCTTATATAATGTTACTACATGAAGCAAAAATATTTTTTACACATGTATGAAACTTTAAAAGTCATAACATTTTCATTTCATCAAATATCTGATCATTACTTTCCGTAAATATCTTGTACTTTATCACTTGTGCAGGTTTCTTGGAAATCCTTTAATCTTTTGTCACATTTCATTTGTCAAGTTATGTCTAATGCCACTGCTCATATTTTGCTTGAGCATACTAATGTATCATTTTCTGTTTAGGCTTGTTTTCATATAAATGATATAATAAACTTTACCTGCAGCACACTCCACCACCACACATGAATGCGCATCCACACATATTCACACACATGCATATATGTGCATGCATACACACATACACATGTGTGTTTGTATTCTCACCAAGCACCCCACCCATGGCAATTACACTTTGTCATATGCAGTATTGAAAACAGTGAAGGTGGTATCAAAATAAAAACGGTTGCGTATATCTCGAAAGACACTAAGGACAAAAGATCCACATAGATTTGAACTCTGAAGACACCATGGAAAACAACATTCACAAGAATTAAAAAAATTAAAGTTCATGGTTTAAAAAAAAGTAGAACTTAAAGTATTTTGTACTTATCAAACAAAAAATAAGATAATGATAGTGTACTATGTGCTAGAAATTAAACTCAAAACAATGTTATTTTGGTATAATTGGTGATGTTTGTAGTCATACGTTATTTGGTCATAGAGTAAAACTGCTTTTTGACCTATTCTTCAGCTGTTGCTGTATTCATTCTGATAAAGTTGTTTTTCTGTTTATTGTTTTAAATTTATGAATAACAAATTTTTATTCTGTTGCCATTTTTTTATTTCACATGGTCAACTATTAAAATTGGGTACTGTTATCCATTTATTATGAATGTGTCCTGCTATCCATTAAAGCCAATTAATAAAATAGTACTTTCTTACAAATGTGTTTTGTTAGTATGGTATGATCAAACACATATTCTTATTTACCTTTTAATCAAGTCAGAAAAATATCAATATTTTTGTCATTATAAGATCTTACAAAATTTATATTGAAGTTGATGATTGTCATGTACAAGGTTTCATGATTTTAATTACATAATGCTCTAGACTCTAATCTATTCAGTAAAATGTAATTGAGGATAGTTAAATCTGTAATCATTAAACAATGTCTATGGTGTATTTTCAGTCCCAAAAATTTCTAACAAAACTTTTTATTTTGTAATTATTCTCTCCTTTAAGGATTACAGCTATTCCATATGAAAATTCAATTGATCTACAATGATTAAGTTAATGTTGACTCAGTACAATTCAATTAATCTAACATGTACATACTGCTGACTCAGTACATATATAATTTAATTAATGTAACATGTACATATGGCTGATTCAATACAATGAAAATCATAAAACAATATACTTCCCTTCATTAGTTAATTAATTCATCAAAGTTCTTTGTCTTTTCTCAATTTATTTTTTTAATTTATGTATTTTATGGTCAAGGTAGTACTGTTTAATCTGATTTTTATGTTCAATTTGGTCTTGAATGTCTTTATATTTATTTGGTTTTAAGTGCAAAAATGCTAGCACATAATGTGAGGGTCTTAATATCCATATGACTCCTGAAAACCTTTTTTATTCTTTTTTTTTTTGTTGCCAGTATTACACCACATCAGTATTTTATTTTATTGACTCATTTGAATCCATTTTAGATTGTAACAGCAAAACTAACAAGTTTTCTATAATTGAAAATACAATTTATTATCCTAGAATACAATGTAAAAGAATTTTTAAAAACTTAAAGAGTATGACAATTGAAGTCCTAAATCCTAAATGTTCTGTCTATTCTAAAAGTATTGAGTAATCCAAATGAATTTCAAAGGTATTTCAAATGATAGTCAGTAATGTGTAGAAGTGCCTATCTGAGATAACTGCACCAAGGGGAATTAGTTGCAAGCAAGGGTTTTTTCCTTTCCACATTTAATGTAACACTAATATCTCCAGTTCTACATTCTGAGTCTGACCCCAGTTTATGCCTGTGGATTAGGTTTTTACTTAGTCATGACTGCAAGAATGGTGCCAAGCAGCCCCATGTTTATGTGTGATTGTCACACTTATAAATTAGGCCAGCCGAGGAAAAGGAGGAGAGGGACCCAATGAGGACACAAACTCTGCCGCACTTGGAGCCATGTATGCCAGAAAATGCAAGTCCATACTTTTATGCCAAATTCAGTCCAGTTGTGCTAATGGACAATACTAAAAAAAACTAATGTGTTAGCCACCTGTGCAATTAATCTAATTAAACGAGTCTTCTAATTTCATTACTCTTATTTATTGTAGATTGAATTTTGTTTACTTGGCGTACTTTACATTTCTAAATACATGTAGTACTGATCAGTTATTGGATGCCAGCCATCCTACACATGTTTGAGTCACGCTTTGTTTTTTACTTTTGTTAGTCTTAAATTTTGATGGTGGAGCCAATGGATCAGTTTGTTTTATGGATAGAGCTAGTATCAAAAAAGGTGTTCAATAGCCAAATGAGAACCTCACATGAGAAAAAAAAATAAGGGAAAGGGGGAGGAGTGCCTTAGTGAAAGGTCTTTTAACTGCACATGCTTGCTGGTATCAGGATTCCACCCAGGTGTTTGCTAGTATGGTTTTTTTTAAATTTTATTTATCCATTTGAGTGGTTCATTAAGTGCCCATATTTCTGCTGTGTAGATTGAGCAGCCATCTGAGAGTCTAGTGCCAATTTGGGTTTGGTGTTCTGGTATTAAAATGGCTGCCACTGTTCAATTGAGTTCTTTAGATTTGGATCCATTGGTATTGATTTTAGTATATCCAGGTTACATCTCCTCTATAACTTTGTAGATTTAAAATTCTCCATAGGTTTTGTTGTTTGGATCTGAATGTTCAGGATATTAGGCTTATTCTGGAAGCATTATTTCTCCAGAAAGTAGTGTCACAAATTTTGTGTTCCACTTGGATGTCTGGTATTTGGATTTCCTCACAGGCTGTGTACTCTTTTGCAGGCTGTAGGGTTTGGTGCTAGTTTTTTGCTGAAAGATCTCTTGCATTCTTTAATTGCCATTTTAGTTGGATTTTATTCTGCATGTATAGAATTTCAGGTGACTTATCTCAGGATTTGTTCTTCTTGTCTTAAACTCAAAGGTAAATCTGTTAGTACCTGTAGTTCATTGAGTGAGGTGTTAGGTCGCATTCCAGTGCATATTCTGAGTATTTTGAATTGCAAAGTGTCCAATTTGTGAAGTACAGTATTGTGTGCAGATGCATATACTTGGCAGCCATAGTCTAGTTTTGCTCTGATGAGTGATCTATATAATATGAGTAGTTTGTGCTGGTCAACTCCCCATGTTGTCCTCTTAAGATTTTTAGTAGGTTGATGTCCAATTGAGATTTTCATCAAGTAGTATTCCTAAGAAGTGTGTTTGTTTGACAAAATCTATAAGCGTTCCTTGTAAATCAAGTTTGTGGTATTTGGATATTTGTCTGTTGTTTGGGGCGAAAACATTCCTATGGTTTTGGTGCTTGAGACCTTAAATCCCCATTTGTCCACCCAGTTGGAGATAGTATCCAGATTCTGTTGAAGTTGATCAAGTTGTTTTTGGTTGTTTAGGTTTCCTGCTTTCCATATTCTGCTGTTGTCAGCAAATTGTGATAGATTGATCACGTTGTTAATGTAATCCCTGAGGTTGTTGACCATAAATAGTATTGGGCTTAGCACACATCCTTGGGGTCTTCCATTGTCCAGAGTGTAAGTCCTGGAGATCATGACATCTATTCTGGTTTTAATTCGTCTTCCAGTTAGAAAGTTTGATATCCATTGGTGCATCCATCCGATTATGCCATATTGGTTGCCCATATCTGGTAGATCATATGGAGTATTATTGTTTGCATATTTAGTGGGAGTTGTTTGTAGATATTGTAGCCTTTGTCCACACCTGGATATGTTGATTTTTTTAAAAATTATTTAATGCTTTCCTCCATTTTCGAAAGTTGAAGTTGTCACTTAATTGTGAATCTCTATTGATTTGGTCCCTGGTTTGATCCTTGAAGATGTGGGGTAAAACTGTTCTAAAGCTTGTCGCTGGGACATAAATGTTTGAATGTGGTTACTACTGCTGCTGGAGTTTTCAAAGTGGTTAGCTAACTATTCCTCTTTATCCTGGTTAGCTTATGCTCCTGTGATTTTGGTGTTGTGGTTGGGGCTTTTCCTCTAATGGCTTTAATTTTCGCCCATACTTCGTTGGTGTTAGTGTGGTATTTGAGTGTGGACTTTCCACAAGTTTTTTTTTGGCTTCTTTTATTACTGTCCACACATTAGTTTCTTATTGTCTATAAGTGATGAAGTCTGAAGCTTGCTTTGTATGTTTGAAGCAGTTGAGGGCTTTCTTTTTCTCTTTAATGTCAATTCGACTGTTGCCTGTCCATGATGGTATGCTGGTTTTGTTTGTTTTTCCACTTGTTTTGTGCTGCTTCATTTATTATCTGGGTAATGTTGTAATATTGGTCAGTATCATTACTTTGTAGAGCCTCTCTCTGTATCTTGTTTAAGATTTCTTGAAAGAGGTCCCATTCAGCTTTATCCATTTTCCACTTCTGTACATTTCCTGGTGTGCTTCGTTGTAGTACTTCCCATTCCATGATTTGTGTAAGTGTTAAATCAATGAATAGTGGGGTTTATTCTGATAGGTGTTCCTATATTTAGGATGATCAGTTGGGTATCCCTGATGTATCTTTCGATGCTTCTACCTCTGGTGTCAATATAATTACTTTCAGGTTTGCATGTGGCACCGGTGATGGCTGATTTGCATACAATCCTTTGCAATTTCGTTGCCATATGATGAATTTTTGGTTATAGTTGGTGTACTTTGTAGAAGTTGTATCTTGGTTCCTTTCCATTATAGTAACATGCTGTTGCTTATATATTCGGTAGTAATTTGATGCCAAGCTTAGTTTTCTTTGTTGAATTTTTTCCATTAGCTTTAAGAGTAAGTGAAAAAGTCTTCACTTTTAATTTGGTTTTGGTATGTTGTTGTTGAATTCCGTTTCTCAGCTCCTGCAGGTATTTTGGTTATTAGTATTGGATATAGATATTCGTCATTTGCAGTATTTCTCTTTTTTTCAGTGGTTGTTTGTGTGTTGTTTTTGCTTAGGGTGCCTGGCTTTTGTGGTTGACTCTCCCGTGTTGTGACAGTTGTTGTTCCTGTTGGTGTGTTGGTTGTGGTTGGATTGCTATCTGTTGTCTTTTGGTGTGTTCATTGTTTTTTGTTTATAACTTCTAGTGCTCGGTGGCATTGGGGGTCTATTTGCCATTGTTTTATGTCTTTCTTGGGTGGTTGCAATTGGTTGGGTTGGTGTAGGTCTAGTTATAGTTTTTGTTTATGTTTTATGTTCGTTTTTGGCCTGTTTATATGTGAGTTGTTTGTCTTCCATGAGCTGGATTGGATGATCCTTCTTTCTGCTATTGTTTGGGGACAGTGTTTTCATCTGCAGTTAGCGCATACGTGTATTTTTGCTGTGCAGTTTCCTCTGAGGTTTCCTCCAAATTTATAGTATCGTGTATGGTTCCGGCATCTGGAAGTTAAGTGTCCCCACCATTGACAGTTGTTGCAGAATCGAGGTTTCTTACTGTATTTCTGTAGTTTGGTTGCTTTTCCTTGTCACCCTAGTTTGATGGTCTTTGGTGGCGGTTCAGCGGTCTCTATTAATATTGTAGATGTTTATTTTCCATGTCTGTTTTTTAGATTCGTTATTCATTTGACTGGGATATTTGTTGTATTTTAGGTTGGCTTCTAATTCCGATTTTGTATTCCTTGTATTTGAGTCCATTAGCCCATTAGCTTTAGTATTGCTTTAAATCCGTATTTTGGGATTTATTCCTCATTCCTTACACAATAGTCTCTTGCTGTGTGGTTAGTGGTTCCTGGTTGTAGTGGCTGACATTGGTGCATTCTTGGTATGTGGTTTATTTGTTGCCTTGTGTTTTTTAACTGTACCTTTATCCCGGCTATGCTAGGTTTTTTTTCCAGATATTTGGCTAGTTGATTTGCAATTTTGTACCATATTAAAATGTAATTAGCACAGCCCATGATTTAATGATCCGGAACATTTAATTGTGGTGTTGCATCAGCGTTGCTGGCAGGGTTTTGGTTCTGATTTATAGAAGCTTTGGGGTTTAGCTGTTGATGAATAATGTGAGTTCTGGCAGATGGTAGTTGTACTTTGTTGGTCTTGGTCCTGTCTGATGATATTGATCTTAAGTTGGATTTGGTTGTTTGTTGTTGATGTTGTCCATGTTGGTTTTGCTTCTAGTGTCTGTGTTGCTTATGATGTCATGTTATCATCTGTCTGTTTTATTATTTGTAGTTTTCTGTACTTTTCCATTTGCCTCTTGCAGCGCTTTTTGCATTTCCTGCATCTCTCTCTGATGATGGGTGTTGTTTTTTCATTGGTTGTTCCTTTTCTTTTCTTGTTGGTCATCATGATTATTGTTGGAGTTGTGTTGTTGCTTCTTTTGTTTCAGTTGTGGAGTTATTTGTTGACTTATGTTGTTGTGGCGAGGTGAGGGGAAGGGATGAGAATAAATTAAATGAAGAAAACAGGTGACTACTAAAACAAGACAACCTCAAAGCAAGGAGTAGTCCAAAAAGCTCTACCTACTGCCCCACAATCCCCCTCTCCATAGAAACCTGACTAAACCCCACCGGACAAGCATAGTAAAGTGTAGTGGTTGGGAAGCTTAATTCACCCCCAATGATCTGTTGGGGAGGAGTGGTTTACTTTTGGTTAGTTTTTTTCTTTCTGTTTTTCTTGGGTGTTGTTTTCTAGTTGGGTTTCTTTACCATCTGTCTAGTTCAGTGGCCTTTATTTTTTAGGTTTCTTAGTTTGTCCTGTGTGTTCCGGCATTGGACATTTTCTCCATTGTCTTTTAGCTTTTGTTCTCGTGTCTGTCGGTTATTTGTTGTTGGTGGTTAGTTTCGTATTTTAGGACTGTTTATGCGGGTTATAGATGGTGGTATATGGTGTTTTTAGTGTGTGGGTGTTGGTTGCATGCCGGAAGGCTGTGCGCATTCAATGTATGAATGGTTAGATATGGGGGTTGATATGTGAAATGATTGCATGCAGGTAGGGGATTTTTTGTTTGTTTTTTATTCCCTCTCCCCTTCAACTTGGTGTTTGGCAGGTAGCTGGATGGTTCAATTTGGTTTAAATTTGTTCATTAGATTTATTTGTGTATTGTTGTCTTTGTCCTGGATGTGTTTGTTTTTATTCTTCAATTTTGGTTAATTGATTGTCTTGTTTTACTTGTGATTTAGTTATCGGTACATCTGGTTTGGCTTTTAGTCTGTTTCAGTAGAAATTGCCATTTGGCCAGCTTTTGCCGTTAGTCCTTTTGTGTGTTTGTTTTTTGGGTTACTTTGGAGGTTTTTTTTGGTGTGTCCTTGGTGTATTTACATTAGAGATAATCGTAGTTTGTCTATGGCTCTCGGGAACTGGATGATGTTGTTATATTCAGGTTGAGGTTCACATTCTTTGTCTGGTTCAGTATATGTGGATATGTTGTCGGGGCTCCTATACATTTTTGGTATTCTTTGAGGTTTTCCCATTGGATTTGGTTTTTACTGCAGTCACTGAATATGTGAGTGATCGTTTCTTGTTTTGGACGGTGGGGGCATTTCTGGCTGTCATTTTGTCAATCTAATATGTGCTTATCGTAGCTGTATCGTAAGAGTGTTTTCCCTGTCATGAGCATGTTTAGTACTCATTGTTCTTCATTTGTTAGTGTTTTGGAGATGGTACTAGCTTTGGTTATTTCCTGCTGGAGTTGATAGAGTTGTCTGCCTTTACTGGAGTTATTCCGTTATGTTTGACATTTTGATTTAAAATGTCGCACTCGACTGTAGCTTTCTTGTACACTGTAGTCTATATATTGTATTTCTTTTTTTTAGGAGGCTTTGCTTGGTGGCAAGGTTGGCTTGTCATTTCCTGATAGATTGATATGAGAGGGCACCCATAGAAAGTCCTCTTTGGTATTGTTTGATTACAGTTCCCTAAGAGTGTAAAGTGCTTCTTCTAGCATGTTGTGTCTGGGTCTGGTTCTTTGTTTCTATGGATTGCAGAGCACTCAGGGAGTCTGTTATGATGACATATATATGATTGATGTAACTTTTGATCCATATTAAGGCTTGCTTGATTGCCAAGAGTTCTGGGTGTATATAGAGTATATACCTGTCTGGAAGTCTGGCTTCTACTTTGTGATGGTGTTCTGGTATAATAACCGCTGCGGCTGTTCTATTGAGTTCTTGAGATTTTAATCCATCTGTATAAATTTTTTTGTGTTTGAGGTGTATTGTTCATCTCGGATTTGATGTATGGCCGGCAGGGGTTGAGTTTTTCTCTGTCCTATTGTTTGGATTGTGAGTTTTATTGTTGGTTCTTTATTTCTCCATGGTGTGGTGTGGTATGGATTGCGTTGTTCTGCCTGTAGTCTGGGTATATTTCCTCTTTAAGCAGGTAGGCATTTTTGCATGCTGACTGGTTGGGTACCAGTTTGGTGTTGAATCTTGTTTCGCATCTTCTGAAGGCTGTTCTGGTTGGGTTGTTTTCCGGGTGTATGGATTACGGATAGCATATATTCTTATCTTCTAATGGGTCTCTGGTGAGTGTTTGTAGTTGGTAGTGTTCCTATGCATGCCATAAGTGCTCTGTAATGTATAATGTCTAGTTTGTCCAGTAGGTGTTTGTTGGCCATATTGTACACTTGGCATCCATATTCCAGCTTTGATCTGATTAATGCCTTGTAGAGGAGAATGGTTTGTTGGTCTGCTCCCATTTTGTCCTTTTTATGTGTTTGAATAGATTTAGGTCTTGTTTGCATCTTTTAATTTGGTTTGCAATGTGTGGTTTCCAGGTGAGTTCATCATCTAATGTCATTCCAAGGAAGCTCCCTGCTGCGACTGCTGCTTTGCACAATGCTGAATAGGTCTGTTTTCTTGTTTAACACTAACAAATTTGTTTTGTTTTTGGTCTTCATATGCCAATTTGAAGACCTTTGGGTTTTGTACGGTATGCCGAGGTTGGTGTGGGGCCAGGTCAGTGGGGGACTACAATATCTCCTTCTTACGAGGAGTAATTGTACTTGGTTTTTAAGAATTCCTTTGTGTTTTAGTTGGTAGAGCTTCCCATTTACAGAACAGGGTGTCGATTTTGAATGTTGTTCAGTTAGATAAATTTCAATCCCTTGTTGGATTCAATGGTTATTATTACAGTATGGGGAATCGAAATAAATTATATAGAAAACTATTTTTGATGGAAATAAATAGCACATAAAAATATTAGTATGATGTTGACATTAAAGTGTTGTTTATCATTCTATTATTGTTTTTACGTTGTATATTGGGTATTAGTGTTAATAGCTAGTGGGGTTTCATCCTGGCTTTAGAAAGTTTGTTAGATATTAGTGTTTGTTGACTGGGGCCTTGAGTATTAATTATTAGTGGGGTTCATACCAGGGATAGGTAGTGTTTAGCTATTAGTGGGGATTTATACTGGTTTGGATACGTTGATGTGTGAATATTTGTTAAGTTCATGAGTATTGTTGTGGTTTATATTGTACAAGGTTAAGTTCTTTTGTAAAGAGGGATTGAAAGTTTGTATTGAAATTTTTAAATATAAATTGTATAATTCAAATTATATCCATATGACGACTCACCACAATTACTCTTTTGCAACTGATAATGTATGTTAGAATTTCCAAATATATTACATTACGGTGGAAATTATCGTTGTGAGCTAAAATTATTCCCGATTAAGCTGTAGCTACCAAATTCTATTAAGCACTTTATATCGAATAAAATATAGTCAATTTTCCCAACAATTGGTCAATAACAAATGATAATTAATGATCTATGAAAACTTGCTATCATTGATTACAAACACAAAATCCCACTGCTGTAATGACTTTTTGTCTCTATTTCTCAACCTAGACTGTAACCTAAACATCACTGCCCATGACTGCTGTTGATAATACCATATTTAACCAGAATAACCCTTCCAAAATAATTTTACAGTAAATAAAGATGTACTCCTCTATCATAGACACACAATTATTAAATTTATGGATATAATTTTAAAACATTTTGTACAAAAATGTGTCTTCTTTTCTAAAAGCTTTTTAAAATTGATATCAACTAAAGTAACTATATTTAGCCCCTTACTAAATGTATTGATATATCAACAATACAGAGGACTCACTATGATTTAATCCCAGAATATCTTTAAATGAATTCGCAGTATTTCTAAATACAACTATAAATCGAAATGCCTTTGAATTAATTCGCAGTATTTCCAAATACAACTATAAATCGAAATGCCTTTGAATGAATTCGCAGTATTTCCATGACAGGTATTATTTCAATTAATCTGAAATAATTCAAGCACTGTAATTGTAACGAAGGAATAAATTAAATAAATGAATTTCTCTCAATATAATTTATTGACTTCCAAGACTCATGGTACTACTAAGAATGGCTGCATAATAATTACATTATATAGCTTACCAATATGCATTAGATAGCATATCAAATTCATAATCTAAACGTTAAACAGGGTCACATGGGTCACACTAGCTAATCTAGAATTAGGTCTGCATAGTCCTTTGAAAAAACTATGCTATTCACATCATATAATATTTACCTGGATTCAGCCTTGGAACATCTGAAAGGAATTTTTGCCCCATTCCAATGACTCATCATGCAATACCAAACCCATTGATCTAGAAAACCAATATTTAAAATATTAGTAAATAACCCATAATAATTGTAATCATAAATGATAATACTCATAATATAGATATAAATATAACATCACTCATTTACGTAAATGATAAATCAGAAGTCGTTCTATTAGACCTAGTCATGATTTTATTCATATTAATTTTGTTTTTGTCATTATTTATCCGTTTGATCACTTATGTTAAATAATTTTTATTTTGTACCTCTGTCGTTGAATTAGGTGCAGCCATTATTTTTATATCACTAATGTCACTAAATAATAATGCTTCTGATTTTATAGTGTTTTACTGTCTCGATCATTGTGTTGGATTTTATTTTTTAAACCTCTGTAACTATCCCAGTTAAGAATTTAAAGTGCCATAATTCTTATTTTCGCTCTCTAATGTACATATAAGATTACTTATCATCTTCTCAATTAACTGTATATATTGTTTCACAGTAGTTTAATCGTGTGCTATTTTTCTTACGGTTTGCAAATTTGTTTTAACAGTAGATTCGGAGTGTCATTGTAAACATTTCTGAAATTGTGTTAGCTCTTTCTGTACCACACTCTTCAATACTTTATACTTTACTGTCAGTTTGTTCCCTCCATTTCCTGTTATCATTAAAATTTTCATTCTTTAGGTTGTTTCATATTTGAGCACCAAGTATTTTGTCTGAATGTACAAGTTAAGAACTGAATAGGAATTCTAAGCAATAATTCTCAATCATTCTAGAAAACAACCTATGTTGCTCAAGCTACACGAAAAACATGTTACAATTATACTGCCAAAATAAATTTCTTTTCCATCATCACCTCTGAAGCTGATATTCAAGCAAAGGGGCACTTTGTAAAGATTTAAAACTGAATTTGCTAATGTTTTCTGAGTAGTTTAAACTTTTGAGCTGTGCTTCCAAGCATTCAACATTACTATTTGCTTGGCTGCAGTCATTCCAACTTTGACATCCATGTATATATATCAGGTTGTAGTAACCATTGAAAATTGAAGCATTTCCTATATATTTTTTATTGATGTAATACTTGATATTTATTTAGAGTTCCTCTGAAATATTGTAATTTTAACATAAGTATACATTTTCTGCAATGAAATAGATTGTTTTCATTTCAGGTTTCAAGTCGGTTGGATAAGTACATTATTTTTCACATAGATGAATTATTCTAATACAGGTGTGTTCATTTTTCATGGAGTGGAGTTATGGTTGATTATACATTCTAAAGGAGCAACATTTGCAAATAGATGACGTTGTCCCTTTGTGACACCTTGCCAGAAGTGATGAAGAATATCTCAAGGAGCAGTTGTAGCCTTTGACCAAAAACGAACAAGATGCCTACAACAGTTAATACAATGCGTATTAAATACTAAATTATGTTGCTTGAATCATTTTGTTTAAATTTGTTTTATTTCTCGCACTTACAGCAAATCATCATGCTGTGTTATTTTCGAAAAGTGTTACCACTTTAAAATCTTGTTTACGTGTTTTAATCCCTCACCCGGGCTTTGTTTTATCTTGATTTTTGTCTGGCTTTTTTCTGTTTGATTGAGAATAAATGTTGGTACGTTAAATAGCACATTATCAAGAGGTCTGAGTTCAAAGATGATCTGTATGTTAAATTGAAATGTAATTTGGTAAATAAAAGAGATGGATTTCAAAATAAGTTCAGTGTCAAAAAGAGAAGGTCGTGAGTGACTTCTACATAATTAGCGACCATATCAAATTTTGTTAAAACAAGTACTAGAAGACTGTTTCTTGGAAAACAGAGATCATAAAAAAACATATGCCGTAAAAGAATCATATAACAAAGACAAAACTTAATGAAGAATGTGAGACAAAATGTGGAATAAATGAGTACTTAAGACAAATGTACTACAATAGACAACATGTCAGGATATTGTTTTTCTTTGCTTTAAGGTATCTCAAATTATGGCGTGATGCATTTATAAAATTGTTGCAAATTAAATTAAAATTGTTTAATATATATGCTAGTTTTTTATGTGAATCCATCGTCATCTGGTAAATGGATTTTACAGGCAGGCGGAAGTTGTCTCATTTGAAGAAAAAAGTTAAATTCGTGTACAGATCTGAATAAATCTGGTATGTTTTGTTCATCAAATCCGTAATGGAAATCCCACAGCGAGATATTGTGTTCATCAATGCATTGAGGAAATCCCATTGCCAGATATTGATATCCACAATTCCCAGTTTAATTGATTCTCCCAACATTTTTTGTTACATTGTGACCTGTATCTTTAGAAGGAGTCACCACTGTGAAAGTTTAAAGTTTAGTTGCAACGATGTTATGTTTCTGAAAAAAATATTTCCAAATGTATTAAATTTGTATATCAATAAATACGTTTATGTTGGCTTAGTTAAGGTGACTCAGTTTAATTGATAAAACTTAGCTACTCGTTAGTTCTTTTACATCTGGATTCGATTAATCGGCATTAGGATGTTAGGTTGACTAAATGTAAAATCAATCTAAAATTTACTTGTGAAATGTTTCTGATCCTCTTTGTACTATTGTTTCTGCATCAACTTGTAGCTCGTACCTCCCCCTCCACTGTAATACCACTATAACCTCCGATATTATGTATCTATATTTCGTTTTGCTACTTCATTTAGCTTTTCTATCTGTTGAAAGGTAATTTTGGCGATATGTAAGGAATATACCCAGAACATATACATCGTTTTTATCTCTCCATATGTCTCTGTCTGTCTCTCTCATGGGGAGGGCAGTGTCTATTTGGTATGAATCGAAGGATCAGAACACATTCGTGATATCTTTAATTTTCTTTATATTAGTTCTGTGTTGTTTTTAATATTATTTGAGGAATTACTCAAATTTGAAGAACCAAGGATAAACTAACACTTGTAAAGATTTTAATTTTCACTCTTTCAACTTTGACAAATTCTCGTTATTTTTTAAGGATCATACATAAGATAACAGCAACTTTCAATTTAAGTCATCATGTTTAGAAAATTAGTAAAACCAGGGCTATGTGATCGTTCCGCCTGTAGTTTATATAGACGAAAGAACGACAGGGGACCACTTTAGGGCAGTAAATAATTCTGAGTATATCTTATTTTACATGAAATTCCGTGGTGTACATTGTGCTGAAAAGAAGATATATCTACATGTATTGGTCTACACAATGAATGACAAACATAATATAGCCTTTCAGTAAATTACAAAATCCTCCTTCATCGAGTAAATAATTTGCAGATATTAATTTCTATTGTGTAAACCGTGAATAAAAAAGACAGTAAAACGTGCTAAAATATATTTCTGTATAATGACTCAATTGATGATAAAATCGCAAACAAGTATGGAACATCAAAATTCATGGAAAGATGCGGTGGATAATGACACATATAGTGATTAATTACTGTTATTAGTTTTATTATGTATTGGAAGTTCCTTGCTGTTGTTTTATCCTGGAGCACACAAAATACAATTTAAAGAAATAACAAAGTCGGACTTGATGCATCTATATTATTGCATTTTACTTGGTTTCATGTTTATTCGTAAAGTGACTTTTATGTCGACTCTTTTGTTTGTCTTTGGGTTCGCTTCTGTCTGCTGCAGAGGGCATGTCTGAGCGTGGTATTTTTTTATATTAACATTGCAAACCAGGACAAGTATTTTTTACAGTGCAGCGACAGTGCACTGCTACGCTACACTTTGTTCTATAATTAACTGCAATTAATACATTGTACTGCCAGTTGCATCCTAGTGCAAAGATTTTTCGTGTACTGTTAACTTTCTTTAATTCAAATCATTTATGAAGCAAAAAGCATTTTTATCTAGTTGTCTTTTTTTATTATTATTATTATTATTATTATTATTATTATTATTATTATTATTATTATTATTATTATTATTATTATTATTATTATTATTATTATTATTGTTATTATTATTATTATTATTATTATTATTATTATTATTATTATTATTATTATTATTATTATTATTATTATTATTATTATTATGTGTGAATTTTTGAATATATGGTGTCTAGGTTTGTTTAAAATATTTAAATTTTGTGTTAATTTATACTATTACGTTTGATTTTTGTAGAAATGGTTTACTATCAATTTCATGCTACAAAACAATTTATTGAGAAACAACCTATTCTTGAAATTACAGGAAGTGATATTTTATATTTTAGAATAAAGATTTAATAAAATACTTTGATTGAAAATAACTTTGGTATTGGTTGGTAATGTTTTCTTAACCATTTTTCAGTTATTGGCAATTTATTCGACTTTTAATTCTAAAGTACAGAAATTATAGAATTGTGTGAAATTGGTTGGCTCTAATTAGATATAACATTTTTATTATATATTTTAAATAATTTGTGTGTAATTTTTCTTCTATACCTGGTGTAGTGTTGTTCAATTTTAATAATAGAAAACTGCTTTAGTGCAGACTTAGATCCAGTCTTTCTTCTTTATTTTCAGTTCGGTTCCCGTTCTTCGTCGCTAATACTAGCAAAAAGAGTATACACATCGCAAGAATGACACCGTCGCTTAAAGATTCCAGAATGATGTCTTTCTCTTTCGAACTGAGAGTTGTTCCATCAATAAATTGGGAATTGATGACTGAGCTTTCCATTAAATAAACTAACCATCAACAATGGGGGTAAAATAACTAATAATATCATACTTTCTTTCTTGAAACCTATTGTCATAAAGCCAGTTTTTTGAACCCCATTATATCTTTTCTCGTTGTATGAGAACTAATTCTAATTATTGGGAATTTCTGCGAGGAAATCAAGAGTATCGCCATTAACCAATGCGCCTATTGTACACCTAAATTGAACTATAGGACATACGTAATTAATATCAGGTAGGCCACCTATCGTGGCACTTAGAAATATAAATCCATTTTGATCTTTAGTTTCAAAAATCGTTCATATAATTTTTTGTCACTTGGATTTTTCGATGGCTTTAAAGGTTTAGGTTGTTTGATAAATGAACGTCTGAAAAGCACCCTTACATACTTTATTCCAGTCTAGAATCAATACCTTACTGAATCAACTGTCAATTTTTTTTGACCTTGCATTTCAATTAGCTACCTAGCATTACGTTAAATAAACACATAGTTAAAATGGCATGATAAATAAACATAGTTAAGCCTAAATGGCCCATCCATTTTATCCTGGAAAGCTGTTGGTGCCCCAAAAAAACTAAAGTATTTGATAATATTACACAAAGATATGTCGGTTCAACCTTTATCGTGTCTGATTGCTGGCTGTTCTTCTCAAATGGCAAATACAAGGGTATGAAAGAAATTTTACTTGCCATAAGAGGGAGAGACGATGAAGAGGAGTGAAGAAGGGACGGCAGCAGCAAGCGTGGAATGGGAATACTTCATCGTAATTTCAAACACGGTTTAATGGTTGTGTGGAAAAAAATAATAGGAGTTGCGGATCATGTCTCTCGTTGGGTCTCCCAGCAATTGCATTGATGCCATCTTCATTTTAAAAAATGAGTTCTGGCTGTCCGTGACGTGTTGAAAGGCTCCAAGAGTTCCACTCCACACTTTTGTATTCTTCACTGGTGAAATTAAACAAAATCACAGCATTTTACTTACGGAATTATATGCTATTTAAAGGAGAATGTGTTAATGCTTGTTTTGGTGTGAATGAGTTGTATTTAAGCATTCAAACAGTATGAGAAAATTCCGTTATCTGGCTCAGTATAATTAGCACTTGGTTCAAATACGTAACTATAGCTCAGAATATGTACCTACTTTAAAAAGGCATCCAAATGTATCTAATTTATGGAGAAGGAAAGTAGAAAGGTTTAGTCAAATAGAACAACAAAAACAAACTCAAATACTTAAAACTCCATCCGAGTATAGGTATAGAAAAATTCATTTGTGAGAACAAGGCTTAGGAAGAAGTACCTAATTAAACTATTTTTGAAGTACTTTGTATATTTATGCGAATGCAAAAGTAAATTTGACCCTAAATTAGTCAGATTGATAGAGAATCGAATTTTGTTCATAGGTGACGAGAATGGTCCCATCATTTGTCAGTTTTCACCGCAAGTAGACGACATATGTACGAGGATTTTACTTTTTTTGAGGCATGTGGAACATAACCTATTACATTAACTCATATGCACAATCCCAATTCAGTGGAAGTTGTAAGCAATGCTATATATATCGCGCTAAATATTTAAGCACAAATCTTGAACATTAAAATCATAGCAAATAACTTTGAAGGATTATGCTGCACTGTTTAAACATTGGTAAAAAATGGTATGGTTTTAAAAGGGTTTGCCTTATTGTGTACTCAAAGAAATTAATCAACGAATTAATAATACTATATAAGTAAAAAACGATGAGATAGTTTTATTACATACCCATTTAATCAAACACGTTTGATCTGACGATCGATACAACTGTTCAGACCGTATTTCCATATCACACACCCAGATTTGAACTAACTTCTTTGACGTTAATGTGTATATATTTTTGAAGAAGTGAATCGAACTTTAATAATTCCCAGTTTGTTTTGATTTTAATCCATACAGTAAAAAAAAATATTTAGGAATCTTAAAAGTGGTGGAGGTATGTAATAAATACAAAATTGGTTTCGTGTTTTATACTGAAAAGGGGAAAAGAACTCGTCTGATGTGGCATAACGAAGACGTGTCGGCCGTACGAATAGCCTATCGTGTGCTGAAAAATGGCGTTAAGCCCAACAACAACAACAACCTTTTAATGAAGAAACACTAGTCTCTAGGTTTCCACAGTGTCGACTTAGTCTTCCTCAAGAAAAATCGGACTAAAGAATTTTGGGCAAGTCAGTGTTCTACATTGTTTACCAAAGTGTACGCCCTTAATTTCCCTGACCAATCGAAAATAACTGTTCATACAACTATTTTCAAATAATTATGTCCATGATCAGTCTTCACTGGCCTAAAATATGCTGCAATTAGCTTCCTTTGAAAAATCAATTATTTGACGTGCGCTCCTTTTGAACAGTTATGGTCCTAGTTTCTAAAGCACGCATGCTACTGTACTGGTAAAAACGACCCGGTCAAATGCTACTGGGGCTTAACGTAACTCCTTTTATGTGTTCGGAGATGAAATAAAGAAATAATCAGTGAACTTTCTCAAGACCTTTCTGGGTTGACTATGTTAACATCAAAGCAAAATTTATTTAACCTTAAGTTTCAACAGGTCTTTAAAATTCGACACATCACAAAATTTCTCAGGATACTTGAATATGAATTAAAAAATAAAATATCACTAATGCTAAATTTTGAATAATATGGTAACATAATTTTTTTGGTAACTCGCTACAGGGATATGATATTGGTTTTATTTCAATCTTGAAATCTAAATGCAGAAACAAAATCAATTTGAATGTGTCAGGTGTCAAATGTGCAGCTTGTGACATACAAATACACGTGAATGTTTCAAAATTTCTTTCTCACTCAGCAACCATGAATAAAATATGGGTACGGTAAAATTTGTAATATTTTTCGGGCAGATAAATTGTGTGCTATCCCAAACTATTAGCATTTGCTTAATTCTTTCTTAGAGGGTTCAGACATATCCATTAACGTACGTGTACCTAACCCAATGACACGAGTAACCTTTTCATTTGGACAAATCAACGTTGATAATTATAATACCCATCTCGAGACACGATTTCAATCATGCCGACGCCTTAAAGTACTGCTCAAAATATTCTGCAGGACGCACTAGTTCAGATTTACGAACACACGTTATCGAGAACGTGAAATGCAAACTAGTATCACTGAGAGTTTTTTTTAGTAGAAATGGTTAATTTTAGACTATGATTGGTACTGCATGAGCACTGATGGAAGATTCAATAGAAAGATTAAGTTATATGTAAAACTATGATTGGTCATATGTTTCGACTCTATGGCATTAAACTGAGTAAAAGAAAATAGCGATTACAAACAAGTTTTGTAAAATTTAACAAATACTTTATTATCTCTAATACAAAGTGAAAATGTAACAAGATCAGCTTTGTGAATTAAATCCCTAATAATCTTAAAAGTTATATCATAAGTCCATACATAGAGAATATTCCGAATAAATTCCACTGGTATTCCAAATGAACACTAATCTTGAATGTGCTGATGTACCAAAATTCTTGTAATATAACTGTAAAATGTTTTCTTATCATTTATTTTTTTAGGGTCATATGTGATGGTTTGCTATGGTTTAATTGGGGATGGAGGTCGTTTTTATCGAGTTTCCCTTGTAGTAGCCTGTAGGTAGATTTTTTGATGTTAGTCCCGCCTGAATTGACTTGAGTATTCCAACCCAGCATTTCCAGGCCCGGCCCTAGGATGTATGGAACCCAAATCAGCGAGCGGGGCTCCAAGGCACCAAGCGATGAGCACGGGCCCCAAGCAGAAAATTTAGATTGCGGAGAAGCGAGTAGCCTAATGCGGTTGCCTCGTTCGTATTGCCCTAGAGCGGAGTCTAGGTATGTTACATACACACACACACACACACACACACACACACACAAACACAAACACACACACACACACACACATATATATATATATATATATATATATATATATATATATATATATATATATAGTCTTTAATTTGATTTTTCTCATTGAGATTTGGCATTTAATTGACCAAGGTGGGTGGAAGTCTTACAATGTGCACATTTTGACCTTTGAATATGCAATCCCTTTCGTGTGAACTCCTACACTTGTTGCATCCTGACCTAATTGTGCATTTGGTGGAGAAGTGGTCGCACACTTTGCATTTAACACAGAAGCGTGGTTTGTTTTTGGTGATCTTGTGCTTGATAATGTTTGTAATCTTGTCCAAGTTAGGTTTGTTGTGGGGGTTCTTTGATTGAATGTCAGTACGAGAGAAGTTGAGTTGACGCCTTGTTTGTTTTCAAGGCATCATGCCTTGACTATTTTCTTTCTTCTTATGTCTCTGATTAGGGAACCGGAATCATGTGCCCGATTCACCCGGATGATTATTTTGTGTAACTCGTGCGGCCTATTTGTTTCTGTGTTTGTTTCTTGGGACTAGCTGTCCTGTGCCAAGTAACTGCTTCTAGTTATTGACCTGGTCCTTGGATACTACGTAATTTGCTACCTGTTTTTCGGTCGCTCACCTAGTCAATTGTGTCTAGTGTGGATAATCTGTAAATATTTTCCCCCCTCTTTCCCTCCCCAAATATTTTCAAGCTCTTTCGTTAAGTTTCTGTCACTAATATTGTTGACATTTGTATCAAGACTTGTTGAAAATGGTCTTGTGGATGGTATGAACGTTTATGCTTCCAAAGATCAGCTTTTGGAAAATTTTGCCTCTGTTGGTATATGTGTAATTTGCGGTGGTTGTTTTATCGCTTTCGATTTGTGCCATGGGGCTGATAAAGGCGGCCTGTTTTGTTGGTGTGACTTTTTTATCCCTGACTCTCGAGTTGTTTGTTGGTGGTTTTAGTTTCTGTATTTGAAGTTTTGGATTCCAGACTTTCTTTCAATGGCATTTTTCCTCTTACCTTGAACAGGTGGACGTGTTTTAGGTTTAGTTGAGGCACGCGAGTCAGCAATTTGCAACATTTTTGTCCGTTCGTCTGATGGTTCTATCCCACCTTTTGAGAGCCGGTTGCTTGGCTACTGTGCGCCGTAGCACAAATGTCTAGCGTCATATAGCGCTTTTAGGTTATTGCTTTAGGTTTTACTATGTTTGGAATTATTTCTTTTATTGTTTGTTTCTCCTTCCCTACCATCCATATCACATCGGCATATGTGTTGGGTCTGAAATTCCCCTTTTTATACTCCTCCTTTAGCTAGTTATTAATTTTCCGTGATAGTTTTACCCCACTCTCTTCCCTCTGCTAAATGAATATTTGGTTTGGTTTTCTAGAAGATAGATATTTTATGGGAATGGTATAATTTAGTTTTAATTTGTTTTATGTGAGGCCTCCTATATTGATGCAGTAGCAATACCTAAGAAAACGTCACCGTCTGAGAAGAAGAAACGGGATTTCATTTTATGATCAAATTAGGAATTATCAAGATCTCAATTCTAAAAGAAAGAAACGAAAATATTAATTTGTGTACAACATATTGAAATCTCTAGTTATTGGAAGATAAAAACATCCAAATTTAAGCTAGTGCTTTGATATTGATTGGAGTGTAGGAGAAGCGTGCTCCAATCAATAATTTATATCCTGAATATAATAAGGACATTGAAATGAATTTAGATTAAGCATTTATTATTGTTCAGCTTCCACTTGGTAATGGAAAAAGCCTAATTAATAAGCCAGTTCAATCGGATAGAAGTCAAATGATGTTTTATTGCACCATTCAATCAATAAAACCTTATTAGATTTCGTTGTGAAGTTGGGAACAAAGTAATTGATAATCACCATAGGGAATAATTAAATTAATTAGGTTTACAATGTGAATGACCACTGGAAGGTTATGGACATGATCCAAAAGGTCGTTACTTGGAAAAATACCGTCCACACTCACACTCTACCCCCCCCCCACTAAAACTTGATATAAAGTTAAACCTGTCCTTGGAAAGCACGCGAGAAGCACGCGTCATTTTAGACAAATATCTTTTGAGACTGGATGTAGCACTTGTGATTAAGCAGCTTCCAGAATATAAAAAGGCTTTGAGCTGTTTTATTCTCAGTGCGGGTCCATGCTCAAAAGAGTATTATGTCTATTTCTTACAGCGATCCCACCTCTTCGCAGCCAAGCATTCCCCACAAAAAGATGTAACCGTATCTACACCATCATATGTGACACCTTATTCTTATGAATGCTGAACTTCCTGCCTTCTCGTAATTAGACACAAGAAGAAGGTTATGATAGAAACGTCTAAAAACAACATCAGACAAATCCTATCATAATATAGTGGTGGACGAATAACAAGAATAAGTGCAATGAACCGAGGTGTCACACCCCATAATTATTATCTACGAAATAGACTTTTGCCGAAACTCTTAACACCGTCAGACTTTCCTTCGCCTGGCTCTGCGAGACTGACAACATCCGCAACCGCACCTCTCTTAACACCATTAGACTTCACTCCGCCCGGCTATGCTACATCAACTCCAGAAGCGACAGCGCCGCCATATTCCAAAGAGAAAACCCAAATTAGAACAACCGCACTCATTTTAGACACTACTGCAACCAGAAATATCACAACGGAACGAATATGATTTCAGCTCTGAGAGGATCGCAACATAACATGCATACATCGCCTATGAGAGTTCATTTTGCAGTAACACCTGAGACTACGACATTCCGAATGCATACAGTGCTAAGTCCAGCTCCAAATTTGACCTAACTACAACCCAAAATGAATTGCAGCGACATCTACGCTCTCACAGTTCAGCGACAACAGCATTAACAGTCTCCTTCCCAGTGAAAGTGACTTTAACATTTTGAACTCTTTCGGTATTAGAGACAATAGATGTATTGTTTGCTATTAGTTCATATCAAGAATATTTCTTCATTGTGGTATATCACACAAAGGTATGATTTTTCTATCTCTTATTTTGATTTTTTTTAAAATGACAAATTGAAAGTTAGTGCGTAAATTTCAAACGATTAACAACATAATCTAACTTATGCTATATTTCATTTTTTATTGAGTAAATAACATTGTTATACTTACTGTCATTAACATACATCAGTGTTGCTAAGATTTCTACTACAGAGAGTATGAATGAACCTTTAAGTTTAATTCCGTGCCCTAAGCATTTATATCAAACATCAAACCTACTCGTCTTGACACTTCAAATTACATTATACATGTTTCGCTACTATCACACATATCGATCGTACCGTATTTGCCTATCTTAAGGAGCATTGTACTTTCCGCTATGCCGTTTCAAACATTGATGCAGAAGTTGTTTGTTTTGTTGGCTTAATGTTGTTCGATAATGTTATTGAGAATTTCTCTTACGTGTTTCATATGAAATCATATGAATGTATACCATAATGTATAATATATGGTATTGTCTTGGCAAAACGCCAAATGTACGGTTCTAATGTCTTCAAACCAGTCAGAAGAGAGTTTCCTTCTATGGTTTTGCAGCATCAAATGATGTTGTAGTGTTATTATGTACGTTTTTCTATAGTTCAAGTGTCTGAACGATTGTTCGGCACAGAGTTTTGTAGCAGCTAACGGCCTGCATATTGAATTTTTGACGCAGAGAGATTTATCTGCATATTGAATTTTTGAATGCACAATGCATTTTGAACAGCTATTGCCTGCATATGATCAACTTCTGAGTAAAGTTGTTTGAAAGGATAACGGTCACATACACTCCCTTTTCTTACGTCATAGGTAATGTTAGTAATACACGCTCAGTTTTACAATTTTAATAATGCAATAAATCATGTCGATTCAGTTTTACGATTTTCATGATATTTTCATTTACAGCTCATTGGATCGATTAAATGCAATTTCATACACACACAGGTCAAGGTTTGATTGCAAATGAACATACACTATGGTTATTAGAGTAGAATTAACATAACACTAACATTTTCATCTTCATTACTCATGATTAATACCAAATTCTTGCAAGGTTCTCTAAGCAAACATTCTTACCTCAATGTCGCTTGTATTTAATGATATTATGTATGCACTAAGAAGATAAATTCAATATTGGTTTACAAGTACTATCCATACTAATGAGAGTTCTTTTTACAACACTTCGCTGAAGCAAAATATTAACCGTAGTCACTGATAAATAATTTATGCTGATGTTATGCACAATAAAAAAAAATAAATAAAAAAATAACAAAAAAGAGTAAAATAACATTAAAAAAATAAAGAAACCAAGAACTACAAGCTGATATAAACTTTTTATACTCGTCTTACAGGACTAGTATTAGCATAGATTATGTACACCTACAAATCGCACACAATCGAATACACGTCGTACACGACTAGGTCGAATATTTCGTAATTGAATTAAATACGAAATTCAGAAGAAAATTTGTTTGTAAATGGGAGAAATGATTATAGTCCTATTTTCCATTCCATTCTTTCTTCATACCTTCTATCTCGTTTTCTTCTTTCTGGGTGATCAAACTCTCAACCTCTTTCTTTTTCTTTAAGGTATGGATGGAATATGGATTTGGTTCGTAGGATTGTATTCTTTTCTTTAACTCTGAATTCAGTATCCGCAGAAACAGACCAAAATCAATTTACGCTAAAGGCTATATCTAGCCACTCCTACTATTTTATGATTCAGCCGATAAGTGGATTCACACCTTCAAATCAAGCTCTTAAGGAATTATTCAGTCGAATGTATCGAACATTGACACAGAGATGTCAACAGTAGCTACATATATGATATTCTTTCACACTTCAAGTCAATACGAATTACAATGAAAATGCAGTTTAATATAACAATCTCATTAATGAATTAGTTAATTCAGAAAGGTGTTTTGCATTCTTCAAATGTATTATGAGAGAAGTTTTGCCTTCATTGATAAAATAGGTAAATATCTATTTGGAATGCTGACAATGAAAACATCACGACATTTAGCGAATTATACAAGTATGCTAAAGCAACAGAATAATGAAATTTAAATTTTCGGTATTATTGCTCGATAGGGAGATGATTTCTTCTCCTATACCTGACAAATTGATAATAGAATTAGAACATGTTAACGGCTATTGGTCCACACTCTCAAAAACGCTTATACTATTAGAGCAAGCGATGCTTGCTATTGTCGAAATAATCGTGAAGAATATTAGAAAATAGAAGAAAGGAATGCAGCTCAAATGGTTGAGACTCAGCAAATTAGTCATACAGCGAAATTTTCAGCAGGCGAGTTCACTTGCTATACTGATTTCACAGCATGTTTTAATGGAATTTATCAATCCAATATACTGCGCTACATACCCCAGTTGTCCAGATGACATTCAAGACGCATCAATTAATTCTAGTTTAATGAAAGCATCACGAATAAACATTATACAGTTACTTGGTTTACAAGAGATCATACCGCATTATGACACACATTTTAGATATCTCCTATATTAAAATATTAGTTGTCTCATATATGAAATAATATATTGGGAGGTCATAATTCACATCCTATTAATAAGCAGTATCACTTCAATATTATGAACACGCCGTTCTATTGATCGCATGATCCTAGGTCAATGACATATGATGGAAATAACATAGTGCTTACACAGCAATTTTAATTATGTTCTGCTGAAGTTATTTACAATGAAATAGAAACAATAATAAAATAATAACAAAAAGAGCAAACTAACGTATAAAAAACCCAACGTAATATATAAAAAACCAACATAAATAATAATGATATAAAAGAAACATATTTTTTTTCATTGCAGATTCTCACTATTGTACTTGATATTCATTGAATATGTCAAATGTTTTTTCGTAGGATTCCCTTGAATAAAATCTTTCTTTACCATACAGATGTCACCTTACGTATTATCCCGTCACATTGCATATTTTATTATTTTCTTAATATATTGTTTTTCTTCATTCCTCATCGAGATACTACACGGTAAATTGTTTTTTCCTATTTCTTAACTTTTGTCAGTGCATTGTATTTTGGTCTTTTTCATATTTTTACTTCCTTGTGTAATTGTCATCACTTTTTCAATTTATATTGGCTCCTTATTACACATTTTATGGTACATTTTTCTATGTATCTTTTATCATATCTATTTTGACGCATTGTCAACGTACCTTACAGTTTTTGATTATTATACATTTTACTGTATTCTTTTTGAATTTCACAATATGTACTGCAATGAACATTGTTCTCATTGCCTTTTTGCAATTTATCAACTTACCAATGCATTGTAAATTTTTTCATCTACCTAAGCATTGTAATTTTTGATTTTTAATATTTTTTTTTCTTTCTTCTTCCTCGCATACTTATCAAATTTTTTGCTAGCCTCGAGGTCTCGGCTAATTTAACCAAGAGGTATTTATCAAGATCTCAATTCTAAAAGAAAGAAACGAAAATATTAATTTGTGTACAACATATTGAAATCTCTAGTTATTGGAAGATAAAAACATCCAAATTTAAGCTAGTGCTTTGATATTGATTGGAGTGTAGGAGAAGCGTGCTCCAATCAATAATTTATATCCTGAATATAATAAGGACATTGAAATGAATTTAGATTAAGCATTTATTATTGTTCAGCTTTCACTTGGTAATGGAAAAAGCCTAATTAATAAGCCAGTTCAATCGGATAGAAGTCAAATGATGTTTTATTGCACCATTCAATCAATAAAACCTTATTAGATTTCGTTGTGAAGTTGGGAACAAAGTAATTGATAATCACCATAGGGAATAATTAAATTAATTAGGTTTACAATGTGAATGACCACTGGAAGGTTATGGACATGATCCAAAAGGTCGTTACTTGGAAAAATACCGTCCACACTCACACTCTACCCCCCCCCCCACTAAAACTTGATATAAAGTTAAACCTGTCCTTGGAAAGCACGCGAGAAGCACGCGTCATTTTAGACAAATATCTTTTGAGACTGGATGTAGCACTTGTGATTAAGCAGCTTCCAGAATATAAAAAGGCTTTGAGCTGTTTTATTCTCAGTGCGGGTCCATGCTCAAAAGAGTATTATGTCTATTTCTTACAGCGATCCCACCTCTTCGCAGCCAAGCATTCCCCACAAAAAGATGTAACCGTATCTACACCATCATATGTGACACCTTATTCTTATGAATGCTGAACTTCCTGCCTTCTCGTAATTAGACACGAGAAGAAGGTTATGATAGAAACGTCTAAAAACAACATCAGACAAATCCTATCATAATAGAATTACGGTTGTTCAGTTCGGTTTGGCAGGCATCATCGTGGCTGCAAAGAGGTAGAAATGAATGAACTACTCGCATCCCTGTCCGCTACAAAATGAAGTTATGGGCTTTTTGTGATCATTCACAATCTCCTTTGAATATTGATAAGTTGATCGTTTTCTTTTTTACTTTCTTTATTCACATTGATTAAATCAGTATAAGACACACTTATGATTTAAACATGAAAGATGGTTTTAAAGAAGAAAGTAGAGTACTGTAAATACTGAAAGCTGAGACTATCACGTACCATTAAAAGTTATTAAAATGTCTAATATATGTACAGTAGATCTAAGTCATTATTCTACTCTAATGAACGTTGCTTCCGACCATAAAACTCTCTCTCTCTCTCTCTCTCTCTCTCTCTCTCTCTCTCTCTCTCTCTCTCTCTCTCTCTCTCTCTCTCTCTCTCTCTCTCTCTCTCTCTCTCTCTCTCTCTCTCTCTCTCTCTCTCTCTCCCATAAGTTAACGTGGGAATGATATCTCACTTTGGTTGGTTTGACTTAACTTTTACCATCTTTTATAGGTCCAATGACATCGTCTTATGACACAAACGAAAAATCCTCTCCGCTCGTCTTTTAGTGGATTTTCGCCTGTACCTTTCTACGATGAGAGAGAGAGAGAGAGAGAGAGAGAGAGAGAGAGAGAGAGAGAGAGAGAGAGAGAGAGAGAGAGAGAGAGAGAGAGAGAGAGAGAGAGAGAGAGAGAGAGAGAGAGAGAGAGAGAGAGAGAGAGACTTTGGACATTTTCATATTTAATTAACAATATTCGATTTTAAGAACATTATAGTAAGTTAAACAAACAACAACAGCAACAATAAAGCATTAAACACATTACAGTATTTGTGCCTTGTAACAAAAAAATATTACCGTATATAGTCGACAGTCTGTTGTACCTTTGTATTATTTATTATATAAACACGGTAGATAAGCCCCAAGGAAAGTGTACATATACCGTCAATACGAATCATATTCTTGTAGGATACTTGGTGTAATTTCAGTTTCAATATTTTTCATTCAGTCCAAATTCTTTCTCTCTTTTTTACTCCAGATTTCTCCGTATTTTGTCCTTTATGCGTGAGAGAGGAGTGAGGAACGGAAGCAGAAAGTATTGCGATAAAATTGTATACCATATTAAATTCGTTTAGAAAACGGTGGTTATTAATACTATTCATCGTTATTTTCATACATCACTAATGATAATTAATCAGTGTAAGTTCATCATAAAACTTGAATGAATCACACGCAGTGTAATAATCTCCGACAATCCAGCCCGTTTCTGAGTTCATATATACCCTTTCCACGTTAATTTTGCAAGAATGTTTATATGAGAGTATTATTGTGCCATGGGCGGATCACAATCGGAATAACAATAGCATTGGTACATCAAATTGTTTTATATAAACACTTTAAAAGCCATTATATATATATATATATATATATATATATATATATATATATATATATATATATATATATATATATATATATATATATAGTTTAATACAAACAATACTATCATACAGGTTAGAGAAATTAAATTCGTACTCTACCGAGTTTCGAACCCAGGTCCGCGAGTAAATGGCACCCATCGCCTTGCCTGCACGCACCAACCCATATACCGTCACGACTAAGCACGCATCACCAAAAATGATGGCACTGAATCGGTGTTATATAAGCTCGTGCTGGGCTCGAAACTCGGTAGAGTACGAATTTAATTTCTCTAACCTGTATGATAGTATTGTTTGTATTAAACTATTATTTCTGCCCACTATTATCAAGATTCTACTACAGAATCCAGGGATAGCACAGTCTGTTCTGTCTGGTATATATTTATAATTATTTGTAATACAAAAATCCTATATACCTTGATTTCTTTCATAGGAATCTGGAACGACTGTGTACATATATATGAGAATTAATTACTAGGTCGTCATGCGAGTGTGTCTGCTACGCACGAGCTTATATAACACCGATTCAGTGCCATCATTTTTGGTGATGCGTGCTTAGTCGTGACGGTATATGGGTTGGTGCGTGCAGGCAAGGCGATGGGTGCCATTTACTCGCGGACCTGGGTTCGAAACTCGGTAGAGTACGAATTTAATTTCTCTAACCTGTATGATAGTATTGTTTGTATTAAACTATTATTTCTGCCCACTATTATCAAGATTCTACTACAGAATCCAGGGATAGCACAGTCTGTTCTGTCTGGTATATATTTATAATTATATATATATATATATATATATATATATATATATATATATATATATATATATATATATAGAGAGAGAGAGAGAGAGAGAGAGAGAGAGAGAGAGAGAGAGAGAGAGAGAGAGAGAGCGTTCATTCATTTGCTTGGTTTAAAGTTTGTTTAGTGACTTGAAGAACTCATCTACATCGTCAGCTTGATCATTTCTACTTTCAAAAGAACCAAACTGCTTGTTTAACTCATCCACAGACCAGTCTACTAAATTGAAAGCTCATTTGACTGCTACATGAGTGTACATAGCTTGATTACAATTAAAAGTAGTTCTTAACCCATGATATTATTTTTAGACACACGTGTTGTGCGGTATGTAAAAAATACTGCACGATTCTGACCATGTCAAGTTAACGGAGAAATAAATGAGCACATAATAAGAAGACCTCCCACTCTTTTGTGTTCGAGCATGACTTGCATGTTTATGTGAAAGTATGTGTTTCAACACTTTCTACCCATTTCGTTGGATTGTATGGGTGTGTGCGTGTTTGCATAGTAATATAAAAGCGGACGATGGATTGAAATAATATGTATTTGGGTGGTAATAAAACTATTTGGTGATTTAATGTATATGTATCTGTGTCTTGTAGTCAAAAAGTGGGAGATTGATATTAAATATGGTGTGTTAGATTGTAAAGGTGTGTGCTGCACTTTTATATTTCACTCTCCCATGTCCCTGTGATATGTCTACCCTTTACCCTGTAACCATTTTTGGACATTACATTTTCCTTTGTCCCTATAAACACTGTTATCCCCATAAACACCTTTGTCATTATAATACCAAGCCCAGGTTAACTTAGAAACCATTTTAACGGGAAAATATTAATGTCGTCTCTTTGTCCTCAAATCACCCTATACAACTATTCAAAATTGTGTGTGGGGACGGGGTCCCGAGTGGCCGAGTGGTCTAAAGCGCTGACCGTTACGGATCACTGCCATCTCACCTCTGCCTGTGTGAGTTAGAGTCCAGACTCGGCTAACGTGGGTAAGTTAGAAAGCCTGCCAGTCGCTTCTCGTGGGTCGGTGGTTCTTCCCTGGGTTTTCCAGGGTTCTTCCTCCACCATTAATACTGGCCGCCATGTATAGCCTATCTTGTGCTGAAAAATGGCGTTAAACTTTACAACAACTAAAACAACAAAATCAAATTTGTGGACATAACCCTAAATATTCTTTATCACTAAGCATTATATCGGGGTCACACGTGTATGCATTTTTAGCTCTCCATGGTGTTTGTTTTAAATGCCTACATTTTGGGACAGGCAAACCGCACAATAAGTCAATGGGACGTATCGCATGTAAAACAAACTGACAAGATTGGCTTTTATTATGGGCATTTTTTCATAATGTATTTTCATTATTGTAACTATGATAAGGGCTTCAGAAAATTTAATGGATAGAGACATCTGTCGCACTTGTTGCACTTGCCTTGTGCACATAATTTTTTAGTAATGGAGAAACTGCAGCCAAAGATAAACACATTCCGAGATTATTCTACAACAATGAAGTGGAGTTCACTGACAAATCCACCCCGGTTGAGTATGTTGCACCAACATTAACTTAACCAAGAAGACAAAAATCTCTATTCCTGTAAATAACGCTTCATTCCAAGCTTTTATCCATGTATCTCTTTATCCTTATTGAACCTTCAACCGAAAAGGTTTTTGATTACTTATCATTGGGATCCGACCTTTAGATTAATGCTAAGTCAGATTCATCGTTAGGATAATGCTTACCTTTATTCTATTAATTGAATACTAAGAGACTCTTATGTGTTATTTGACGTGTTCCTGATAAAGAAATAATATATGGAATTATCAGCAACAAATCTAAAGTCACCACTGAGATAAATCCCATCAGTATTTATATGTGATACACCAAATACTCAAAAGGTTACAATTACTGCTCCTCTTTGTGTATCCCAGTATATTCTTTCAGAGAACTTGATAGGTTTTACAGACAATCTGATGTTGTCAGCGACGACCTTAATATCACGGATTTTGTATATCCATATATATTCCTTCGTTGCAGGAGTATAATCAGCTATGAGCACTTGCATAAGTTGAATTCAGTTTCCATTCATACTAAGGTCTCTGATCAGTTAATTTCAGCTTTTCTAACTTTCGATTTCGTTTTTGTGTCCACAAAATACGACAAATGCAACCGACTGACAGTTTCTGAATACCCCAATTTCACAAATTTCTGAATGTTTTCCTAAAGCGTACTACAGCTTTTTAACAATATCTTGAATCTCTCTTTTTCAGTTTTGAAGTCGATCTTCAAAATTCAAGAGCTCATCGAGGTCAACATCCGTAACAAACCAGCTTGTAAACTCAGTCAAGGCCACTTTGGTAGCAACAGTTGTGAACGTTTAACTGTAATCAATGCATTAACAACCAGATATCCGCAAATGGGTCCGTCCATCCTTGTTTGATACCTTAATGTTGATTAAAACAGTGGTTATCATCTACAGCCCCATTTGAAATAATAAACAGCTTCAAGTGAACGTGCAAGCTCGTACAAATAAAGATATAAAAGATGTTTTTATGTCACCACGAATGTGACTGTAAGAGTCGCAGGTCTTGTTCAAATCTATGTTGATGATGTCATCTGCCCTGTGCGGTTAATCAGCGATGCAAGTTCATCCAGCATCCGAGACACCTCGGATATGCTTGACTTATTTTGTCATCGTGACTAAATCAAACTTAATAGTGGACGGATTAAACGGTGAGGTCACAACAAAAGATATCATCCCAATTCTACTCTTAAAGTTAATAGAAAAATCGATGACCTTTTTCTTTCTTTATGCATCTGCATGCCAACCACCTTTTTCATTTCCATCTCCGATGCAGTTTCAATGGCCCATAACACTGCTGCCTTTGCAACTGTAGGAGCCGAAGTTGCTAACAGCGCTGGAATAGCCACTAGGAATAGAAATAGTCCACTGGTGTCTGCATTTGCACGGCTCTGACTTGGATTATTTTAATGTCACCAATGTGTTCTTTCGCTTGGCGGCATGAAGTTGATTAATGTGAGTTCTATTTTGTCCAAGAAAATCTCAGTGCAATCCAACAATAGTTTCATATTGTGCACTTTATTTTCACCAACAGCTTTGAGATTTGAGATAAGACCATCATTAACCTTGTTGTTGTTGTTGTTGTTGTTGTTGTTGGGCTTAACGCCATTCTTCAGCACACGATACATATACATCGCAGCCAGCATTTAAGGTGGAGAAAGAAACCGGGAAATCCCTGGAAAGAACCACCGACCCACGAGAAGCTACTGGCAAGCTTTCTCACATATCTACATTCACCGAATTTTAGACTCGAATCCACGCAGACAGAGATGAGATGGCAGTGATCCGTAACCGAGAGCGCTTTAGACCACTGAGCCACTCGGGGCCCCCATTAACCTTGTCATCAAATACTATTATTTGAAAGCGTTAAAGTTCCATTACTACGGATTTTCTATAGGCGCGTAAAGCACCTTCATTCGGATTTCCGCTCCCGATCCAATATCAAATACGTATCACAGCAATGCATCTATAATTGGGAATAACGAGGTTAGGAGGAGTAGGGAAGGACCAACCAGATTAATAAAATGTTCAAGAAAAGATATGTCCTCTGCAGACTGCCTAAAGTGTTTTAACGTAAGCTATTAAATCGGATACAACCTACGAAAGTCATGCAGGGAAATCTGTAGATTTGTGTCAATGTTTTGATGCCGGTGCATGTGTGACCATAGCTTGTGATATGCACGCGCGACTTGATTGTCTGGGAAGCTTAGCAAAATTTCTTATGTAGGCTTTTGATGGCCGATTAACCGCATAGAAATTTCAGACACTCATGGCTGGTCAAATATCATTATACTATGGGTTTGATCGTTAGCCCGAGTTTTATCTTGAAATGTCAGGAAAACCTGTTTTGACGCGTCGAGGCTATGTTGGATACTTAATTGCCGTGTAAACTGACCATGAGTAGCAGTGCCTGACTTAGTGGTGAGTTCAAAAAACGACAGCGTTGACGAGGCTCCGGAACTCATGCACGACAGGAAATGCGATTCTGTGGTCGGTGAAGGGATTAGGGCAGACAAGATGTAAATTTTATCAATATTACTTGACTAGCATCGGCACCTCCATCACTCCAAATTGCATGGGAGTGGTACTCTTACGGGTTTACATCACGGTGTATTTGTCTCCAAAAATAACCTTGCCAATATCTATGTGAAATCCAAATACAAGACTGAAATGAATCGAACGCAAAGCAGTACCGATCCTCCATCGCTGATGAAATGTAACGTTAAAATTAGGATTAGAAAACATTAAATTTTCAACAAATACAGGATTAAACATGATAAATAGGATATGATTTGCTTGATCGGATGACTCCTTGTGCATCAATGTCTCTGTATCTGGCTAATCCCATAATCGACGTGGCAATGCCAACGTTGTCAAGAATTATTTCTATATTTTCATTTGATGGAATCACGCACACTGTCTAAATGCCATGATCCCGTTATTAAAATATCGAACATTAACATTAGCACCTTAATAATTATTGCTTGGCTGTAAAAACTTTTCCTAGAAGGCCTTGCACGGACAAAATTTCTGACACGTGTTGCACTTGCAATTCTATAGTTAATAGTGTGAGGTCCCTAGCTGAAATTGACTAATACATAAAATCTTTGGTGCTGTGATCAGAGCCCACAGGAGCAGACATGCCCCATGTGCAAATGGGGGTATCTTAGATTGTAGCTATTTTCACTTCTGTTTTCTATATTATTGTTTTCATCAAATACCGTTGTCATATTTGCAATTGCTGAATGATTTTAATAATCGGGGCTAGCATTGTCGCTGTCGATGGTAGTGTAACTGAAACATTTAGTGGTGCTTTAATTAATAGTGGCTGTAGTCGATCTCGAATCGATTGGGCCCTCTGCAATTATAGATTTTTCAACCGATTTGCGGAAGTAACGTTTCTATTCTATCAACGATTTGCGCTGAAACTTGTTTAGTGATTGGAGTAGTGCGTTAGGTCAGGGCCGCTAGAAACTTTGGTGTGCCTGTAGTTGATTTTTGGGGCAGCATCACGAACGCCATTTCCTTAATATATCATATAAACGCCATTCATTACTTGACAGCACGCACTGATCTAACAGGTCTACACACGACTGTCGTATTTAAATATCAGGTCGACTGCTAATGTATAGTTGTATAGCAAAGGTGTTCCCACGCAGGCCCGTTCTTGTTCACAGGAGTAAAACAAATATGTGACCATTATGGGATGGAGGACAAAGTCATAGGGAGCAGAGGGTCTTGATCAAGAAAAATAACAAAATTCAAAAATCTGTTATCATTCTACTGTTATACACAATAGCGTGATGTCACGAGAATGGATCGTTTGTTTCTTATATCGAGTCCTATATGACTATCTATATAGTTCAATGGACACTTGTATGTTTTAAAGTTTTGGCGATATCAAGGATACAAACAGTGACTATCTAAACTGCGTACGATGTAAACTCATCAGCACGTTATTTTGTAACTTCTGTATGTGAGTGTAACCCTTATGAGAGTGCACTCTTATTTCTACATTGAAGTACACTACTAATAGTCCTCTATTTTCCACAATCTTCTTTGTTATCATTTTCACTTTTTCCTCGTCTTTTGCATTCTAAACTGAGCATAGGAATTCATCGTTAAGCCATGTCATCAGCTTTAAAGGTAGACCTGAGACCCCTGTATCACTTAACTCTAAATTATTGGATATCATGATTCATATAGTATCTGAAAATTTCTACCCTATGCGATCAACGGAGGGCGAGATATTTAGTTTAAATGTACATGTCATGAATATTCTCCGTAAACCAAGTGCAACATTGCAGTTTTCCGTGAAAACAGATAGTGTGACGTCACAAGAGGAACCCGCATTGCTAGGAACCATTCTTATAATGTTGTCAATCGTGAAGCGTCTCAGGATACTGATTGTGTGTATTACTCGGTATGGGCAAGAGGTGCATCATTGGTGTATGTAGCAATACACCAAAAGATGGTGTTTCATTACACTTGTTTCCCTAGGACAGTAACTATAAAGGACTTTAGTCCCGGTTTGTGCAGCTGACAAAAGCGGATCACAGGGGCTCGTATCGTTGCTTACAATTTACTGTCGTACATGTACTATATAATAAATACTATTAAGTTAAAATCTACTATTAAGTTAAAATCTACCTGAACAAGATGTAAGAAGTCCAAACTTGTGGATACCGCCAGTTACTGCATTACACAACATTTTCAAAGTAACTAACAGTAGTCTGCAATAAATATTAACGGCAAGAGTGTCAGAGGCAGAATTCCCAAATTTTATGGAATGTGGAGATCTCAAGAAAATTGGTGATATGGTAGATGCGAACTGGGCCCGCATGTCCACTATGACAATATTGAAGACCTTCTCAGAATTCCAGAAGATCTCAAGGAAGCACTGACCACAACCAAAATGTGACGGCAGAGGAAACGAGAATTAATTGAAACACCAGGAAAAGAGCGACAACCAAGGAAACGGAAACTGATTACGTCCACTCGAAGCTTAGTAAGTGGTGACAGGAGAGACAAAGCCTGGAACTACATATAGATCTATTAGGCAGTTTGTGTATGAAATAATGTAGTTGTCTTGAAGGGTACAAACATGGATAAAATCAAACGGATAATAAGCATCGT
Source organism: Potamilus streckersoni (assembly GCA_016746295.1). Taxonomy (NCBI): domain Eukaryota; kingdom Metazoa; phylum Mollusca; class Bivalvia; order Unionida; family Unionidae; genus Potamilus; species Potamilus streckersoni. Next base: position 2,829,763 of record JAEAOA010002358.1, on the reverse strand, counting down.
TGTAATGGAAGAGGAATATGGTATATATATATATATATATATATATATATATATATATATATATATATATATATATATATATATATATATATATATATATATAATAAACAAATAAGTATTGGCCTACTATAGCATAAGTATCACAAGAATACAGAAATATCAGGACTTTGGAACAAAGGAACACGTGTTAGGTACAACTTCATTTCTGCTATGCATACTTTGAGGGGAGAAAAGGAGTGCATGAGAATATAATTAAATTAAATCTCCTTTTAAATTATAGACTGATAAACTAGAATGATTGGATGCAAATTTCACACAGAAGAGCTGTCATTACTTTGACGAGGTTTTTAAAATGAAATGTACTTATTCGGTTTTGTGTTCCAAGAAGTTGGAGCAGAATCATAATTTCCCAAATAGCTATTTAAAAGTAATACATAGGGTAAATGAATTAATCAGCTATTTATTGGCGATATAATTTTTTTTTCAGGAAGAGACGCGATGTTTGAAGATATAACCGATACTTCAGACTTTAGCTGGCTAAGCAAGGGACGCACAACAATTTTTTTGAATATAGCTTCCCTGTTAATTCATATATGTTTAATTGAATCTGTATATTTAGCAGTATACTTGCAATTATATGAGTTTTAGTCATGGCGATATGAATTTTGCATCAGTGGATTTTGAACTACTATGTAACGTTTTTCATGTCAGCTTTTTATATACACTTTGGCAGTTTCTATTTGGATTTTAATTCATATTTTCCTTATCTTTTGATCATATATATGTATGCATGTACCTCCTATATAATTATTTGCTTTCACCATAAGAGAACAATATGTATTGAGTTATCAGCCATGAAAAAGAATCATAGAACTCAATAGCTCCTTGCTAGTGTCTCAGGTTTGCTGGACCAGCCTTTGTTATATTCTGTGTGTCGGTTTTTTTTTTATAGAAGTGAAAGACTGAGAGTAAAATTCCCCTTGGTGTCAGAATTGGAGGTTAAACATAGTAAAAACGTCTCTTTGGTATCAAAACTGGGGGTCAAAATTAAAATTGTGGGGTCCCTGAAAGACACAAACACACACAGACACAGAGCATTTATTCTACTATATCAAAAATAGTTGACTTGTGTTTGACAGACGAACAACAAATACTCCATTTGTTTTTGTTAACTGGCAGAACGGCATTTTTGGTATTTGGTTTAACTTTCATTATTACTTATTCAAATTTATGTTGCTTTATTTTCATTTACTTTAAAGACACACTGAATAATTATGTTGATTTAAATCAGTACCAGATTATTTCAGATACAAAATATGTAGAAAATATTTTTTTCTTTTCTGAGTAAAAATCGTTAAAATGTAATGCCTTGAATAAGGAAACTATCATGAAACGAAGGAGACACTAATGAAAATACTTTCCCATCAGTTTTGATTGAAAGATCTGGCCTTTTAAGTTTTTGCTAACTGTAAATGTTTTTCTAAGAAAAGTAAATATCAATGGTTTACACGGAATTTGCTAATCAATGGCATTAAACAGGAACTAAATATATCTGATGGACCTTGCATAAATGATGCTCTTGTATTATGTTTAATGTATGTCAGTAGTTCTAATTGACACAATTTAATACCAAGTTGTATTGCATCCTCTTGTATTATGTTTAATGTATGCCAGTAGTTCTAATTGACACAATTTTATACCAAGTTGTATTGCATCTTCTTGTATTATGTTTAATGTATGCCAGTAGTTCTAATTGACACAATTTAATACCAAGTTGTATTGCACCCTTTTGTAGTATGTTTAATGTATGTCAGTAGTTCTAGCTGATACAATTTAATACCAAGTTGTATTGCATCATCTTGTATTATGTTTAATGTATGTCAGTAGTTCTGACACAATTTAATACAAAGTTGTATTGCATCATCTTGTATTATGTTTAATGTATGTCAGTAGTTCTAACTGACACAATTTAATACCAAGTTGTGTTGCATCATCTTGTATTATGTTTAATGTATGCCAGTAGTTCTAACTGACACAATTTAATACCAAGTTGTATTCCATCCTCTTGTATTATGTTTAATGTATGTCAGTAGTTCTAGCTGATACAATTTAATACCAAATCGTATTGTATCCTCTTGTATTATGTTTAATGTATGTCAGTAGTTCTGACACAATTTAACACCAAGTTGTATTGCATCCTCTTGTATTATGTTTAATGTATGTCAGTAATTCTAATTGACACAATTTAACACCAAGTTGTATTGCATCATCTTGTATTATGTTTAATGTATGTCAGTAGTTCTGACACAATTTAATACAAAGTTGTATTGCATCATCTTGTATTATGTTTAATGTATGTCAGTAGTTCTAACTGACACAATTTAATACCAAGTTGTATTCCATCATCTTGTATTATGTTTAATGTATGTCAGTAGTTCTAACTGACACAATTTAATACCAAGTTGTATTGCCTTCTTTTGTAGTGTGTTTAATGTATGTCAATAGTTCTAACTGACACAATTTAATACCAAGTTGTATTGCATCATCTTGTATTATGTTTAATGTATGTCAGTAATTCTAACTGACACAATTTAATACCAAGTTGTATTCCATTATCTTGTATTATGTTTAATGTATGTCAGTAGTTCTAACTGACACAATTTAATACCAAGTTGTATTACACTCGCTTATATTATGTTTAATGTATGCCAGTAGTTCTAACTGACACAATTTAATACCAAGTTGTATTGCATCATCTTGTGTTATGTTTAATGTATGTCAGTAGTTCTAACTGACACAATTTAATACCAAGTTGTATTCCATCCTCTTGTATTGTGTTTAATGTATGTCAGTAGTTCTAACTGACACAATTTAATACCAAGTTGTATTCCATCATCTTGTATTATGTTTAATGTCTGTCAGTAGTTCTAATTGACACAATTTAATACCAAGTTGTATTGCATCATCTTGTATTATGTTTAATGTATGTCAGTAGTTCTGACGATGGAACATGTTAATTATTATTGACAGGTCTTGTCTGGTTTGATCAATAGAATGGAGTCGCTCTGGGCCTACCTTGATGGGGGCCAATCCCACCTAATTTCAAAAAGCAAACATTTGGGGAAATCTCTACGAGTGAAGTAGCATTTTGATGATATTTAAAGGTTCTTTTCTCCAAAACTAGTGAATGAATCTTCGCAGTGTACTTGAAATGTTGATTAAATTTAGATTACCGAAAGTAGTGTATATGATTCAAGTCTACCATTAAGTTATGCACAGAATAATTGTTAGCTGGCGTGGACCATTTTGATCTATGCTGTTTCTTGTCAATAAATACCACGAACCTATAAAAGACGTAGTACACTGCGTGCCGTAATTAGCAACTGAATGGGGCTGGAACCGTTGTAGCCGGACTCCGGTTTGTGGTTTTGTGCGTTTAACGCCATTATTCAGCACATGATAGGACAGTATAACTGGTGGAGGAAGAACCCGTGAAAAACTTGAGGTAGAACTACCCACTCACCCCACCCCAAGGGAGGCTGTTGGAACGTTTTTTTATACACCCACGTTGGCCGAGCAAATACATGAAGCGTCCAAGCAGTGGTAAGAAACCATTCATGTGTTATGGTTTTAGAAAACTCGGCCATCATGAACCCCTTGCCTGGCTCGTGATCGAAACGGTGCTGTTTCAAACACATCCACTTGATCATTGATCATTTTGGATTAGCTACCTTTCTGCATTCATGGGCAAGGCACTATACGCGTATTGCTTCTGTACTAATCTCACATACATCTGTTGTTGTGCGGTAAACAACAAACCAAGGCACTATACTAGTATTGCTGTTGTTGTTGTTGTTGGGTTTAACGCCATTTTCAGCACATGATAGGCTATACATGGCGGCCAGTATTAATGGTGGAGGAAGAAACCGGGAAATCACCGGAAAGAACCACCGACCCACGAGAAGCTACTGCCAAGCTTTCTCACCTATCCACATTCTCCGAATCCTAGACTCGAACCCACGCAGACAGAGGTGAGATGGCAGTGATCCGTAACGGACAGCGCTTTAGACCACTCGGCCACTCGGGGCCCCCACGAGTATTGCTTCTGTACTAATCTCACATACATCTGTTGCTGTGCCGTAAACAACAAACCAAACGATAAAAGGATGAAAGGCGGGACATTTCTTGATATATAGGCTACATATAATTTTCAATACAATTACATTAACAATTTTTAAGGTTAAGTTCTACTTAATTTCCCTTCCGTACTTAATCTATTACACTTTACTCACTTTGTAACTTCTGCGTATCTTCAGTTTTGCCCTCGTCTGGGCAAATTGCGTTTGATCTCCTCAGAAAGCATCGATAATAATATGGCCGGCAGGCTGATGAACACTATGATCTATCTCTTCTTTTCATGTTTGGTGACAAGATCTTTATGTAAGGACATCTTGATTACGAAATGATTCAAACGCGCGTCTTTCCTGCATTAGTATGTGTTTATCATAGATCTTGAATAGTAACATTTTCCCTTCATCGTTTTCAAATCTATTTATATCAATTAGCCATTGATCAGTGATGTGTTATAATTCGCAAACATAGCCATTAAAATTTGAATTTATTATGTGAAAGATAAAAAGATTTAGATACAGTTGAGTTTTAGATGTATACTAAGAGAACGAAAACATAACTGTTACCACTTTATATATTTTTCTTTCGTAGTTATTAGCTATGTTTCATGTATTTTTCCAAATGTTTTACACGTTTACGGTATATGCTGCTGATCCAAAAAAAGAAATGTCGCAACTATACCTCTGAAAAGAGAAAGAGGCTGATTTTAGAATTAAATGGTATAGAAGAGAATTTTGTGATGTTCTAAATTTGAAAAATCATTCATTTTTTCTCAATTTTAGAATCTTTGGAGATTACGTTTTTCTCTTTTTGAGATGATATGTTCTTGTGACAATTAATTTTTAAACTTGAAATATTGATAAAATTTATGACTTAATTATAAACTACCTGTACAATTTCTGTTGAGATTATGTGGGTGGAGGTGGGGTGGGGGTGGTTAAAGAAAGATAAACTTCTAAATACATCCTGGATAAAGCGTGCAATATAGGTCGAACATATCGCACGTTTATTATTCGAGGTCTTGAAACTATATTAACTTGAATTACGTCCAGATTATTAGATTGATTGGCTGTACAGTAATTAATCACAAAACTGTAAAAGCAAGGAACATGTTTCAAATAAACAAAATTTGAACTCTGCATTAAATATTCTTATTTGTATTTTAGTAAAGTGACTTTTAGGTCCAACAGGCCGGGTGTTACTTTTTAGTTATGTTGTACTATGTATTGTAATGCATGTACATGTCACTATAATAAAGTAAAATATCGTACTTGTCGATAAAATGACACTGAGCGAAAAACAAAGAACAACGACTAAAAGGTGCACAATTTTTATTATACAAATGGAAATAATGAGAAAATGGAGATGGCAACTTTCGACACACGGGAAAGTAAAAATACATGTAAAATCGATCGTTGTTGTCAAAATATCTTAAATGCGGTGCTATGTTTATATTTACACCCAGAATAGCAAAGAAACAAGGAGAAAATCTGATAGTGTTTTCAGCAGAAAATCACATTTCTAAGACTAAGCTATTTAATGGCACTCGATGGGCATACTTCCATGAGTTATATCCAGTTCTTTGCCGAATTGATCGTTGAAAACAGCAGAAATCGTTTCGACGAAAATTTCATGGAATAGATATTCATTTGGAGATTGGCTGATGATGGTGTTTTCGATTTGTAAATGGGAGTATCATTTTTGTCCAAGTTTTCTTGAACTTGTTTGTTGAACATTTCGACGAGGAATGTGTTTTGTTCTCCAGCTAAATTTTTTACCTGAGTGGAATAAACAAGTTTTTCAAAGCCATTTCTGAATGAACTTTCTGATCCAATTGTATGAGAAAGTAATTTGGCTGTAAAACAACATAATGTGTTATTGGGAAACACATTCATCGAATTATCACTTGGTAATGTTAAATAAAATTGAACGTTCTGGTTTCCAAAGAATCACTCATTCTCCATGGAGACTGATTTTCCATACAAGATTCTAGAAGAATGCTGCTACTGCGATTGAAAAATTATGTTTAGTGTCGGAATATTTCGTTACAGAAGAGAAAAGAAACAATGCAACTATTCAGTGAAATAGTCCCCACTTGCTTAACTCCTTGTTGCAAACTCAGTTTTTCAATGGGTGATCCAATAATACAATAAACACTTAAGATGTGTCATTTTACAGGAAAAAAACAATGATTTTGGTTTCTAGTGAAACATTCTCCATATCAAACTCACAGTGATTGTTGTTGTAGATGTTTTTATTATTACTGAAGAGAGAAAGGAAAGGCAGCTGCTGTGTATAACGGCATGGTGGTAACGTCTACTTTTATTTATAGTCCATGACTTGCAAAGAGGCTATCCAAGAGTCAAAATTCGGTGGATATCCTCATCAGCAAATGTTCACTTTTTGAAGTCGATATTTTCCCACTTTTCGTGCTTTTCAATAGAGAATTTTTTAGATATTGTACACATGGTCTTTTTCTCAATCGATGCCACTCAGGCAAGTAAAAATTTCATTTTAACACTTCTCAATTAATATCTTCCCATAAATAGTTTTGTTTTACCTGTGCGAATCAAATCTCATGCGATTAATATTTTGTCTTCTTGGATGATACCTCAGATGTACAAAACAATCACATTGCTTACACACACTATACACACAAACATATTTATGTACTATCACGTAAGAGAGGCAATTAGAACGAAGGGATTTGTTTTTTTTTTTCATTTTGGATATAATTTAAGTAGTATATCTTATTTAAGAGACATACGTGGTTGTGCAAACGTATGTATGCCTATATCGTTCACAAAATGCTTAACATTAAAAGATGTCTTTTGGAATGTATATTATGTATAAGCACAACAGTCCTGTGCATTTTTGCAAATAGACAAAAATAAATTTTCAAAAAGGAGCCTACAAACAAGTCATATACATTGCGTACTTCTTGTTTAATGTCAAGAGTAACTATACCATTTTCAATCTCCAGCAGAAAATATTACTTTCTGTCAGTTTTTGGCTTAACATTTTTTTCTTTATTCAAAGCAATATCACCACCCTAAATTGAAAATAAAACTTGAGAGCTGAAATTTGACAAAAGCAAAATTTTAAAATGACAATTAAAATTGGTAAATTGAAACTTAAAACTTTACAAAAATGAAAACAGAATATGACATTTGAAAAACCTAATTTCAAAAAGAGTATTCTTAATGATAAACTGAAAGTAAAAAATTAAAGAGATATATGTAATTAAACTTTTTAAAAAGATTGAAAATTAAAAATTGATTATGCAATTGAAACTCGAAACAGAAAAATATTTGAAAATGAAACCTGAAAACTGAAATAAAAGTTTTTGTTAGAAATGAAAATTGAAAAATTGAAATTTTAAAAGCTCAGTTTGACAGTGAAGTGAGTTGACTTGTGTTTGCTAGTGTGTGCTTCTGATTGCATTCTTCTTTTACATCTTATCCTCTAAAGCGATAATTCTTTTGTGTTTTATACTTATATTTCTACCCCCTTTTGTTGGCTGGTAAATGTAGGGATGTTGGATAGTAGATAAATGAATGTAGGCTGCCCTTAACGAGTACTAGATAGTAAGTAATGAGTGTTGAATAGTAGGAAACCGGATACTGGATGGTAAAAAACAAGTTCTGGTCACTAAAAATCGGAGTGTTAATGGCCTAGTTGGGTTTTAGATGGTAGATAACTGTGTCATGGGTGGAATCCAGGGATAGTATCTTCCATTCTTTTTGGTGCCTATTTGTAATTCTTTCTTTCTTTCTTTCTTTTTATCTCTTTCTCTCCAGTGAATGAAGATGGTGTTGGATAGGTCACGTGATCATCTGCTGACTTTTTTGGAGAGTGTAGGGTGATACAGAACGTAGTCGCTCGGCTTCTGGTTTCTTGTACCAAATGTCAGATCCTTTCATGACAGTAAGTAATTCAAATTTAATTTGACTTGGTTACATCTCTCTCCCTAATATAGAGCACACCAGGACTTAAAGAGAGATCGCATCTTATGTTTTCAATCTGCAAATCATATATCTGGTCACATATTTATACAAGGTCATTCGAAAGTACACTTCCAACAGGACTACTGGCTACTCTCTTAAAGATAAAGTCAAGATACCTGCTATGTTTGTATTGTTAAACCTACGTTAAAAATCATAATCACATCACATCACGTGCTATGTTTGTCAAAGGAAATAACACTGGCTTACAGAGTGTCTACATTGTCAAAGAAAAAACAGGAGAAACGAGAGATCAACAAAGACATGTTATCAGTGTCTTAAGAGTGTTTCAAGAGAAATAAAAACAATGAGAAGGAGCATTCTGAATCATAAACCGAAGAACAAAAACCAATTTCATTTCAAAAAGAAACGACAGCAGTAAGAACTAGCAGAAGATCAAGAGCCGGTACCAATGAAGCAATTCAAAAGAGAAAGTAAAACAAGCGGACTTTTGTGATGTGTTATAAAATTTCATTGTGATTATAATTAAATAAATTTACCAAAAAATCTAAATGTATCTTTGTCTTGATTTTTTTTATATGGATAAAATACCCATACACACTTTCACAGACCAAACAATGTAAATATATGTCATGATTGGAAGTAAATGTGGGGTTTTGGGTTGTAAATGTGAGGTGTTGTATAGTATGGTACTGGGTATTGGTCACTCAGTCATTTTCGCTGCAGTTGTCAAAGTTTGTATCACATAGAGAGTCTCGCGGTACCAAATGGTCTAAGGCGCTTGCCTTTACAGGTGACTGACATTTCACCTCTATCCTCAGTTTGATTATCGGACTTGGCCAACGTCGGTATGTGGCAAAGCTTGCCAGTAGCTTCCGAAGGGTCATTGGTTCTTTCTGGGCACTTCCTACATCATATATACTGGCCGCCATTTATATCCTATTATATGGTGAAAAAATCTGTTAAATTCATAGCAAAAACGATAACAGAGTCATAGACTGTATCACTAAGCAATAACTTGGAAAGTTAAATACAAGGTCTGTCTTGTTACGATATACAGTAAATAGATTTACTGAGAGCATATTTAGATTAACACCGTACTATCAATGTTTACTGTGTACTACGTCATCAATAGCAGATAAAGAGAGATACCACATGAAACATGGTGTCAGATGTGAAACCAGACAATATTTTCACCAAATGCAGGCTGAATTAAACGTTGTCGACATCAGGAAGGAATCGGGTATACACAGGAATATACGGACTACGTGACTGTGTAACAAATTCTGGATTTATCGTGTTTTCAGACCGGAACCGAACGTATTGTGACTTGTGATCGTCGTCCTCGTGTTTCCCGCCCGCTTCAAGATGACTTCAGGCAAACTTCCAAAATCTTTTGCAATGGAAGTGAAGGGTAATCTAAGGGATAACTGGATTTTCTTTGAATCTCAATGGGACAATTATGAGATAGCAACAGGTCTGGATAAAAAAGAAGACAATATTCGCGCAGCTACTCTGTTGAGTGTTATGGGCAGAGAGTGCTATCGAATTTTTCAACATTTAGATATTCCGGACGGCGATCGGAAGAAGGTGAGTACAATACTCAAAGCACTAAAGGAACATTTCATTCCAAAAACAAACGTCATATATGAACGATATGTTTTCAATACATCCGATCAATTACAAAACGAAGGTATAGACGTCTACGTTACCAGGCTTAGGGTCTCTCCAACTCATGTGAATTTGGCACGCTACAAAACCAAATGATTCGTGATAGAATAGTGTTAGGCACCAGAGACAGTGGAGCAAGGTCACGCATGCTTCGTGCACCAGACTTAACATGTGAGAAAGCGGTAGACATGTGTAGAGCTAGCGAGATAGCAGATAGCCAAATGAGGAAACTTTCTGCTACCGAAGAAGTGAACTATGCGTCGAAAAAAAAAGTCAAACATGAAAAATGAAGCGTACTTCAGAAATGGAAGAACAGAGTAACTGTCGGTACTGTGGAGGAACACACGCCAAGCGAGAATGTCCAGCGTATGGAAAGGTGTGCTCAAAATGCAAAAAAAAGAACCATTTGGCAAAAGTCTGTTTTCTAAGCTCGAGAACAAAAGTTAACAGTATAGAAGAAACGGACAGTAGTAGTGATGAGTCAATCTATACATTGAATGCCCTTACCGATAAGCAATGGTTTGTAAACGTAACCATGTCAATGCCGAACACTACAAATAAGAAGTCAATCAAGTGTCAAATAGACACTGGTGCGTCATTCAACGTAATATCAACCAGTGTTCTATCACGCATAGCAAAACAGAAAAAGCCAAGAATGGTGCCAACAAAAACGAAGCTGAAATTATATGATGGGAGCACATTATTACCAGTTGGAAAATGCGTAATTAAATGTACTGTAGGTCAAGTAAAAGAAAATCTGGAATTTCATGTTGTGGAGATTGCCGGCAAAGATGCTACAACATTATTGTCAGCAGCAGCTAGCGTACAGTTGGGCATGATCACTGTAAACGTGGTAAACAGTGTGGTACGAACTACCGAGACAATACTAACCAAGGAAGTCATTTTTGAAGATTATAATGATGTGTTTGATGGCCTTGGATGCCTACCAGGGACATACAGCATCGAACTTGATCAAAATATAAAACCGGTTCAGCATCAGCTTAGACGGGTACCAGTTGCCCAGAAAACAGAAGTGAAAGCAGAAATCGAACGACTAGTGACCAAAGGGATCATTACAAAAGTGGTGGAACCTACTGACTGGATTAGTAGTATGGTAGTTGTAAGAAGAAAAAATAAGCTCAGGGTGTGTTTGGATCCTAAAGATCTTAACAAAGCCATAAAGCGTGCCAAGTACATGATGCCGACAATTGATGACATTCTTCCTAAAGTGTCAAAAGCCAAAGTATTTACAGTTCTTGATGCAAAGGATGGATTCTGGCAAGTAAAACTTGAAGAAAAAAGTAGCTACCTTACAACATTCTGGACTCCATTTGGCTGATATAGGTGGTTACGTCTCCCGTTTGGAATTTCGTCTGCACCAGAGGAATTTCAGCGCAGACAACACGATGCTTTAGAAGGGCTACAAGGCACTGAAGTTGTAGTGGACGATATTTTGGTATATGGTCAAGGCGAAACCATGGAAGAAGCTATAAGAGATCATGATAAGAAGCTGGTTAGTGTCCTAGAGCGAGCAAGAACGGTATGATTAAAGCTGAACAAGGACAAACTGAAGTAAGTTACATGGGCCACATACTCACGTCCAGTGGTATACGTCCAGACCCAAAGAAAATACAAGCAATATTAGACATGCCGAAGCCAACCGACGTAAAAGGGGTACAGCGCTTTATTGGACTAGTGACATATCTTTCCAAATTCTTACCACATTTGTCAGAAGCATGTGAACCGTTGCGAAGATTGACAACAAAAGATAAATTATGGTATTGGCAATCACAACAAGAAGAAGCTTTTGACACCATAAAGCGACTAGTAACTGAACAACCAGTGCTTAGATACTATGATTTGGAAGACGAAGTAACTTTACAATGTGACGTGAGTGAAGCAGGACTTGGAGCAACATTGCTTCAGAATGGACAACCAGTTGCATTTGCCTCAAGAGCGTTAAGCACTGCAGAAAAACATTATGCACATATCAAGAAAGAGTGCTTAGCAATAGTATTTGCGTGTGAACGGTTTGAACATTACATATATGGTCGTTCTCAAGTCACTGTTCATACAGATCACAAACCTCTAGAAACAATCTATGGAAAACCACTGTTGAATGCGCCAAAGAGGCTACAACGTATGCTCTTAAGACTGCAGAAATACAGTTTATGTATTCAATACACAAAAGGGACCGAGATGTACATAGCCGATACACTATTTAGAGCATTCTTACCGACAACATGGAAGGACAATGATGACACTATTGAAGTTTTCAGCATTCAACAGCAGAAGCTTGACCAAGACCTATCGGCAATCAACTTTGCTGAAACAGTTAATGTGACTGAACAGCATTTTAAGCACATTCAAACACATTCATACCAAGATGAAGCGTTACAAACACTAAAATCTGTTATTCTGGCAGGATGGCCAGATTCCAAAGCAGAAGAACCTGTCATAATTCGGGAATACTGGACGATTCGAGATGAATTAGCAGTCCATGACTGGGTGGTTTTCAAGGGAGCCAGACTAATAGTGCCAAAGATACTTCGCAGTGAAGTGCTTACGCGAATACACGCAAGTCACATGGGGGTCGAGTCATATCTAAGGAAATCTCGCGACACACTCTTCTGGCCAAATATGAACAGTGAAATTCGCGATCATGTTGAAAAATGTAGCGTATGTAATGAATACAGTGCAAACCAACAGAAAGAGACGCTTATGACACATGATATTCCAGACAGGCCCTGGAGCAAGGTGGCCATTGATATTTTCACATTTAGGCAGTCAGACTACTTAGTCACAGTTGACTACTATTCAGATTTCTGGGAATTGGACTTATTACCAGACACAACCTCAGCTGCTATAATTAATTGTCTGAGAGGTCATTTTAGTAGGCACGGCATTCCAGATACTTTGATATTAGACAACGGTCCTCAGCTGTGTAGTGTGGAATTCAGTAAATTCTCACATCAATGGGAATTCGATCATGCCACATCATCACCGTACCATAGCCAGTCAAACGGAAAGGCGGAGTCAGCTATCAAAATTGCGAAGGGGTTGGTAAAAAGGGCCACTAAAAGCAACATGGATATTTGGAAGGCTATTCTCGACTGGAGAAACACCCCAACAGAAGGAATGGACAACAGTCCAATGCAACGTTTAATGTCCAGGCGAACTAGAAACACATTGCCAATTTCAGACGAGCTTTTAAAACCGAAAGTAGTAGAAAACATGCGACAGAAGAAAATGCTGAAACACCAGCAGTCCAAGTTCCAGTACGACAAAGGAGCAAAGGACTTGCCAGAGTTGTCCGTATGGCGCCTCTACCAAATGATCGAGAGAGAAAATGGCGGCTCGGAACCTGTATGGAACAACAGTCACCGCGATCATATGTAGTCGATGTAAATGGGCATCTATACAGAAGGAACCGAAAGTACATCAGGACTACATCAGAAGCCATTCCAGAGCCAATGATCACTGATCCAAGTGTTTTCAATGATCAAAAGTGTGTAAAAAGACAGCTTATGAAGAGCAAAGTGCAAGTGAATCTAGTATCAAGTCTAGTAAAAATACAGCCACTAGTGAAGAAGTAAATATGGAAGGCAAAAGTTCTCAGTGTACAGAAAATTCAATTCATGTGGAATCATCGTCCAAACCAAAAGCAGTGAGCGGACATCCTGTGGTCAATCTCGAAAACTCATACAAATCAACAAGGACCAGAAACATTAAACCGCCAAAGAAATATGAAGATTTTGTCTAAGAACATGTGTACTCAGAAATAGACTAGTTAAGTTAGTTACTGTTAGACATAAGTCAAGTTCTTTAAACTGTATTATCATACACAGAGAGTGTTTTAATTTTTTTATTTTTACATGTACCAAGTTCGTTATTTTTTTATGAAAAGAAGGAAGGATGTTACGATATACAGTAAATAGATTTACTGGGAGCATATTTAGATTAACACCGTACTATCAATGTTTACTGTGTACTACGTCATCAATAGCAGATAAAGAGAGATACCACATGAAACAGGTCTGATAGCGTTTTAACTGTTCTGTCCGGATTTTGTTAGAGGCTTCTATGGTGAATGAATATGGGAATGACATCATTATTTTGACAGTTATTTACATTGGGATTTAACATACCGTTGGAATTGGATGATACAGTTTTGTTAAAGAGACTGATAATCATCCCAAATTGAGTGCCAAATGAGGTTACCATATAGTTTTTGACACTTATTCAGTTGCAATCAGGATATGTCGATGAAAAAAATAACCCCAATCTCGTTTAAGGCTATGACCGTACTGACTCATAAAATAGTATCGTTTTCATACTTTTAAAATTTAAGAGTAAAATTCTGGATCATTCTTGGGCAGAAAATTTATAGGTATATAATACATGCATATAGCCAATAAGCAGCATGTACCTATACCTATACAAACTGTGTTGGACAATATGTGTAACATATCAGCCTTCTAAAAATGTAACAATGTAGCTCCACTTGAGGTCAATTCCTTTCCTTTTAACAATGTTACAACCAAATCCTAACTGATGTCAACCACTTCAAACTGTTACAATTTACGCTTAATGTTAGAGCTAAGGCCCAATTGAATATAAGAATTTTCCTTGTCCCCATACCGCCCCCTCATGTTAGCCTCTGGGGAAATGCTCAGTCCCATATATTCCTCCATTTTCCCCAATACAGCTACTAATATATAAAGATAAAGAAAAAATGCTTGAATAATTGGGCCAGCATTTAACTGTCAAAATCACTCTAGTCGGAATTTATTTTTTGTATGATATTTAATGCTTACAATGGCCGTAGGAGACTTAAAATCTTCGGAGAGGGATGGTTTATAATCGTTGATTACCGTTTGTTGTTACTTTGCTTTTATATTGTTACTGTGGTTTTTTAATCAAGTTTTTTTCCGTGTCAAAATGTTTTATCTACCTGGATTTTACTATATGAATTTTACATTGTGATCCAATAAGAGAATCAAAGTCAACATAATTACATGTATATTTGTTATATTTTATTGGTTGTCAAGATATGTTTTATTTTTTTCACCTTTAACGGAAGACTAATTATTAATCAACTTTGATTGATAACATCAGTTGTAGATCTTGATTAGATAAGTAAAAAATTTTACATAGCTATATTACATAAATTAATAAAGCAGTTTATGTACATCTTAAGTGATAAAAATTAGTTTAAATGTCAAACCATAATTTCTGACACCAATTTTCAATTCCCGACTTTCCCATATCGAGATTTCAAGCGGCGATTTTTACAAGGATATTCAGTCACTTTTGTAAAACAAAATACAGTCGTCAATTGATAGAAAGAAAGTTGTTGATTAAACTCTGACAGGTTAGAACTATTGCAATTTATCTTAATTTGAAGTTTGCTCGGCTAGAAATTATGTACTGCCTTAAAAAGCGGCAATTGACATGCTGTTTAATTGAAAGAAAATAAGATTGATCATGTATGGTGCCAAAAGACTGATTTGGGACCTTGTTATTCATTCCTTGTCTGTCAGCGCTTCATTGGGCCATTTCATGACGAGTTTAGTTAGAAACTCTAACTCATAATAGCCAAAACTTTCTTTAAGCAGCAGTATTTAAAACAGAGACTTAAAACTGTTTTTACATCCATGCACATACAACATGTAAAAATAATTTACATATTATCAACAACATGTAACAATAATTTACATATTATCTTAGACGTGATTGGATGGGTGACGTAGTGGTGGTTGGTTGTGAGGGTATTGTATACAGTTGCTTATTAGTAAAATCCAACGGAAAACAACATAGTCTGATTTGCCAGCGCCAAATCCGATGGTAGATCAGGCTCTACAATGTTTGTTTCATTGATTACTCCAAACAAACTGCATAGCCTTACATACTCTGGCACATTATACGACGGTATATATGGGTCTGTACAGTTTGCATTTAGATTTATAAGCAAGTTTCAAACGTACCTGAAAGACCCTTCTTATATAAAGGGTTTATACAATTGTGATTTTGTCTGCACACCAAATTGTACGCAAAGATTATCAGTCTATAGTATAGAGAATAACAGACTACAGTCAAAATGTACGCAAAGTCTATCAACTTATAGAACATAGAGCCACAGATTACAATAAAACTATTGACAAAGACAATTAGTCTATATTATATAATATATGCTATAGCAGACACAGAAACATATTAGAGGCAAATTATTCGAAGAGAAGGAGAGAAACAGTTTTCAGTCAATAGTTCTAGAAGCACTTTTTTTTAAAAAAAAAACCAAGTTAGTTTATGAAGTGTAGATACCGTATACGGGTCCTGCATATAAAGAGCACGATTAGAATTACTTATATATCGTCGTCAGCATCCGTCCGTCTTCGTGGGACGATGGTGTAGCTTTCGGTTGGGTGTCCTATCTGCATATTCGCGAGTGGCAGAAGAGTCCGACCCTAGAGTGACAGTCTCTGTTGCACTTGCTGCAGACGAACGTTGTTGCTTGTTGATGCTGTTGTTGATTCGCCTTCCTCTTGGCTCTCTTTGTAGCGAGGTTTGTGTTTATTATTTTCTCGGCTTTCTGACAACGAGGCGCCAAGCAGTGCGGTCGTCAGCACAGCTCTCCCAGTTGTTGACGTTGATGTTGGCCGTCTTCATGTTCTTCTTGCAGACATCACTGTAACGCATTCTCTTGACGTGGCCGAGCCATCGAAGACGCATCTTGCTGAGGATGACGAACATGCTGTTCCAGAACCTCAGTTTTAGGTACTTTGTTCTGCTACCGGATGCACAGAATGCGCCACAGGCATCCTATTTGGAAGCAGTAGATTTACTTTTCGTGGCTTGTCTAGGTGGTCTATGCATCGCTGCTATAGACGAGTTTTGCTGGGCACGCAGGCCTGGTAGAAGCGCAGTTTGGTTTTCCCAGTGAGGTTGGGTTTGTTCCAGACCCTCTGTTTCAGTCTAAACGTAACTGCTGCTGACTTGTCAATCCTGCCGCTCACCTCAGCATCAATGGAGAGCGAACTGGAGATGGTGGACACAAAATATATGTAGTTCTCAACAACTTCAAGGTTGTACCATCAATGGTGATTAGAGAGGAGTCTGCATCCTGCGCCATGATATTCGTCTTCTTCAAACTGATGGTCAGTACGAACTCTTTGCAGGCGTGGGAGAGGCGACATACCAGCTGCTAATATTCATCTTTCGTATGTCATATCAAAGCTGCGTCGTCGGCGAAGAGCAATTCATGGATGAAAACCTGTGACTTTAATCTTTTCACGGAGACGAGCGATGATGTGCAGCTTGCCGTTGGACCTGATGTGGATGTACACTCCTTCGCTGCATTGCTTGAAGGCGTACTGGAGGAGTATGGAGAAGATGGCAAACAGAGTCTGAGCAAGGACACAGCCATGCTTCACTCCAATCTTGACTTGAAAGGCCTCTGATGCTGCGCCATTGAAGTACACTGTGCTTTGGCTGTTCTGGTAAAACGATGTGACGAGTGCGAGCAGTCGTGTGTGTGGGAGGGTCAGCCGATCTTCTCCAGGATCCTGAAGAGTCCGCTCCGGATGACCAGGTAAAACGCCTTTGTCAAGTCTATGAATGAGATGTAGATGGGCACCTGCTGTTCTTGACACTTTTCCTGCACCTTGCGTAGTGAGAAGATAATGTTTACAGTTGACTAAGATTCTGGGTAGATGCGGGAGGATAGGGTCTGCAGGTGCACCACTGCGACAAGTGCGAAACCCTTTCCGAGGATACTGCAGTGAGAGCTGCGTTCTCGTTTGTTCTTGTACAAAGTAACGATATTAGCGTCTAGCATGTCCTGTTGGATGTGTCCATGTTCCCAGCAGAGGCAGAAGAGTTTGTGCAAGGGCTGGAGTAGTGCTAGGCTCCCGTTCTTGGGGACTTAAGGTGGGATGCCGTCGCTCCCAATGACTTTCCCAAAAGTGAGGAAGTCGATAACTTTTCTCAGCTCTTCCAGGGAGGGCGGGGTGAATAGTCCCTCCATGACAAGCAGATGTGGGATGGCGTTCAGGGCAATGCCGGTTTTTGACGTTTTGGGTTTCATACAGCTCACGATAGTGCACAACAAAGTTCTACAGCTGTTTTCCTTGGTCTGTGATGAATGTACCCGTCTTGGACTTGAGGGGGGTCTTGAAGAATGGGGTTACTGTCGCCTTCTTGATACCCTCGTAATGCTTCTTGCATGCCAAGTATCGGCAGAAGTTTGTTTGCGGTTACAGAGGTTCAGCCAATAAGTGTTGGGCAATCCGCTGAGTATTGTTCCTGTCAATTCTGAGGACTTGCAGTGTACTAGGGCTAAGCGCAGTCTTGTAAGCCATAAGGGTTTTTCTCTTCGACTCAGTCACGAACTACATCGCCTCCCAGCTGGCCTCATACCAGTAAATAGTTTTGCTCTCCTTCTTCCCATAGGCAGTAATGGCTGAATTGTAAACAGAATAAAGGAGGTGGGACCACTTGGAGTAGATGGTATCATCAAGTGGGATCACTTGGAGTCGATGAAGTCATCTTAAGCAACAGCCTCTTGCATCTTGCTGATGAACTGCTGAGTCTTTTCTGGTTTGCTTCCAGAGCATGTATTTATACGCGAGCGATCTTTTTTCTTGGTGTGGTGCTGATTCTTGGGTATTATTCGCACCTTGCTGGCCACGTGGTCCGTGTCGCTGTCGCCGCTGTGGTATCTGCGGGTGAGGAGGACACTGGCCGGTTCCGCACGTTTTATGATGACGAGTCCTAGCTGGTGCCAGTGGCGGGAACGTGAGTAACTCCATGACACTTGGTGGAGTTCATTGCATTTTAAGTAGGTGTTGGTCACGCATTGGCTGTAGAAACAGCACATCTCCAGCAGTCGCTGACTGTTCTCATTGATCGTGCCTCTTCCATGAGAACCGAGATAGGTGAGCCAGGTTTCGTGGTCAGCTCCCACTCTAGCATTGAAGTCTGCTAGTATGTAGAGGTCTTCATGTTTTGGATGCTGGATATTGGCTTGATCCAGAGTCTCGTAGAACAGGTGTTTCTCCTCTAGGGTGGAGTAGATGGTTGGGACATACACGCTCAAGATGCTGACTGGGCCTGAGAATGTTGACAGCCGGAGGGCAAGGATCATTTCAGTGTCTGATAAAGGAGGCTCAATGAAGGTTTCGAGCGTGTACTTTAAAGCGAAGACAACAACATGCGGCCTAGGTTCATGGGAGACCTTTCTTTGCCAAAAGAAGGTGTAGTTGGTTTCCCTGATGGTGCCGCTGTCAGCCAGTCTGGTCTCCTGAAGACAGGCAATGTCGACGTTTAGTCGAGAGAGTTCCTTGTCAATTACGGCAGTCTTCAATCTGCTGAAGGTCTTCGGTAAGTCCGTCCAGGACACATGGTCCTGACGTTCCAGCTTACCAAACGAAAAGCTTGCGTCTTCTTTTCTTTTCTTTGAGTCTCGTCTGGTGCGTTGTTTGTGGCCTGCTTGTCAAGATAGTTCCCTAAGCTCCACGCACCAAGTGAAACAAGCAAACCATGGCGTGACAGCACCTTACTGCCCAGGGGCTGCCCAGCTTGAGGCAGGCGGTAGCTGTCCAATGAGACATGGCGGTCTCTCCCACCGTCGGAAGAAACCCCTGGCACTAAACTCTACGCCAATTGAGTTGTTGCTTACAACCGGTAAACTGCTGATTCCCGTGTTGTGCCGTCTCCTTACGACGACACTGAAGTGTCCTCTTCAGTGGAGCTACAAAGCCTTGGCAGGGTAGTATGGAGGGAGAATCAGCTGTTACCCATTCAGAAGATACCATCTCCACGCAGCTGGTGTTCCAAAGGGAACGACAAATGCCGAAACAATTTGACACCAACAGCATTGCAGAGTTGCCAGAATGACATTGGAATCAATGTCAGACCGCTTTACGAACTCCGTCTCAGGCTTTTTTGTCGGTGTTTACTCCTTTAGCCTTTACTGTGAGTGGGTTTGGGATCAGAGTTTTCCTTCTCCTAAATGAACAACCTTCCAAGGTTTACGTGCCCCATCTACCCGATGCTACTGGTTTGATAAATTCCCAGAGGTTTGGGATCAGAGTTTTCCTTCTCCTAGATGAACAACCTTCCAAGGTTTACGAGCCTCATCTACCCGATGCTACTGGTTTGATAAATTCCCAGAAGCCACCAATTATTTTGAAAGAGGAATAGTAATATTTGAGAAAATACATATATGTGATTTTAACAGGTTGATTGATTTATTGATTGATATTTTTTACGGCGCACCAGCACTATGAGGCTATTTAGCGCCAAACATAATGTTATATTCTTTTACATTTGAAACTGGTAAAATAATTTTATTGACCAGCGATTGGAGACCAAACATTTAAAAGTAATGCAATAAAAATGGTAATGATGGTAAATAATTAAAAGTTTCCCGATCAACGGGGAGTGCAAATGTATTATAACGAAAACATATGATTGGCAATTAAAATTTATCGACTGCATATATATAACACAGAAATGAACAAGGTGATGAAATATAAGCTATAACTTATAATAAATGTTTGCTTCCTTAAGGAAGTCTATAATGTTGGTAATGTTAACTGTATCAAAGAGCTCCGTCATGTCTTGCACAACGTAGTAATGATTACGCGTAGGTTGAAGATCGAAGCATTCCAGCATAAAGTGCTTAACGGTGAATGGTTCATTACAAGCTATGCACTCTGGTGGGTCTTCTCCTTTTAATATGTAGGAGTGTGTTAAATGAGTATGACTGAGTCGAATTCTTGCAATGACTACCTCCTCTCTACGGACGGATCTGTAGGAAGGGGTCCATTCTCCTAAGGTTGGCTTGATGGCATGAAGTTTGTTATTCACGGCATCATTCCATGATGCCTGCCATTTCTGACGTAATCCATCATCAGGGAATAAGACTTGCCCTGGGAGCATTTAAAACATCTCCGTGTGAAAGCCTCCTCGTCGAAGCGGATGAGCCACCCTTATCACAAAGTAGAGAAATGCTTTCCGCACAATATGCTCTCAAATTAAGATCCAACCCTCTGAACCCAGCTTTTTCGGCAGTTTTTGAACCAAAATATAAATCCTTATATGACAATAAACCAAATGTCATACCTACATTTGGCATTAGAATATCACAATTTCTCGAAAGTACCCAAATTGATTTTTCGAAAATTCTGAAAGCCAACATCTCCGAAACACCCCCATGGCTACTTCAGCAACCGAGAGTAATTTTTACGTTACATGATGGAAAAAAATCAGAGACAAACCCTTCCATTTTCCACAACTCTTACCATGAACTCCTCCCACAATTTGAAAAGTATACAAAAATATATACCGATGGACCAAAAGATGAGAAAAAGGCTGCTGCAGCCTTCGTAAGTGGAAACCACACAACCAAAGTTCGCTTGGCAAATGGTACGTCATTTTTTTTCAGCTGAAATTAGAGCAATAGACCTTGCTTTGCAATACATTGCAAGCAAGCGTATTTCAAATAGCATAATATTCTCCGACTCACTATCAGTACTTCAGTCACTACATAACAGAAAACTGGAGAATCCATTATTAGCAAACATTCTCCTTAAGCATACTGAGCTGAGTACCTCCCACAATATAGTATACTGTTGGTTACCCAGCCATGTAGGAATTAAAGGTAATGATAAAGCAGACCGTGCTGCAAGTTTTCTAGTGTTTGCTCAAGGAATGAATTTTGAAGGGTTGGACAATATAACTTACCCGGTCTCTTATCGCCACGACCGTAAAGGTCATATTCCTTATCGCCACGACCGTAAAGGTCATATCGCTTATCACCTCGACCGTAAAGGTCATATTCGTTACAACGTTTGATTGATTGGCTATTAGGTATATTTCACACATAGATATATGTTTGAATGGCTGCCTCATCTATGCGAACACCTTTAGTTTCTTTCTTTGTTTTTTTTTTGTGGGTAGGTGATGGATTTTCTTGTGGGTTTTTTTGGGGGGTGGTGGTTGGTTTTGTTTTTGGTGGGAACTGTTTTGTTTTGGTTTGGTTTTAAGCCGGAATGATGTAGCATACTAAATTATCTGGAAATTACAACAAAAAGGCACATAGAACATACGAGTGTCTTTATCTCGAAAATTTCATCATTTATTGTTCATTTTTGTTTTTAAAAACGGGATGAAAAAGTGGGCATCTCACTGACCCCTCTTTTCAGTAGAGTGCAATAGTTCGACAAATAGATAGTCATGTAAGTAAGACAAAAACTTAATCTTATGCAATTTCCTTTTCAGGTCGAGTGCCTTTAACTAAATTTGTCTGAATGGTGAAATAGGAGACTCAAATTAACGTCTAGAGAGTGTGAACCAGACGGACATTGGTAGCAATTACAGTACATTCTAAGTCTGTTCTCGTACATTCAGTGATGTAAATTAATCATTATTGACGGTGGTGGGTATGAAAATAAAGTTCGAAAAAATTCTTGAATTAAAATTTAGTGATATAATAAGTATGCCTAATTGCTTTGACGTATCAAAAAGTTACTTTCACATATGCCATGATGGGGTGCACTTTGAATGAGATCGTGTGAACATATAATCATATCACTAAGATATACACACATATAGGACATTGTGACGGAATTAGTTATCAGATTACAGGATTACAGGAACATTGTTTTTTAAATGTCGCGTCTCCTGACCTTGGGCGCGTTTTAGTACAACCTCTTGGCTTTATAAAGTGAACGAAATTTTAGATATTACAAAGGCAGACAAATGTGTAAAGAGTCAGAATTCAGTGGCTATGACATCTCTCTCTCTCTCTCTCTCTCTCTCTCTCTCTCTCTCTCTCTCTCTCTCTCTCTCTCTCTCTCTCTCTCTCTCTCTCTCTCTCTCAACAAACAGACACACTTTAAACAGTTTTCCCAGTGGCTGGGACCTGTTCGATAAAATAGTTCCCGTGGGCTGTGGCATACCGGGATTTTCCTGTGTTTTTCCTCCGCCAGTTTTACTGTCCGTCATGTATCGTGCACCTTAAAAAATCAGTAAGAATCTGACTAAATTGGACAATTTAGAAGCCAGCAACTATCGGTTATACATGACAAACACATTGTTTCGAAACGTCTGAGAGAAATTTGAGAACATCATGCCACGGAAAACTGGTTCTTATTCGGATAAACAAGATCAATTCTACTAATGCAGACCATAATATGCTATGGCCAGAATTTTCCTTGTAAAACACAACCGTAAATAGCCATTTTGCGGGTCATCCTAAAGCTCGCAATTTAACAGTGATATTGGGTACAAGTAAATGAAGCGATTTCTTAGAATTTAAAAAGACACGTTGACTGGTATAGTTGCATAAAAGAACATTAACATAATTTCTGGTGAGTCGAAAAATTAATGAAAATGGTCAGCTTTCTATCTTATCCTACTATAATGATACAGGTGGCTATCAAAGGAAATATAGCATTAAAGAATGGGTTGAGTGGTCATGCTTCGATGATCTTGTTCAATTCACATTAACCAAAGTGTAATTTGATCTGATGTTTAGAAAACTGGTGCGAACAAAACATCTTGTGCTATAATAATTTTTAGAATAATAATTTACACCATAGGACATCTTTATCAACAAATAAACCATTGCAACGTTAAATGATGCCACAATCGAATCCAGGACAGTAACAAGCTGAGATCGAGGTTTCCTTAATTATCCAACATAGTTATTATTTTTCTGAAACGCTTGCTGTATTTTAGCTCAAGCAATTGGGTGCGGGATCAAATCCACTGGTTTATGTGGGTGGGAATATCTGGTGTCTTACTAAAGGAATATTGTTGAAAATCGGAATATCCGTTTAAGTTAAATTTTAGAAAGTGTTTTAAGTATAGCAGCATTTTGTAATTTGACAAAACTAAGACTTTGCTATTTCCCAAGGCCCCAAACATGCATTTTCAAAATATTAATGTAACAGCTAAAGAAAATTTTAAACCAATGTAAAGTTATTTAATACAAAGTCTACGAATGCTTTTCAAACAGACTTCGACCGTCAGTGTTTTAAGTGCATTTTAGAAACTCATACAGTATCATACTGAATTAATTTTCTAGGTTTCAGTTATTTAAAATATCTAGTGCTACCATCGTGACAACATATACTCAAAAGAATAGGAAACATCAATGGCAACTCATTATATTAATGTATTCAGCTGGTGTTGCTGCTTGTAGGTACGTTTGAGGTTTTGTTTTTGTTTAAAATTTTCACCAAAAAAATCAGAGAAACGGCCAAATTTTTTTAAAACAAATTCAAAAGTGGCAATGACACAGTGATCTTCGCAATAGGAGATAATCCATTTTATTCATCGCCGAAACATACCACAGCCGACAAGTTCCGACAAGTAAATGTTTTTCACAAGTCGGTTTGTTATGTATTAAAACAGTCCGTGCCTAAGTGATCAGAAAACGCACTATTTTATCTAATTGTTACGTATATGTGATTAAATTGCTCGTGTGTAAGGTTTAAAATTATTTTTCGTTCATCTTTGTTTCATTGTATTTAATTGCAATGAATATTTTTCTCGGATTTGGGATTCTATTTTTAGTAGTGAGATATATTTTTAGCACAACGTTTGTTTATTCAAGACGAAGATGTAATACGTGAGGGTTGGCATTTAGTTTGTCCTACCTTGGTAACAAATCAACAGGAAGTTAAAATAATTGGTCAGCATCACGTACATACTTTCTCCGCGTGATCAATGTTTGCAAACAACCTTTTTTATGATTGTTTTTTTTAGTGGAGTCACATTGGTCTACATGTGAATTTTAGCGTAATAAGAGACCACATGACCAATCTCGCGAGATTTGAAGTGATGTTTTGAGTATAAATAAGCTTCTTAATATTGGTATGGCGAGTCATTCAAAACTTTGAAGAAACAAGGTGTATATATGTATTTTTTTTAAAATTTGTTGCCAGAATATTTTATTCTTCGTCTAATTTTTGGATTCAATAATTTATTCTCCTGGACACTCAACAAGTTGACTTTCTCATAAAAGAATTCTGACAGATATTCAAGGAAATTAATTCTGGAATTATTCGGACTAATGTGATTCAGGTGAGGAGTTATTGTTATTCATACATTGGATTACATCTGACGTCATCGTCCTCCATATTCGTACGTCGTCGGGACTCGAACCTGGATTCTTATAGGACTATTTAGTGATAGGACATGAGTTTTTATTACTAGAACCAAATTTGGATTATATTCACAGATTGTAAGTCCCATTTACAAATTTTTACATTGTTGTCTATGGAAATAAATTGTTTTGTTGAAATATACCAAGCTTGTTTGCTCTTTCACTCTTTTCTTTGTTACTAAGTACGAGCCCTTGTCACGTAACGAAAAAGTGACTCGCTAAAGCCCGTTTTGAGACAGGCGAGGCAGTAGATTGTCATGTTTGCTGATGATTGCAAAAGCTGTATTCCTGGAAAGACCCTGAATCAGTACCCAAAGAGTTATTAATGGAAGAATGAAGAAAAAATAAATAAAGTGTCTGATAAGTTCCGTTTTCAACTGTATACACTATCGAATTGTAGAATCTTAATAATAAAACGATTTAACAATACAGGTTACAACATCTGATAATTACCTAGGAATCGTAGAAGCCACATAATTTACGCATGTTTCGTGCGGGTTTTTTTTTTCAATTAAAGTTTTACCTTCAAGCTTGTTATATATTTCATTTGAAAAAAGTATTTTGAATTACTGTTTGCGTTCCTCATTTTCTTTAAACTGTACATTTTACGTGGTGAGTTTGTATGTGCCCCTTCAACGCAGTATCATAAAATGGTATTTTTCTTTTTCATTTGTGCTTATCCACCTCTCTAACGATAAAATTGTTGCCGGAGGAGATATATTCTGGATAATGAACGTGCCAGATGATTTAGTCATGCTGATTGTAATGTCCGTTGGACACACTGTCCGTGCTATTGCACCTAAAGTGTGTTAAAACGCAGACTTCGACGCTCAATAGTCGCTGTTGAAATAAACTAAAAAATATGATATCATTCCTAGCTTACAGTCTTTAATGTTAATTAAATGGTAGAAAGTTGTTGTTGTTGTTGTTGTTGTTGAGCTTAACGACATTTTTCAGCACACGATAGGCTATACATGGCGGCCAGTATTAATGGTGGAGGAAGAAACCGGGAAATCCGCGGAAAGAAGCACCGACCCACGAGAAGCTACTGGCAAGCTTTCTTACATATCCATATTCGCCGAATCTTAGCCTCGATCCCACGCAGACAGAGATGAGATGGCAATGATCCGTAATGGACAGCGCTTTAGACCACTAGGCCACTCGGGGCTCCTTTAAATGGTAGAAAGCGGCGTTGGCAAAGGTTTTGAGCTATGGCAAAAAGTTTCCTTTACAGAAGTTGAAGTAGAAGCTAACAATGCTCAGCAGACGGCTCGAGCCAAAACCTACACAATGTCGTAAAAGCTACAACAGGTGAAGATAATGGCATGGACCGCATTTCATTTAAATGTTTTGATGACTTCAGAATGAAAACAATACCTACAGTACCAGTTGGTGAAAGACTACTTAAAATTAAAGGCCAAATACTCTGTTATTAGTAACTGGTGGAAAGATAGTTCAAGTCTTGATGAAAGCTATCATTAGGACGATGTAAAGACTTACCACAAGCCATATTAACAAGCCATAAAAGAAATAAAATCGACAAATTCAAATTAGATGACTAATAAGTAATGAACTCAGATGAACGATCAACATGGGCACGATGCTGAGATTATAATTGATGAATCCCATGAAATAAGATCAAGTAGATATCATAAACCTTCAAAAGCAAGATTATTCACTGTACAAAGAACAGAATAACACGACCCCAGTTAGAAATAAAGACAAAATTTAATCAAAATTCACAACAATAAAATTTTTAAACAAATGTGATAAGCATTGCAATCTGAAAGATACACGTCTTTCTTTTTAATCAACTTAGTCAAGGAATTTCAAAAACAATTAGGATTGTATCAATAACTGATCTGTTACACGATATAATTAATTCATCCGCGAATCGAGTGAAAGATTGAATAACACTACCTTTTTATAAATTCATAACCTAATGCATTGACTCAGTAAAATTCCACAGCAACTGTTCTTTTGGACCTCCCTGTGCGGGTTAGTCTGGGTCTTCTCCACTTTTCCCTTTCTTTTCTAAATTCTCCGGTATCATGCCTCTTTCGGCCCTTCCAACCTTGTGTACCCCCTTTGATTCTGTAATACATGAGACATTCTGTCACGTCCGTTTAATATGACTCGTGAAACCATTTCACCTTCCAAAATATAAACAAAGAGCAACATAAATCTTTCGTCACATTAAACTACAGATAAATCACTACACTTACACCTCGTTAGGTCAGATATAACTCTATCGGAATTCAATCAGACCAATGGCTATCTAGTCTAATTGGCCATAACAGACCATACAAGCCTAGTTTCACAAAATTAATAGTTGGCTAATGACCATTTCAACACCTCACAGAGACATTAGTTCCAGACTAGTCCCATTACACAAAATAATGAACGAAATTCCTTACACTACGATATTTACAACAACAATCAAGTAGTTAACCTACATGAACTTAGATCGGAGAACTCACACTAATTCTCGTAATCTCGACTAAAAAAGACATGAAATTCTAGATGCATAACCCTATATATAAATAAGACATGAAAATCTAGATACATAATTTCCTATATAAAATAAGGTATGAAACTCTAGATACATAACTTCATAGAATAACCGAGAGTATACCTCCGCCGTTAATGTATATATATAATTGTACAGACTCAGATAATTTAACTCGACACAGATATACCATATCAAGAAAATTGATATACGAATTTAAACAAATGAATCCATGTAAATACAAGCAAATAAATCAAACACATCATCATAATAGTATCAATGAATTACATAAAATTGATGCAAAATACCTCGTGCTTTCAAGCCTTTGTGTCCATCAATTTCTCCAGATAATATTCCCCCTGGATGTTGTTTTTTTTTTTTTTGTTTCGAGTGAATCTACTTCTTAAATTACTCGGAGTGATTTACGTTCTTGCGTTAGTTGTCTCTTGTAGAAAAGCGTAGACTAATTTCCGGTTTTACTATTAGCACATTTAAACTCAAGAGTTTTCGTGTGAAACCACGCCCTCTTCACAGCGTATCCAATGTGGATGAAATATAATTCCTGCCTGAATGGAATCAAACAATGCAGTTCATCTGACAACTAGCTTATCGACTACTGTTCCATGCAATATTTCCAATCTGACAACTCCACTACAGTACAAAAATTAATCTCGCACTTGTTCAGTTTAAACAAAACATAGCCCTTAATGAAATACCGCTAACCTGTGACAGAGCTTGTACCAATCCGTGCATTATGGCGGTCTAAACACTCGCAGGTCTCCATAAATCTAATTAATCGTACACGTGTCTTAATTTGTTCCATCACATATATGTAATTTTGTAAAGTGTGTTAGTGTTTATCCATTTTTATATGTTATATATAGTTAACTTGTACTATGTGGTTGACCTTTGTCTATAACTGACTGTAGATTTTGGGTCTACCTGAATAATGTCCTTTTTATAAACAGCATATTACAAAACTGGGTTTAGATCATTTCAATTTTGTTATTATTTGGAGATAAATGTTTATATAACCTTTTAACCTTGGATGTTTCTATAATGGATCTTGTTTATGAATCCATTTTATGCGTATCAGTTTTTGAGACGATTTGTTTTTTTTTAAATTATTAGAATTATAAATTAATACTTTTCAGACTAAATCATTATTTTGTGATTATTATGAATTCATTCAAGGACATTTTGATTATATCATTATGATGCATTAAGACTATTACAGCTATTGGTACTTCAACACATTCAATATTCGAATCCATTCGGAACACGATCGGAATTCATTCGGAATTCTCTATGCTCATGGACTTGTGATCGAACTGTTAGGACTCTTTGGGATTTAATTCATAATACTGTTAAGTTCACCTTGTATGCAAGGCAAATAAATTATTTGCTCAATATTAGAAAATGATGGGGGTGGGGTGGGTTTTTTTTTTCGCTGTTTTCTGTTTCTGAGATTAAGACCAAAGAGTTGTAGCTCAACTTAATATCATTTCAGTTATGACGTACAGTAGTAGATCTTGCCTTTGTGAAACTTGCAATTAACAATTCCAAGAAACCCTCACTGCATACATGTTGAGTGTAGATATTTTACAGATTGAGTCAGTTCTCTCGCCCTGTATTGATTCCAACACATGATACGTACCTTTTAGAGATAACTTAAGAATCTCCATGTCGCTGCTTCGCGGCCAGGACAGATCGAAAGATAACCTACCTCAAGAGTAAAAAACATATTGTGAATAATGGTCACCTCGTATAATAAGAACTTAAATCAGTTCTAATTATTAAATACAAAGATTTATATACGAGATAGCATTGCGAAGAAAAGCATTAACGATATTCGGACCCTATGCATAATAATTACACATGAACATATATCCCGTTCATTTAGACCCTCTAAAAAGTTGAAATCCATTCTGTTCCATTGCTTCTATCACCGCTCTTCTCGTTTACCTAACTGTATTGGCTTTCTCTGCTGTCAGTTATCGCTATCATCATGCTTTTCGCCTCATATTGCACCCTAGTATGGAAATTTTATCCCAATTTTTTGTCGCTGTTTTGTACCTTGCAATAAATTTGTTCGTACAATGATGTTTTCAATCACAGAGAGGAACTTTAAAGCTCATGCCAACCTGTTTCTGCTCTTCTGCAAAAAACACGTTTTTTTAAACTCAATGGCATTCATTATATTTGTTTGCACTTTAAAAGTTGAATTTGATTGCAGAGTGAATATCCCACCACACCACCACCACCTTCAAAGTTTGTATTCCTTTTTTTTTTCTAGGAAAATAGATAGCGAGCGACGGTCACATGCTAGTTTTCATTGGACCTATCCTACAATAAACTGACATTTTAATTCTTACTTTCACCTTTGTACCTAATATAAAAGCACTTTATTTCTAATTCGTGACAGTTACGGTTTTCAGTATTCAATCATTCTATGGCAAATTGCTTTACTCCCTAGGAGTCGGTAATAAAAATACGCTTGATGGATTTATGCGTACGTTATGTTTTACATCTTTCTATGTTAAATTTACAACAACTGTACATTATGCTATATTGATTATGATCGATTTTAAAACGCATTCCCATCATATCTCAGGAGGCAATGCGTATCACTTAGGTATTGTCCGAATTGCAATAGGAATTATCCAAGTATGTAGAACACTCGCTCGCATGTTGTACATACGCTCTCTCTCTCTCTCTCTCTCTCTCTCTCTCTCTCTCTCTCTCTCTCTCTCTCTCTCTCTCTCTCTCTCTCTCTCTCTCTCTTTATATATATATATATATATATATATATATATATATATATATATATATATATAAGTACAAGATAATCTGAAGTACAAGATTAGCAAACTTCTATTAAAGCTGGTAAACATTAAATATATTTATAAAATAAATTAGAAATACTTTCCAGCTATATTGAAAAGAACAAAATTTTGGCTTGACAAATTTTCAACTATGTGTGCATATTTATTCGTCTCGTATGTTTGTGACAATAATAAAAGTTATTGATGACACGAATATCAATAATAAAAGCTATTGATGACAAGAATGGCAATAGTAAAAGCTATTGATGACAAGAATTGCAATAATAAAAGTTATTGATGACACGAATGTCAATAATAAAAGCTATTGATGACAAGAATGGCAATAGTAAAAGCTATTGATGACAAGAATTGCAAAAATAAAAGCTATTGATAACAAAAATGGCAATAGTAAAAGCTATTGATGACAAGAATGGCAATAGTAAAAGCTATTGATGACAAGAATTGCAATAATAAAAGCTATTGATGACAAAACGGCAATAATAAAAGCTATTGATGACAAGAATGGCAATAGCAAAAGCTATTGATGACAAGAATTTCAATAATAAAAGCTATTGATGACAAGAATGGCAATTACGAATACAAGACGGAAAGATGTGTGTACGTTGAGAAGCTATTAATCTCAAACGCAAGTACATCCATCATTATTTTTAAATAATTAATTTTATGTGAGGAAATTGCAGATAAATGTACATGGCCGTAGAAATACTTATCATCCTACATGTATATGTGAACCTTGAACGAACTATCTACCAGTAAGAGCCTCATGAACTATATCGCATCAAAGGCTACACGAGAAAAATGCTTACCTCAAGGACGCTGTTTATAACGGAGACTTATTTTTGTAAAGGTACTAATACTGTTGAGTGATTTATGCCACTTCAAAGAGCGATGGTTTATGAAAAGACTAAAGTCTGTGTTAATATTATTGCTTTATGCTGTTAAGATCGTGTATCTATAGCCCTGACAAAATGACAGAGCTGTTCAAATGTTGATATAAATGTTCAGTCTTTACGAAGCTATAAAAACAATCATCTGCCAAAATCTCGCTGCGTGTTTAACTAAGTCATGTCAGCCATTACAGAATGATAAATCTAAAATATTAATTAATTAATGTATAAAATTATTAGGAAACTGATGACTACTTATAACAACATATTGAACGATTATATCACCTTGTAGAAAATTTTTTTTTAATAAACATTACTTAATCATAAATGGATAAATTTATACGAATAATACAAATAAAATGAAGAGATAGTCCTAATGAGGTCTTCCTTATGGTGTCCAAGTCCTTACGTGAACCTTTTTGACTGATCACTGCTCATCTGTGGGTCTTATTTCCTTCGCATTAGTAACCGCTCATTGCACAATCAATAAAACTGGTTTATTTGTTGGTAAAAAACAATCAAAATACCTCACTTACCGTATGTATAGGGTTATAGGTCAAACCATACTGCACAGACCCAGATCTGGCTCTGTGGAGTCTGTCTGAATAATGAGTAGAACAAACATTACCGTTTTCTCATCTGAAAAGCGATTGTTAACGATTGTTAAATAATAAGTCATATATCGTTTTAATAAACCATGCTAAAAATGCTGATATCAGCACTTTGTATCAATATCCAAGGTATACTGCTTTCTTTGTACCAAACTAAAATATGCTTGGCGTCTGACATCTTCAACTTAAACATGTGACGGGCACTTTATGACACCATAATCAAACGGAGATAAAATGGTGACAAAATAATGCAGCCCTTCTGATCTTATCAAAGTGTTATTACGTCGCTATCTAGTTATCCATCCATGTTCTCATAAGTACGTCAATTTGTTCTATTGAATTTAAGTCACATTATCGAAATAAAATTTATTGTCACGTCAAACTTGATACTACAAGGCAGACAGATTTAAGAATCGCTTGTATTCAAAATTATTTTAGTTCTATTTGGTCTGTAATTTAGTTATGAAGTGCATGTATTTTTACACTTTTCACTATGCAGTGAGTTTGCTTATGATTTACCTGTATTTTTCACATCGTTCACTATACCATAAGTCTTGAAGTACGTCGTTTGTTCTCTAGCGTAAAACCCCTTTTCGTCCTTCCGTATAATAATGTAATAATTATTAATCTATACAAAGGATAAATACTACTGTGATGGTTTCATTCATTTTCGTGCAGCTATTTTTAATGGCATTTTATACGATACGAACCAAAATAATTATAATCGTTTTTTTTTTTTATATTTCCATCAGAAAATAAATCACTCCTAAAATACTGCTATTTATAAATATACTTTTATGCTTTAAAGTGGAACTTTGACTCGAGTAAGCATAAATTGGGGATAGGTCATTTGTGCCAAATGAGGAGACATTCATAATAGTTTTGTTGTAATAAATTTGTAACATGCGCATTTGGTTATAGCGCCCCGTTTTAAGGAATTCTTAGATTCGGGTAATTACTTGTTTGATTATTGGAATTTGATGCAATGGAAATATTATTCTTTAGCTCGAAGTAATTAGCCAGTTGCTAGGAGCAAACCTCACGGAGAGAAGAGCAGCAGGTAGGGTGAACCTTACAAAGCTGTAGAGACCTTATTTATAAAAATTAAAGGTTCCTACGAGTCCGAAATCTCTAATTGGGCAAGATTATTTTCGACTCTATGTTTTCATGTGCTGGTTACCATGAAGGCGTTGAAGCACCAACCCCTAAACAAAAAACTCCTGCAATAAGTACTGCTGAACTGTTAAAGAAATTAATGAAAATACTGTTAAAGTAATTAAAAATGATATTAAAATTCTACAGTTTGAATTTGCTGTGGATAGATTTGCGCAAAGATATAAATTAATGAAACCTGAATACGTTAAAGATATTAAAACCCGTGAACATTGGAAAAAAGTATTATATCGTATACGTATTAATTTGGAACAGGCTAGATGATCAATTATATCAGAATTATGTAAGGGAAATTAATGACTTAATCCATTCAAAAAGAGAAGAGAAAACAAATGAAAAACATGCAAAAAAGAAAACAAGAAAACAAAAAAACCCTCCAAAACAAAAAGCACCAAAACCATTTGAGCAATCACTTCGTGATTATCCAGGATCACCAAAAACACGAATGCCAATTCCATCTCATAAACTAAATAAAATATCACCACCGAAACCAAGTTAAGAGGATGAAGAATAATTTCAAGACGCTCCAGGCACAACTCGAAGTGGTCCAGGAAGTGGTCTTATGCAACAATAACTTCCTTGCTGATGTTGATCGACTAGAAAGTCTCATTGGAGGAAAACGAGCTGGTAATATTTCATCAGAAGTCATTAATGATACAGCTGATATTTGCAAACGATTCACAGGCGGTATCACGAATATTAATGTATATCGGTCCCTCATTAATTACATCGCCAATGACTAACACAGTGATTAGATACAATTAGTGATAAAGTCACTTAATAAAAAAATAACCGTGCATGGTACTCAAAGTGGACATACCATGGTCAGAGTAATAAATTCTCGATTGCCAGTAGACAAAATAACCTACGAAGATAGACTAGGTGATGTTGTTCAGGGTCTGTTTAGAAGGATAGCCCCCCAAAAAATACCGATTGCAAAGCAGCTAGGAATGAAACATA
Source organism: Potamilus streckersoni (assembly GCA_016746295.1). Classification (NCBI taxonomy): domain Eukaryota; kingdom Metazoa; phylum Mollusca; class Bivalvia; order Unionida; family Unionidae; genus Potamilus; species Potamilus streckersoni. The sequence continues at coordinate 2,795,832 of JAEAOA010002358.1, read as the reverse complement.
TTGATGTTGTTCGTGAAAAAGTTATAGACGCTGTTGGTAACATTGCTAGCAGGGCATTTTCAGCGATCAAAGATAGACTAGCAAGATTATTACGCAGGCCGCGATTGGTCCCACCTCAGCCAGTAAAATTTGTCAACACTTAAGCGATGCCTGCAAATGTAAGTAAAATAATAAATCAAGCTGCTATCAAAAACTAGCGGAGTTGGCTGATGTTCCGATGTTGGAAAAGAAAAAACGCTAGTCTGATTGCAGGAAGTGGCCTCACTTCCCGAAGTGGCCTTCGTGTTAGACAAAGATGATAATAATAAAGATGTTCAATAGTATATCTGACATGGACGCATCAGTTCTCAAAGATGAGTCTGTGCGCGATAATCAGTATTATTCTTATGACGCACGACAGCCAAACCAGCTTGGATATTTCTTACCCGCTGAAGCATTTAATGAAGTGGAAGGTGAAATTTTAAAAACAGATAAATCTGAATATGTAGCCGATACTGGTGTTGGTTTTGTTAATAATGATATTATGGCGTTGTTTGACAGCGCTACGTACATGATCGACGGAAAAATATTGAATCAACTCAGAAAGACGTTGACGTTGCCACGACAATAATTGGTCTTGCAAGATACAGCGACGATTAATCAAGATCATCTTGTCCATCGATGATGTTTGTAAAAGATACTTCTAATTCTCCAGAGTACCAACAATATGAAAAAGGACGACCAAGAAAGTTTGCTAGAAACGATAAAGAATGATTATTAATGCAGATGGAGATTTCAACTGAAGATTTTGATCACGTCGAGTGATGTTGAAAGATGGAAATAGAATATTTTAATGTGCGATTCCACTGTCATATCTTTGAATTCTGTAGAAATATCACAAAAGTCATTTTCGTAGCCAAACATACAGTTGTACTAGTACGGAAAGCAACCGACGATGATGTAATATGGCAACCTGCTGGTGATGCTGGTAAAGTAATTCTTACAAAACTTTCACTGTTGATGTCAATGATGACTCCATCAATTTCTGAAGAAGACCAGTTGTTATTTTTTATGAGTCAAGGTGGTAAATCAACGTTATCTTAGCAACAACCACAGATAGTGTTCAAAATACAATTAGCGCTTTATTCACATAGCAAATAGCTTCTAAGCAAGGTGTTTCTGCACCAAGACATATATATTTATTGCATTACAAAATGCTGCACGAGTAAACTCGCAAACGCATATATTATGGTAATTGATGATCTTTATGTTTCAGAGGTTTCGTTAAGGATAAATGGACTTCAAGAACCATCCGAGGATATTTTCTTGAATTTTGTCAAAATCATGTATCACGTGTGCGTATCATCGTCTTTTGTCGTTCATAACATTGATACTGGTTTACAAATAGATTTTACATTGCTGTATTTCCCACTCGAATATTTAGATTTAATCAGACAATCAGTAGTTGATATTTATTTTCAAGCTCGTGTTAATAGAGATGCTGGAGCTTTTTCTAATTACAGACCAATCGCAGTTTTACTCGATAAATCAATACTACTTGAAGGTGCTGGTAGAAGAATGAGAGTCCTTGATGCTTCAGCAGAGAACATGTAATTGGATCGCTCATAATATTATAATGTTATATCATCATGTTAGTGTAAGTCTGACTCCTGGTCAGATTAAAGATCTTCAATCATCATCAAAATATAACTGTGCGGTAAAAATATCACTAAAGCGAGAACAAATCGCTGGTGGTTCGAATAAGCCATCGTTGACCGAACGTCAGCATAATCACTAAACGTTCAACGATTGCCTGATCACGATGGATTTCCGTGTATCCTCTATTAATTTTAACGTTGTGTTTGTTTATCAACGATGATACTGGACCAATAAATTCTTTGCCAGGATTAACCTGTAGCAACTGTGGCCATCGTGAGAGTCCTCACTGATAAATTCGGTCATACGCAGATACAACTTCAGTTGTTGTGTTTTGCTGATAATGTTTTCGCGAATTGATGTCTGCCAATTTTAATGGTATCGTGTGGTAAAAACAAGATGATGAACTTCATTAGGGATATTGACATCCAAAAGCATATCGAATTTATTTTAGGTGGATTTAGAAAGATTTTCCACATTGCCTGTCGAGCTAACCAAGCTGCAGCAACATCATGTGAAACTTTTGCTGCGGCAGAAAGTTTGCTAATCGCTGGCTTTACCTCTCCAAATCCCTCTCGGGGAATAATAAACAAATTCCATTATAATAATCACTTGATTAATTACCAGCCCCTAGCATTATTTTACCTTTCATAACAGATTTTACTAGTAAACTAGCGAGTTTTTCTCTAAGGTGGCGCTCTGCAGTTTCGTACTTAGCATTAGGTTAGAATTCTAAAGAAAAAGAATTTCTTCGGGTTTCCTCACTAGTTATACTGGCTATTTAAAAGACACTTTGTATATCTTAGGTATTGTTCAAAGAACCTTTAATTCCCTTTATTTTGATGCATGATTGATGGGTGTAATATGGGTTAGAGAGTATACAGCTTGGCCTTACTCCAGATGTGCACCTTTCAAAAAAGTGCTAGCTCTACTTGCTCATTTTCACTTCTCGAACTTCAAAGGTAAATTGTAAAAAATAGAGCCGATAACTTTTTTACATTTTATGTATTTGGTAATTCAGTCACCGCACTTTTAGGAGCTGGTATTGTCTAGTGTGGCAAAATTCATTTTCCATATTTTAATAGCTGTCAAGAATAGTGTACTTTAGACAAATTCAAGTTGATTTTTGGAGCACAAGGGAGCAGTCATTTTAGTTAGCAGTGTCCTAAGATCATTTAAAATTTCCAAAAGTAAAATATCCAAAGAAATGTCAGCCACATTACATGAAAGTAATATATAGGTATGCCAACATTCTCTCCACTATGCATGTTTAAAATGCAAACAAATTCACCTTACATACATCACTCTCTCAAAAGTACATAATAACTGGTGAGCGCCACCATAAAGAGTATATAGGTATTATTATTGTATGATTTAATTTTGATTGTATGATTGAAATATTTAAGTCGCAAGCATCAAAACAGTCCTTTGTAATAATTGTCCTGTATGTCCCTCTCAGAACAGCATTTATTAGAGTCAGAGTCTCAAACAGGTTCAGCCCCCCCCCCTCCTTATGATAAAAAGTGAACTATTTTAAAAATTCGCATTGCATTTTGTCAACATAGCAACCAGTGTTATGCTGATAGACAGGAACATGAAAATAGCCATATTTATTCCTGAGATGTCAACAATAAATTTTACAGTTAGAAAAGGAATATAACAGGTGAAGTTCATAAAGGTCAAAGGGTAAAATATTAACTAATTTTTTGATATTGAAGAAAGCAAATTTGCTTTGTTATCATTTATTTTTTAATTTCATTCCAAATAAATTAAAAGAAACATTTTCACTATTTATTTCTTTTACTTAATGCAACAGTTTTCAATTTAAGTTGACTTTATTCCTGTATTCTAAGACTTCTAATTTCCCCCATAATGAAGGTCACTACTCACCCAAACATGCCTCAAGAATCAACTTTACATCTGATAGGTGTCGTTGTAAATCTGGACTTTTATACGTGACATCATGAATGTGACACGCTTGATCAATCTTATTTATTGAATATTCTCCAGGTTTTGGTTTGTCTTGATTATCAAGTCAGATATCGAGACGAGTTCCAGTACCACAATAATTATATCCAGGAAGATGTTTCTCGCCGGGGTATTTAGCCCATGGAGTTTCTGGCAAGTTCCATAATGAAGCAGCGATATCACCACCACGCGCTATTTGCGACGCGGAAATAAATGTATATTTGCTTGTACCACATTTCACACACTAGCCTGTAAGTGCGCTTCTCTTATTTTCTGCCGTTATCGTTGTCAATCCAAAGGTGAAGGTTGTTGCTCTACATCGAACATAATATAAGCTCATGTCATTATTATATGGATATAATTGACTTTTCAGCGACACAAAAACAAGAGCCAGTAAGATACCATCCACCGTTACCAAATTCTATCAGAATGATTATAAAAGGCCCATCTGGGTCTGGTAAGGCAAAATTATTACTAAATCTGATAATGAAATTTCTCAAATGGAATAAATTTTTTTAGTAGCGCCATCTGTAGATGATCAACGATGTTACGAAGTACTTAAAGATTTTAATCAAAATGCGAAATTGCTGGACAAAAACAAAAAGATATCATTGATTTTATTACCGATATTGATAAAGCTCCATCCGTAGAAAACTTAGATGGATCCATTAATAACCTCGTAGTATACGATGATGTGATGCTAGATAAACAAACCAATCCAGCTAGAATATTTTCTCGAGGCCGTCACAAAAACACGGACGTGATTTATATTACTCAGAGATACACACAGATACCTAAGGTGATCAGAGATAACTGCAATATTTTGGTTGTGTTTAATGGCATAGATAATTATATTTTACAAAATATTTATTATACTTTGTGTTCTGGGGATATAGTAATGATTAAATTTAAAAATTTCTTTTTAAAAACACATGCTGTTCCGTTCGGATTTATAACGATAAACCTACATGTCCAAGAATAAGGTATGGTGTAGGTTTAGATAAAATCTTTGATCCTTATTTTTTTTTAATTTATAGCAGCAAAGATGATCAACGACCAATATTGAGTGACCAGCACGTGAAAACAAAGAGTCTAAAATAATCTTGCCTAATTAGAGATCTCAGCCTTGTAGTAACCTTTAATTTTTATAAATAAGATCTCTACACCTTTGTAGGGTTAACCCTTCCTGCTGCTAGAAGTGTTATTGAGTTTCCATGATGACATGGTCAATTTGTAGTGAATTCAGGTTAAAACCGAATGAGTGTCCCTGTCGTAACATAGTCCCTATTAAAACCTAGTGGTATATGTTGATGGTGTGACTGCAGTGGCAGTATAAACAAGAAGGGACTTAGCAGATACCGTTTATGTCACCATGGTGGCAAATATGACGCAGTTGTACTGGCGAAACTTGCCTTGAACCTATGAATTGACTGGCCTTAGGTGGCGTAGTTAAAATAGTTCTATTTGTTAAGGGATATTTGAACTGTTTCAACAGCGTGAACTTCTGACGGTACGGAAACCCGATGAAGAGAAACTATACAGATGTGCGGTTGATAGATATTTGGCAAGTTGTGAGTTCTGTTTTCTAGCATTGATTAGAGTAAAATTTTATGTATAGAATGGACACGCCAGGCTTTCTAATTTACAATTGAAGTTGTATAGAAGTCTTTGAAAATTTGGGGTAAATTTAAGACATCTAGCGGAATCGCGCTATGGTTTTACACCGCTCGGTCAAGTAAATATCCCTGGCTTGTAACATTATATTGTTGTTTGTTTCGAAAACCGACCCCAATCCATATACCACTGCATCTGGAATCTGATGTCTTCCGTCGTCTCAATTAAGGCGCACGCTACACGCAAGCGATAGAATTTGTGTGTTGTAGTTATGCACATGAATATCATTATAGCTAGGCCTTGCCCTAGGGCAAGACAAGTGAGGCAGCTTCATCGATCACCGCGTTCCTTCGCAATACAATTTGTTTTGCATGGAGTCCCGCGCTCATCGTTTGCTATCTTGGGCCATGCATGCTGCCTTGGGCTCCGCACATCCTACGGCTAATCATATTTACAGCTTAGCGTCTATTTAAGGCTCCTTATCATGCTTCACAAAAATAGTTTATAGCAGTAATTTAGAATGAAAATACAAAATATGGACACTTGACACTGTGCTTTCTTACCCCGCAGTTTGCCTAAACGATCCATCGATGCTAATTAATGATACGTTTGTCAATCATTTTTTGATTCCCGTCTGTAACTAATTAATGGAGCATTGATTATGACGTTTGAATGACAGAACCTTAAACTCGAAAGTTGTTTAATCCTCTTCCCTCTAAACTCAGAACAATAAACTGAATGTCACTTTTTATTCACCTTTTGGCTTGAGAGATAGTTGTCTGGGATTCAAGGCTGGAATTTTTACTAGCATCTTACGGTAGCATTGTCATCAAAGAATGTTATCTACTGATATTGTTTTATTGTATCTACAAAATATGACACTGACTCACAAGAAGTTTTCAAATCTTAATTCGATTTAAAGGTGTTCTTGAAATCTAGTGTGAGAGAACTTCATTTCAAGAGCAGTATATTGTAAAACTTGGATGTATGTCATGTACCGACTTTAGCAGTCTATTGTTGAATGGCGTGAAATTTGGACAGAATAGCCTTTAGTGTGCTTAAGGCTGTTGTAAAAGTTAATGACGATTGAATCATTTTATAACCAAATGCTTGATATCTTCATGAGGTTAGAAACTTGTATGTTTCTTCACTTCAGTAAAACATGAAGTGAATAAAAGTTATACAGTAAATAGACTTTCTGAAATAGACTTTCTGGGATTCCCTTATCATTTTCAGCACAGAAAAGCAAAGTGGGCTATCGGGCTTACTATTGGAGAGTTGTAAACGGTTACCTCAGAGAAAGTAGCTAGTGCTTCACATTCTTTCGAAATGTAAATTTGTTAGATAGGGCATTCAAGTAGATAGAATAATGACCCTCTCAAATTGCATTACATCAGAAACTCAGGCCGTTATCTATATATAACTGATCCATATAGTGCAAACGTTTGATCTTTAAAACTATGATATTCGTGCAGTTCAAGTATCCGTCCACTTTAATATGCACGTTTACTGTATTATAACAAAACTTGATTGCCAGAATTGTCTCCGCCGCACCACGAAAATACAGCACATTCCTACATTAGGTAACTGCTCATACACTAAGGTCTCTACCTGAAAGTAGTTCAAATGCAATAAACTTTATTGAGAGGCTTTTAATATTGCTGGTACGGTTTATATTCCTGGCACAACTTAATGAAAATTTCACAATCAAGCAAACATTATATTAAATTGTGTGTTTGTTAGTTTTAAACGAGTTCATTTCTGCTTAATATGATCGACTTTTAATTTTTTTATTTTCATTTTATCTAAACAATTAACAATAGCTTAATTATTCTCTATGAGCATGAACTTAAAATCAGGATTTTTATTCTGGTAAACAATAAGGAGTAACTATATTGATTTGGGTTCAGGGCGTTGGAATTTCCTAAGAGAAATTGTACAGGTTACTGTGTTTGTAAATAAAAAAGCTAATTAGATCATTCTAAAAGATTTTTCCCCATTAGGTAATGTTAATTTTTTATATAGAAAATGCTAATTATGAAATGAGGTCAAGTAGAGACCTATATAATCTTGTGACTGAGGATCTGATCATTTGAGTTTTAACATCTAGAAATTTTAAGTTGAATTATATTGTGACCAGTTTGGGCTGAATTTTCTTTTCTTCAAATTATTGAATTAAAGTGATTTTCTTTTGAAATACAAAAGTGCTCTGATAAAATTCTAGGATAAGAAATTCTCTGAAATTTACAATATACTCAAACATGGAATTATATTATGTGATTCATCGAAAGACTGTTGACATATCAGCACTCCTTAGGCGATAACAAACACGTAACCGCCTTAACTTTTGGATTTTTTAAACTTTTTTATTCTGAACTTTTTATTATTAGGACTTGTTGTCTTTAATTATTGGATTACTTTTGGATTTAATTCGCAATACCGTAAGTTCTTTTTTATTTTCACTTTGCATTGTAGAGAAATTATTATTTGTTATATTTTGCAAAGCTTGATGACTTTCACTCATTTCTGTCATTTATTTTAAGAGCATAAACTCAACCAATATTTATATCTGTGTGTGTGTGTGTGTGTAATAAGCATGTGCCACTCATTAAAATAAATCTTAGACATTTCAGATATTTTGCTCTCAAGTGTGCGATGACGGTTAGCCTGGAATTGTAAATCTCACGACAGACGAAGCAATTCACTTGCTGCGCTTAAATTCTAATTGTATATACTGTACAAAGTGGTTGTTTAAAGAAACTGAGAAGTAATTGTATTTTTTCTTCCCTTCTCATTAAAGTTTCCTTTCTCTGAAAATTTATTTCGAATTGAAAATAAAATATCCAACTCAACTGTTAATTATTTGGTACAAGAAAAGGACAGTTTTAGACTATGTTCATAGAGAAAAAAAAGACTTCTTAGGGTAAAACAGGTTTGATAAAGAAAAACAAGCCTAATAGAGAAATAGGCTTGATAGAGAAAAATAGGCTTCATCGGGAAAATAGGCCTAATAGAGAAAAATAGGTTTGATGGAGAAAAATAAGCTTCATCAGAAAAAAATAGGCTTGATAGAGAAATATTTCTGATAGAGAACAATAAGCCTGATGAAAAAAAAATAAGTCTGATAGGAATAAAATAGACTTGATAGAGAAAATATGTTTGATAAGAAAATATAAAGGCTTGTTAGGGATAGATAAGCTTGATAGGGAATATATATATATATATATATATATATATATATATATATATATATATATATATATATATATATATAGTTTAATACAAACAATACTATCATACAGGTTAGAGAAATTAAATTCGTACTCTACCGAGTTTCGAACCCAGGTCCGCGAGTAAATGGCACCCATCGCCTTGCCTGCACGCACCAACCCATATACCGTCACGACTAAGCACGCATCACCAAAAAATGATGGCACTGAATCGTTGTTATATAAGCTCGTGCGTAGCAGACACACTCGCATGACGACCTAGTAATTAATTCTCATATATACACACAGTCGTTCCAGATTCCTCTGAAAGAAATCAAGGTATATAGGAGTTTTGTTTTACAAAGAATTATAAATATATACCAGACAGAACAGACTGTGCTATCCCTGGATTCTGTAGTAGAATCTTGATAATAGTGGGCAGAAATAATAGTTTAATACAAACAATACTATCATACAGGTTAGAGAAATTAAATTTGTACTCTACCGATATATATATATATATATATATATATATATATATATATATATATATATATATATATATATATATATATATATATATATATATATATATATATATATATATATATATATATATATATATATATGTCTTGCTTGACTGGGAATAAATTTGTTTTCATAGGGAATATATAGGCTTGGTAGGGACTAGACAAGCTTGATGGGGAAAAATAGGCTTAATAGGATGTAAACATGCATAATAGGGAAAAATAAGCTTGATAGAGAGTATATAGGTTCGACAGGGAAAAAAAGCTTGATTGGGAATATATAGGCTCGACAGGGAAAAATAAGCTTGATTGGGAATATATAGACTCGACAGGGAAAAATAAGCTTGATAGGGAATATATAGGCTCGACAGAGAAAAAAAGCTTGATTGGGAATATATAGGCTCGACAGGGAAAAATAAGCTTGATAGGGAATATATAGACTCGACAGGGAAAAAAGCTTGATTGCGAATCTATAGGTTCGACAGGGAAAAATAAGCTTGATTGGGAATATATAGGCTCGACAGGGAAGAAAAGCTTGATTGGGAATCTATAGACTCGACAGAGAAACAAAGCTTGATTGGGAATATATAGGCACGACAGGGAAAAATAAGCTTGATAGGGAATATATAGGCTCGACAGGGAAAAATAAGCTTGATAGGGAATATATAGGCTCGACAGGGAAAAATAAGCATGATAGGGAATATAGGCTCGACAGGGAAAAATAAGCTTGATAGGGTATATATCAAGATATCAATTTTAAAAATCAGTACAATATTTCATATTAGAAAAGAGAACTCACTATTACATTATATTTTTAAAATAAAAATTATTCAGAAGGATATTACAACTTACTATAAAATCTTTAACTTTTAAGAGCGAGTATAAAGCATAATTTTCTTACCTGTAAGAAATAGACACGACACCCTCTGAGCTTGAAATCCCACTGAGAATAACCAGCCCAGAGCCCTTTTTTATATCTTGGAAGCTGGCAATCATCAGTAGACCACGTTCTCATTTAAGGTTAGAGAGGTCTGTCTAATGAACTATGCCTATGTTCTAAAATGTCACGCGTGTTCTTGCGTGATTGTCAAGGACAGCTTTAACTTTATATCAAGTTTAGGGGTGGGGGGAGAGTGTGTGTGCATGTTCAGCAATTTTCCTAAGTGAAAGACCTTTTGGATCATACATTGTCTATAACTTTCCAGTTGTAAGTGGTCATTCACGTTCCGAACTTTTAAACAACTAATTTTCTAGACTGATTATCAGTTACATTGTTCCCAGTATCACAACGCAATTAATAAGGTTTTTTTGATTGAATTGTTTTCGTTGTCCGTTGCTGAACTATTGAACCAGAGATTAATCTGAATTCATTTCAACGTTCTATTATGTTCAGGATATGAATTATTGATTGGACCATGCTTCTTTTACAATCCAAATCAATATCATAGCACTCTTTTCAAATTTGCAGGTTTTGTCTTTCAATAACTTATAAATTTCAATATATTCTACACAAGTTACTGTTGTCGTTTCTTTCTTTTAAAATTGATATCTTGATATATATATATATATATATATATATATATATATATATATATATATATATATATATATATATATATATATATATATATATATATATATGCTCTTCAGGGAAAATAAGCTTGATTGGGAATATATAGGCTCGACAGGGAAAAATAAGCTTGATAGGGAATATATAGTCTCGACAGGGAAAAATAAGCTTGATAGGAAAAAATAAATGTACTTCACTAGCTATAACATAACAATTGTCTTTTGCACAATTATTACAGACTGGTTTTCTCTTCATTTTCAACCCATTTAGCTGTAGTTGGATTCATTACTGTAATGTTGGATCAGCCTCTCTTCTGCTGCACAACTGCTCTGTAAAAGACTATATAGTTAGAGTGGCTCAAAAGCTATAAACTGAAACCACTATTTAAGTTTCAACATTTTTCAGACTTAGATTTTTTGTTGTTTAATGTTAAATTTTTAATTCATCCTGGAAACAAATCATTGCGAAGATCGTACTATTTACCTTTGGATAAGAAGTGATGGACTTCGTTACAGATAGTCCAAGTTTCCTCTGACCCTTGACACCCCATTATTTATATTTGGTTTTTTATGTTGGGGTGTAGGGTTAGAGTCCATTCCCTATCAAAAAGATGGAATTCGCTGACACCATTTGATGTCGGCTTAGGGTTCTGGAATGCTATCAGTACTAGCAAACTTAAATGACCTTACATTGATCGGTGTGATGATTTCGCCGATCTCGAAGGCTGCGTTATCTTACCGTTTGGTAGCCGCCTGCAGTTTCGCTCTCAGATAACAACAACTCCTTGTTAAGGCTGGAGGTGTAAACCACATCGTGCGGAATATATTGACCTGGTGAACTTCACTAGGGGTTGCAGCATCAAACCCTTAGTGCCGAAATTTGCAGTGGACAGCCAGGAAAATCTGGCTCATCACCTCTTTCATTAGCTATACCCTGACAGCATCTTGCGAGACTCTGGCAGCTTCTGTCAACTTCTTGACTACTTCCACGCCCTTCCATCAACCTATTGGGGATATTGTCTTGACACAAGTTTAGTATTCATTGCTTGCTTGCTCATTACATTGCAAAATGAGAATATGTTTTGCTTGAAAAGCTAAAACACATTGCCCTGTAAGAAACAAACAAACATAGAGCAAGTGTTTCGTCTGCTCTGGTGCGTTTGCATGTGCTCGTCAGAAATCAGCTTGACATTCATGCCCCATTTCACGAGTAATAGACCCTGGGGCCCTGATGGTAATTAGATCATCCTTTCGACGGTCGTGAAAGACGCGGATTTTCAATTACTAGGTGGTGTCGGTAGCGTGCGGCATCTACGCGCTTTATTGTGGTCTCGCCATACTTGGGTCGACCGTTGATATCTAGTCGAATGGCATGATTTTTATCCGGCCCGTAGTAGTTATGGCGTAATCGATACTTCTCGCTGTCATATTTTGTCCAGTGCAGTTCCGACAGTATTTTAGTTTGGCAACGATGTTGCAGTCTTTACCTGGACCAATTCTACGGTCTCAGCCTTTTACTACACCGACGGCAATATGCAAGCATTTTAAAAAAACGCATCAACCCTTTAATTGGGTGAATATTGTTGAATATTCAGTCACAAACAAAAAAAGGCAGAAAATGAACCTATATTTCTTAGTTTTGCCACGTGACTACATCCGAACTCTGGCTGTGGAGTGGTGCTAAACATTCTAACGTATTGACTAAAATAGAACCGTCTCAAGATGGTTGACAAGCCTGAATGTTCTTAAATGCGGCAAATCAGTACCTTAGTCGTTATCGAACATGTCAAGATTCTGACAGAAGCCACCGGCGAATGCTGAGTAATAAAAACGGGTCGCCATTGAATACCCTTTGATCTTTAAATCCAAAAGCAAAGAAGTCCCAGGTCCTGATAAGCTAGACTGCGACCAAAATAACTTTATCGTCTATGACGACGTGATGCTAGATGGCAATTGAACCCGCGCGTCTTTTGAACCATGAGTGTCACAAATAATGCTGACGCATTATAATTGGCTCGGAGCAATCCACTTCCGTCCATAGCCTGAGAAACGTGCATGACTATTGTTGAACTGCAGTTTCTTTGACGATACGATGCTCATACCCCATATCTCTGCCACGATATTCCTTATAAGCACAACTCAGTAAAAGCTTCAGATAGGCCTTGATAAAGCGTGAGTTGTGTCAAATTGAAGTATTGCAGTGTTTTGTAATTAAAATATAAGAGCAAAGCCATTTACCAACATGTCAAGCATGATATGCCACCTAAAAGGAAACCCATAAAATCTTTTATAAGACCTAAGTGCAGTCCTACCAAACTCACCACTAGTTTTTATTACAAACCAATAGAAGTTTATCAAGCAAGGTCAGCATAACTGCCTTATCTAATATTCACCCAAAATGGCAAATGATGACATCATTGAAGACAAACAGACAATTCCAAGATACTTAATACACAATTGGCCAAAATGGGTGTTTCGAGAACATAATCAACAAAGACAGGTGAGTAACATAGATCTTGAGCATAGAGGTCCGCACAGGTGAAGCTATCTCATTGGAAAGGTCCATTAGTGCAGGCACAGCGGATAAACACCAGCGAAAGAAACATCACTTGCTATTCGAGAGCTAATTAACCTTGGTAGCGCGATCATCTGCCATAGAGGCCTGGACCAGCTGTCCAAGCATCTCGAAACGCTGATAGGGTCTTCCGTACCAGAAAAACGTTCTTCGTAAATGAAAATTAGACACCACGAAAATAACACAATTACGGAAAATTCTAAAGCAGATTGGCCCGCAAACAAGTCGTTCAAGACGAAGCTGCCAAAGGGACTACAGAGATGGTATCAGCGACCTCAAAGCAACAGCGTTTGATGTCATCTTTCAAACAACATTTGAGATCCGAAAGTGTCATTGACATTGCCACGACATAAATCCGAGTATACTACTGTCCCAACAATCGCTTGTGACCTTTCTGCAGTCATCCAGCCAATAAAACGATTGGGGAGTGGGTCTCGCAAACGCATCATGTGGTGGCTGTGGAGCACGAGCCACCAACCTGGAAATCAACTTGCAGATCACAGCTCCGAAGGGCAACATTATCAAAGTTAGCATTCTTGCATTTGAATCGACCCTTTCCGAACGACATAGCACAATCACACTCTTCGCCAGCTGTTGGGATGACCCGTGACGGTTGACCACCCAGACCACATTCTCAGCCAGAGTGAAGATAACCACCACAATCACTGTATATCTTATACGGGATGCAGCTTCTATGTGTCCTCAAGTACCAACGATAAAACCACCCTGGTTATAGTTTCATTGCTTGACTCCTTGCATTGACACAGAAACCTCCTACTTGTCTTGGAGAAGTTCCCACGTCAATTAAAACTTGTAAATAGATGTCATTTTCAAATGTCTAAAAATCGTTCAAGTAGGCTCCTACCACAACAGGCTGGCACCTGTCATCGTTGTAACAAATAGGGTCATTTACCGGATGACTATCGTTTTGCGGTTCCTTTACCCGGCTCACCCAGGTGGAGGCAAAATAACCTTTCTACATCAATTTGTTGATTATCTGCCGATTATAGATAACAAAAATACCCCCAAATATATAAGCGAAATACAGTTATGTTTCAAAAGATCCTTGTTCATGGATACGCTATAAGCTAGAGGTTGACTTGGACTTGTCTTAACAGGATTAGAACTCGAACCATGCTGGTAACGAGTCCAACATGTTAGGCACTCAAGCGCGGCGAATCCTAAGCATAATTACACTAGTATTTTTTCCTGCATATTTCTTTTGAAACAGATTAAAACACGACTGTTCATCACAATATATAGTTCTAAACTGAAACTTTTACGTTTATAAATATAAATCCGAAAAATGTTCTAGTGTACAAAGGTTACCATGTGTCCCACTGTTGGTAGTGGCATTAAATGTTTATCTTACAGCTCGAACTTTGGAGACGGTGACCGGAAGTCACTTGATCTAGGCCTATTTATTTTAATTACTATTTCTAGTTCCGGTCCAGCTTAATAGCAACATTTAGCAGCTGATTTGTGAAATCAAAGTAAAGAGATATAATACTCAGAGTGTGATTCCTTTTAATAAAATGAAGGTGACATTCTCCTTATTTCTTCGATTTGTTCTAGTTCTAGTTATTATCTTTGACATTCATACCAACTAGCCATATAACGTACTCCATAAAAGATAATAATTATATAAGGAGAAAGAAGAATGGCACAACAATGGTCAATGTGCTATTGTTGTTGTCTTTATTTATGGAAATATTCTCATGTTCAGGATCACTGCTAAGGATTGTCACAATAGAGGCTGGATCAACATGGAGTAATAACTCAAAACATACTATCTCTTTGGGACATATTCGACTCGTAACAAGTATCGCATTACACAATCTGGTCTTTCTTATTAATAACGGACTAAGTCTACATAGCTTTTGGTACAACCTTTAGACGTGGCTGACATCTTTTCGGCCAAAGCTAGAAAGCACCGATGCAATATTTTATGACTGTTGGTGTCCCAAGCGTATCAAAATATATAATGCAGACGTTAAGTTGATAATCAAATGATTCAAAATAATTTTATGTCAATTGTAATGTTAAATGCGAATATTTAAAATAATATTGTGTTATCAGCGTTGATTTATGAGCTTTAGTGAATTTGGAGAAGAAAAAAACTTTGCATACACATAAAAAGACACCTAAGGTTTACAGTTTGTGTATACAATGCCGTTAATAAACTAGAACAGACTGAACTTAACCACTTGAATATTCGAAGTTTAGCTTAGGAGATACGGCATTTGACCTAAATAACGTGCATAGCATGCATATAGGTTTTATTCAGCTTTTTGAAGCGCGCATAAGTAGGCCTACTTTTGCGATGTGCACCGAGTTGAAATTCGTTTGAGTCAGTCTCCCTCCGTTTAAAATTATCCTTTCGATATGTTCTTTATTCTTAACCACCATCATTTGTCGTTGTTTGTTCTCTCTCTCTCTCTCTCTCTCTCTCTCTCTCTCTCTCTCTCTCTCTCTCTCTCTCTCTCTCCTCTCCTCTCCTCTCTCTCTCTCTCTCTCTCTCTCTCTCTCTCTCTCTCTCTCTCTCTCTCTCTCTCTCTCTCTCTCTCTCTCTCATCTTTTCTTTTTCTTTTACCAGGGAGTTTACTTCGAACATCCAGTTCCCAGTTTTGTCAGGTAAAATAAAGAAGGAGGGGTGAATTCCAAGTCACGATGAACCAGCTACATACTCTTCCGCACAAATGATTAAAGCATACTGTATTTAATCTTATCTACGGGTGCAAACTGTATATTTCTTAATACATTGCATTTTCAATTATCCGCAAGAACGGCTTCAAAACGTCACGAGTCTAAGCAACGTTCTTTTTAGGATAATTTTTTTCTTTGAACTTGAGTGATTTGGTATGAGACCATTTCGATAATGAACCATCCTTAAGGGAAGAGTGTCTCGTCTTCGTCAATGGAGATACGGTTCATTACCTCATGCAGGTTTTATTATGTAAATCTCTTAAAATTCAGTTTAAATGATCCACGTTTTGATTTAATTCCACAACCAGCAGAAAGATTCCCAGGTATACATCTTGTATTTTCGATTCATATATATATATATATATATATATATATATATATATATATATATATATATATATATATATATATATATATATATATATATATATAATTTAATAAACTGCGTAACTGTTTATCGGACCTTTAAAATGAAAAGCTGGTACAATAAATAATCTTTGAGATGACATTCATTATAACGGATGTTTTGGGGCTCAGACAGAAAGTTGATGGCAACGATGGAGCTCAATGGGAAAAATTCACATTCACGAACTTGACGAGATTAACTGGACGAGTTTCAGCTAAAGCACTGAAGTTACACGACTGTTTTGGTAGCTTCTAAATTTGAAACCATTATACTCCCTTATTCAGATGACAATTTTGTCTCATGGATAAACCAAAGAATATGCAACTGTATGTTTACACCGACAAAAAAAAACATGCACACGTGGCGAGAGGGACCTATCAATGTTACATAAATTTTTATCAATTGAATTGCGTACAAGATAAATTACTGACATTTTGGAATGTCTTTTTAAATATCTCGGAGCATTTTCTAAAAGCAAAGCATGATGTAATGTGCATCAGGTAGAAAACATTATTGAATAGAAGTCATGCTGCATTTAATTAAATGATACACAACTTGTGTTTCTTGCCAACATGTTACACAGATCAAGTTTTTCGACACTTATTCAACACTAGCCATCTCGCTGAAGGAATTATGTGTGTTGGGTAGATATCATTATTTAGCATAGGTTCTGAAGACAAACTGTATACTGTACTAATAATGATATCATTGATTTGGGTTGGCCGTAGCATTTGTTTCTTTCGACCTCAAGGTAAGCAATACCTTCGTGAAGCGGCGACAGTTTCCTCAACGGCTGTAATCTGTTTCCCAAACTAGCTTCACAAATAAACTGCTATGAAAGTCGTCTACTACAGCACTCAGACGGCATTTCCATATGCAGTGATAGATGTTTAGCGACAACAAATAATACATTTATTCAGACCTCTCTCATGCAGTATACTCGGATTGAAAATCGATTCATTATGCATGGGATGCACCCAAAATAACTAGCGTCCAAACACTTTGTTAAAGGCAGTGCCAATGAGGCTGGAGGAACGCTCGACGTTTGCAAGTTTCAACTTGTGCAGATGTTTGTGCACATTTTCAAAATTGATACTTAAGGATACTTTGGCAATTTCTATAATTAGTGAAGTTGAGAACAAAAAATAATTCCAAAAAACTTTAAAAGTTGCTGACTTATATATAACATCATTTCTAGACTAAGATATGAATCAATGTGTTAACAATGCTATATGTGTTCTAAAACAGTTTCATTTGTTAGCTTTTTCAACTTCAGACTGAGACAAAGTGTGGAGTACTGTTATTGGCTAATTTTTGGAGCTTATATACTCGTTCTGTGGTACTGATTTTGAATATATTTACCTAATTAATAAACCTGTTACAAGTTGACAAAATTATTTAGTTTTATTATATATGCATCTATTATATATATATATATATATATATATATATATATATATATATATATATATATATATATATATATATATATATATATATATGCAATAAACTGACGACGAACAGTACGAAACTAGTAACTAACTAGCCTAAGCGCTTTCGACTCTTAATGAGTCTTTTTCAAAGGCAAATACAACACATAGTTACGACAAACAAATAAACACAAAAATGTTGTGTTTGTAAACCTCTACATTTCTGTCTTCACATGTGCTAAAACTATAAATACAACCAGCTTGTATAGACTAGTTGCGGAAACTGAAAACGTTG
Source organism: Potamilus streckersoni (assembly GCA_016746295.1). NCBI lineage: Eukaryota > Metazoa > Mollusca > Bivalvia > Unionida > Unionidae > Potamilus > Potamilus streckersoni. The sequence continues at coordinate 2,777,898 of JAEAOA010002358.1, read as the reverse complement.
TATAATTCCCTAAAAGTCTACAAGCCAAAGCGACATCTATTTTTACTTTGTGTACATATGTAACGCAGATTATATCCCGGATATTTGATTCTATACCGGTTATTCTTATAGTAAAAATTGAAGGATAATAAGAAGATTTAGAAAATGTTAAATTCTACTAGTGCATAGTTTTCATTTTCTAGTCTTCTTGGTTTAGACCGCTTGGTTTCAGTGTTCTAAGGCGGCGTATCCAGTATGATTCCTTTTCCTTCCTGGTTTCGGAACTCCAGCTGTGGTTGTTAGCAATAGCGATAAGTATTATATCACTGAAAGTGTGGCCAGGGGAGGAGAAGTGTTCTGCGACCGGGCTTCTGTACAGCTGTATTTGTATTTGTATTGTGTTGTATTTGCCTTTGAAAAAGACTCATTAAGAGTCGAAAGCGCTTAGGCTAGTTAGTTACTAGTTTCGTACTGTTCGTCGTCAGTTTATTGCATATATTTTACTTAATCCCTGACACACGTGATCCCTTGGTGGATCCAGTACGCTTGAGAGGGTTGTTATTCGCCATATGATTTGTATTCTTTATATATATATATATATATATATATATATATATATATATATATATATATATATATATATTTATATATATATATATATATATATATATATATATATGTATATGTATATGTATATGTATATATATATATATATATATATATATATATATATATATATATATATATATATATATAATAATAATAATAATAATAATAATAATAATAATAATAATAATAATGTACTACATTATACGGTTTCGTTCAACAGATGAAGTAAAAATAACTATCAAGGTGCGTGGTTTTCTGTAGCTGTCATGTGAATGCTTAAGGACAGTTGGAGCTATGCTCAATCCGAAACGATAGTAGTTAAGTGAAGCTAATGTCTTAGCAAGATTTGCATTTTTTAAGCGTCTGGAAACCATAGAATGCTTACTGTATGAAAATCAGTTGGGTAGGAAAGAAAGTCTTGCGTAAGGGGCATTATACTCCATAACTAGAACACATGGAGAATTATTCTATAACAGGGATTGTTTTATGTGCTTCCATGTTTAGACAACTAAATATATAAACACATGTCTTAAGGTCGCAACTTTAAAAAATAAAGAAGAAAAATGCTAATATGTATAGAAAACCCAACTAATCGGAGCATGTACGGTCGTGAAGAAAATTTGTATAACATTCTTAAAGTCCAGAAGGTTGGAAAATCGTTTACATGGTAGAAAAATATAATTATATGATCTCCATTTGCACATAAACAGGAAAACCAAATTACCCCTGTTTAGTGTTTTCTGGTGTGGTGTTTATGATTTTTAACGTAGCTTTAACACTTTTTCAGTTATATCGCTACAATGTCTACAGTATGGCAGTTTATAGTGATGTTTAGCAATGGGCATCATGCCGCAGACATGTAGCATGATGTCGCACCCAGTCACATTATCCTGGCACTAGACCATCCAGTCCTAACATTAACCTCTTAATGCTGAGCGTCAAGCGAGGCTGCTGTTTGTACCATTTTTGTAAGTCTTTGGTATGACTCGACCGAGGATAGAACTCGCGACCTCCCGCATACGAGGCGGACGCTCTAACCACTAGGCAACTGGAGCGGTGTTTTCTGTGTAATCCTGTTAACAAGGTATCGTGCAAACTGTTTGTTTTTTGTTTTGTAATTTTTTTAAAACAACTTGCAGTTCTGATCACGTCATCAAAATAGCAATATAACTATCAAAATTAATTTGTGCTTTTGGCATGCTGGTCCTAACAAAGCTCGCGCTCATAAGAAAAGAATGTAGTACTCCAAAACTTTCAGTAATCTTATTTTTAAAAAGCGAATCATTATTAAACCAATTGGATAATTTGCATATGGACAGAAGTTTGCCAGAGACACTGTATTTGCTTTTGTCAGATTGTCAACGCATCATCAAGCTAGCATTGTTTTTTCCATTGAAGAAAATCGAGGCCCGCACAATATAAGCATATGAAGTTGTTCATAATGAGGTTAGTTTCGGATATCTGACACTGTGTGGGTTTAAACCATAGTCCCCCTCCCCAACCCCACGCACTTGCAGTTATATGGATTAGGTCTAATTTCTTCAAGTAAACAAAACGGATGTTCAACTTCAATATCCTTTCTGGATGGAATACTTTGTGTAGCTTATTTAAACGGGAGAATAGAGTGATTATGTAAATACAAACTCCATGAGTCACACATAGTTCAAAGCAATTATCATGGTATATGTTTGTTTTCATTTTTTAAACTAGTTTAAGCCTAAACTTCTGGTCATGAGTGCGTACGGAATTGAACCTTATAGTAAGTGATGATCATATAGCTGTAATTAGCGTGTTCCATTGCATGGCCCGGTCGAAAAGTAAACATTCCTGTGCCAATTTCGAAAACTTTTGTGTATTTAACGATGGCTGTGGCATTATACCTCTCTGCCTGTGAGGCAAATTAAGTCCACAGAGAGAGAGAGAGATTAAGTCCACAGAGAGAGAGAGAGAGAGAGAGAGAGAGAGAGAGAGAGAGAGAGAGAGAGAGAGAGAGAGAGAGAGAGAGAGAGAGAGAGAGAGAGAGAGAGAGAGAGTCCACTCATGTGGATAAATAATCAGCATAAGGAAATAGAAGATAGTTTTTATTTAACTCTATTTAAGTAAATATAATATTCAACTATATTTCCTTTTACAGGTAACTCCATGCATGGAAGAAGTAAGGGACAATGACAACGTAGGGCAATATCACATGGCGCCACTCGAAGTGAGCAGGCCTACGGAAGAGCCTCAGAAAACACCATGTGTGGACTTGCACAAAAAAGTTGTACGGCCTTTTTATTAGAACTTTTAAAAAATGTGGGGAGGTAGGGTACGGATTTAAAAACTTTGTGAACCTATCTCCGAACAACAAAATTTTATTAGATAAGGTAGACGGAACATTACGAACACACGCAAGAACACTAGGATTTAAAATTTTAAATAAGTCGAAGTACACCATCTGACATCTAAATTCAAAATTAAGACAAAATAAATTAAATAAATTAACAAATTATATGCATCTATGAATGGAATAAAAGAAAGAATGAAAGAAGGGGAGAGTGCAATAGGAAGAATGAGATGCATATAATAGAGTAGAAAACTGGATGAATTTAGAATAGTAGGCTGTACTAACAGGAAAACAATATATAGCAACATACAAAAGCACCATACACATAGCAAACACAGGACATAGGGAACCTCCAGCCAAGGTTAACTCATATATAAAGGGGAATGACTCCGATAAGGGAAATAAAGCCGTATCGGAAGAATGAACCTTCAGAAGACACTAGGGGCAAAAAATACCCCAACAAAATTTAATGGAAATTAAAAAAATTTGTATCAATATATATATATATATATATATATATATATATATATATATATATATATATATATATATATATATATATATATATATATATATATATATATATATATATAACCATAGCAACACATCATGGGGCAAACAAAAATACATAAACCTTTTAGATATTTTTTTCGGGTAAGTGCGGGGGAGCATTTGTCTGGTCCCCCCCAAAAAAAAAATTTAAAAAAATAAAAATAGTAACCAAAGCTTATGGGATAAACAAAAAACTCCAAACACGATGAGCACCAAGAAATAAACCCTGCAAAATTATAGTAATGAAAACACACAACATATTTGGTGGACAGGGAAACGAACACACACACACACAATTAGAAACCCAGCTTGTCACTTCTACGTCTAAACCAGGCATATATGCTGGCATAAGACTAAGCGGTGTCAAGGATCGGATATATAAATAAAGACATAACAGTAAGAAGGAACGAAATTAGTGAAATCAATAATTGCAAATGGAAGTTAAAAAAGAACCCACTCAAAAAAATGCATTGAAAAACAGTTATTTAAAAAAGGAACAGTCTCTCTCTCTCTCTCTCTCTCTCTCTCTCTCTCTCTCTCTCTCTCTCTCTCTCTCTCTCTCTCTCTCTCTCTCTCTCTCTCTCTCTCTCTCTCTCTCACACACACACACACACACACACACACACACACTTAATTTATTGTAAGATACATAAATCAGAATGAAACGTAAGTATTTAATCTTCAGAAAACTTTAAACGTTGATTTTAATTAAGCTTTTGTTTCAATACATCGGATTGACAAATTGTAACTGAGTTACATGCTGTAGACAGTGTAGACTATTAGCCGGTGTCTTCATACAGCAGTGGAACTTATGTTCGTTATGTTCATGTTTTTAGAGGGTGGGTGGGGGCTGTAAATAAATGATTCAAAAAGATGTTGTAGAAGAATTTGTTAAAATAACGTTGTTGTAGTTTATTGTAATGTATGTGAATATGGACTATGTCACGTATCGGCTCGTTTAATGTAACACAAAGAAAAAAGTGACTGCAACAAGCTTAGTAAATTTTAATACCAAAAAATTATTTCTATAGAAAACATGATGAAAAGGTAAAAATATGAAATAAGACTTAAGATTTACGAAGAAGATTCAAACATGTGTCCTAAAATTGTGAAAAATGCATAAGTCCTATGAATAAACAGTTCTAAATTGACTTAGTCTTAATCTCGATCCCGTTCCAAGATGGACGATGACGACGTCAGACGAAGGCTACCACAAATGTCCAGAATTTTCACTGACTCATAATTTGCATTGTTTTATTCCAATTTACACATAATTTCAGCAAATGTCTTTGTCCAAGGCCAGTAGTGTTGTTCTCCATGGAAAATAATTATTTAGAAAATAGATGAAATACATCTACTAACAATAGGCATGTTGTTCATCATACGTATGAAAGAACAACTCTTTACAGTACAGAAATACCTTTTTAAGGTATTACAAGTCTATAAGATGTTAGTGACTCTCAACTACGACCACGACTGACTATGACTGTGATTGTCTGTTTCTTACAGATAACTGAGCATTTAAAACAAGCTAATACATCATTTCATGTACACATGCACGAAGGATACTTGTGATTTCGAAATCATACTCGGGTATTACAAAAGCGTAAACAAGTAATGACGTGGTCACAGCCAATCATTTATATAGCTTTTCCATAAACTAGTCAAATTTACGTTTTATGTAAACGTTTTATTTCCCTAGAAAACACGATGAAAAGGTAAAAATATGAAAGAAGACTTAAGATTTATGAAGATCCAAGCATGTGTCCTAAAGTTGTGAAAAATGCATAAGTCCAGTGAATAAACACTGCTCAAACACCTGGTGCATATTGTCTGGTCTTATGTCTGTATGGTTTGTTTTTTTTTTTGATTGTTCGCACAATTTAGACTTTTATTTCAAAGCAACCGCTATTCTCAAGTCAACCTGAAGGAAGACTGGATATCAAATGATTTGTTTGGTCTCCATCATCGACGAGGTAATTTAAGAATTTAAAAATTAAAGAATAACCGATTTATATGTAAATGTAAATCAGAACACGCAAGAGCCACTTTCGAAAGTACATGTAAACTATTACAGTAGACTTCAATGATTATGGGCGTACCTTGTTTATCAAATTACATCATGTGTACATCACACCGGCACAGTATTCCTTACTTAACTGAGTTTATTTTTCATTTTTTTTTTGTTGTTGCTATTTTTCATGTACTCTTTTTCTTTTCTTTAAAATTGCAACTTGCGCAGATATTTCCATATGGTATCATAATATTTTGATGTGGTTCTATTTTGTCTCACGTATTTCAATTTGTGTAAGAGTTCTCTGCCATTTTCGACGATTTCACCCTTTTAATACAGTATCGCTTCATCGAAATATATCCCAGCATATTTCTCACAGTGGATTACCACTTCACAATACATGTCTGCAGGTCAAGACTAAATGAACCGCCTTATATAGTCTAATTGTTTATACCCCCTTTTCGTACTGGATTTCAATCTGTGATAATAAATAAAAGACTGGAACCAGTCAATGGATTTGCATATTATTACGCAAAGACGCCCTAAGGTTTAGATAACCCTGGGGTTAAAACAGCATATAGGCAGCTATATATTCTGAACGAGTATGAGTTATGAAGAGCGAGATATCTGAGACGGGATATTGTAGGAAACCCACGAGCTGTTCCTATTTCGTACAGATATTTAATCCACTTTCATTGATTTCATCTGACAAGACTAAATCTGAATTTAATAATTTTAATATTTTTTTTTAAAAAAGGACGAGACAATTCACACGATGTTAAGGTAAACAAATGAATAGGTTAATATATTAGGGTACAGTTTTTAAATCTTATACATTATCAACACATTTGACTAGGGTCTAGACACAGAGAAAAGGAGTTTATATTAATAATGGTTATAATAAGAATGATCACAAATTATTAAATCATATACCATAGATTGACAAATATTTGCAATTTAGGTATCGTCCCTCTTTATACTTGGTTTTAATTGAAAACATAATAATTATTGAAAATATAAAGAGTCCTAAGTACAATTGTCAGTTTTGGGAAAAATTTTAAATTAATTTAAATCTTATAAAATTTCAAAGCGTGCAGTGAATTTCTTCCTTAATCTTATTTACAAATAATTGCTTACATTATTATCCAAAGAGATTGGAGTCAATACTAAATAAAGATGAATTATCCGTTGATTGGAAGATATGTCATAAACTATGATCGTAAGTACATACTATTTCAACAGGTACTTATTACTCGTATAGTGATATAAATAAACCCTATGGTAGAAACGTCATAGCAGTTATGTACATTTAAAGTATACATGAATACTCAATTATCTTAATGCATACTTATAAAATATGTTATTAAGATCTCACCTTTGTATCTCTATATGAAATTAGGATTAAAGTCAATGCTTTGTATCTTTACAAGGAATTATGATTAAATTCAATACAGTGAAACCTGTCTTGAAAGACAACTGCTATGTGAGACCACCTGTCTTGGGAGACTATTTTCAATGCACAAACGTATTGATTATATAGCACTGTCACCTGTTATGAGAGACCACATTTCTTGAGAGACCATACTTTTATGACAGAATGGGTGGTTTTTCAAGATAGATTCTACTGTATCCAGCATTATGTATCATTACATGGATTTATGATTGAAGTCAATTGCCAGTATTCTGCATTTATACATCGAATTACGATTAAAGTTAATCTCCAGTGCTTTATACCTATATATTTATACCTATATATATGGAGTCGGGATTAAAGTCAGTATCCGGTACTTTGTATCTGTACAATGAGTTAGGATTAAAGTCAGTATCCGGTACTTTGTATCTGTACATCGAATTAGGATTAAAGTCAGTATCCGGTACTTTGTATCTGTACATCGAGCTAGGATTAAAGTCAGTATCCGGTACTTTGTATCTGTACATCGAGTTAGGATTAAAGTCAGTATCCTGTACTTTGTATCTGTACATCGAGTTAGGATTAAAGTCAGTATCCGGTACTTTGTATCTGTACATCGAGTTAGGATTAAAGTCAATTTCCAGTGCTTTGTATCTGTACATCGAGTTAGGATTAAAGTCAATTTCCAGTACTTTGTATCTGTACATGGAGTTTGGATTAAAGTCAGTATGGAGTGACTTGTATATGTATATGAAGTTACGATTAAAGTCAGTATCCAACACTTTGTATCTATACATCGATTTGGGATTAAAGTCAGTATGCAGTGATCTTTATGAACACACCGAGTTAGGTTTAAAGGAGTCATGTTACTAATTCAACTCCGATAGTAAACATATGGAAACACGATCATATTTAAAGTTCAATAACTTAAACTTTCTGTGTTCTGATGATCAAACCTGTATTTCTCTATGCACAGCTATCCTTGGTGCAAGCTTCTGTGTGGAGAACACCATATGAGCCGCGGCATTTTTTTGACCTACATGTGCATGAAACACATGTTATTGATTCTGCACCAAACGAATCAAGTGCTACTTTCATTATTGAGTAATCCTAAGTCAAGTCTTTAAAAATACTAAAATTGCACAAATAGAAATTTGTCTATATTTTTTTAAATTACACATAGGGTAAGCTTTCAAAAGATATTTTTACTAAAATTTTACTTTTCATTATTAACCAATTATGGACCAACAAACCCGTATATACTCTATTATTTCTTCACCCAATTCTAGACTGGTTCACAGATCTTCCATATAATTAGTACCGTGTGTCCTAAAGTCAACATCCAGTATTTTGTATATATACTAGGAGTTAGGATTAAAGTCAACATCCAGCACTCTGCATCTGTACATGGAGTTACGATTGAAGTCAACATTCAGTATTTTGTATCTATACATGTAGTTAAGATTAAAGTCAGTATCCAGTACTTTGTATCTATACATGAAGTTAGGATTAAAGTCAGTATCCAGTACTTTGTATCTATACATGAAGTTAGGATTAAAGTCAGTATCCAGTACTTTGTATCTATACATGGAGTTAGGATTAAAGTCACCATCCAGTACATTGTATCTGTACATGGAGTTACGATTAAAGTCAATATTCAGTATTTTGTATCTATATATGGAGTTAGGATTAAAGTCAACATCCAGTACATTGGATCTATACATGTAGTTAGGATTAACGTCATTATCTAGTGCTTTGTATCTATACATGAGTTAGGATTAAAGTCAGTATCCAGTACATTGTATTTATACATAGAGTTAGGATTAAAGTCAGTATCCAGTACATTGTATTTATACATAGAGTTAGGATTAAAGTTAGTATCAAGTACATTGTATTTATATATTGAGTTAGGATTAAAGTCAGTATCCAGTACTTTGTATCTATACATGGAGTTAGGATTAAAGTCAGTATTCAGTACATTGTATCTATACATGGAGTTAGGATTAAAGCCAGTATCCAGTACTTTTTATCTATACATGGAGTTAGGATTAAAGTCAGTATCCAGTACTTTTTATCTATACATGGAGTTAGGATTAAAGTCAGTATCCAGCACATTGTATTTATATATTGAGTTAGGATTAAAGTCAGTATCCACTACTTTGTATCTATACATGGAGTTAGGATTAAAGTCAGTATTTAGTACATTGTATCTATACATTGAGTTAGGATTAAAGTCAGTATTCAGTACGTTGTATCTATACATGGAGTTAGGATTAAAGTCAGTATTCAGTACGTTGTATCTATACATGGAGTTAGGATTAAAGTCAGTATCCAGTACTTTTTATCTATACATGGAATTAGGATTAAAATCAGTATCCAGTATATTGTATTTATACATGGAGTTAGGATTAAAGTCAGTATCCAAAAGAAAACAAATACTCTACAAATACTCTACATATATTTTATGTAGGTTGAAAAGGAAGCATCTGGTATTTATTCATATACATCATTGTTGTAATTGACATAAGAGGCCCTTTGAACGCAAATTTATTGAGTGGAAATTCATATTTAACACCATATTTCATTCGATGTTTTCCCGCTTTACTCATTTACTTTGGATTTAAAAAAATGATATCTTTGTAAGCTTCCATTAACATTTAGTCCCATGATTTATTTGAAATATTCCTCGAGTACTAATATTAAAAAGGCCAAAGACTGAATCATTTTTGAATACTAGCAAACTAACTTTAGCGCCCCTGAAACAGACTTCTGGTCAATACTAGGAAGTTATAAATCAATTTTTGAAAGTGTTAACATCTGTAATGACCTATAGCCAGGGTTTTAGATGCACGGTGACCAAGGTATCTTTTCCTCATGTAAATACAATGTGTTTGTAGTCGAAACACATACTGATGAAAAATAAAACCTTTTGATAAAGAAATCAAAACATGAATTCGAATTACAAAAATTTGATTCATCACAATTCCGTGCATGTTTGCTTCAGGAAAGACTGTCATTAATGGAGTCATCAAGACTAAGGTATGTGAAAAGAATATTACCTCCGGAGTAAAGCTGAAGTCGTATGAAAGTCACGAAAGATCAGTTCTCTTGTACTTTTCTGAAAAAAGTGGAATCATTAAGAGATTTTATTGGTATTAAACCATTACAGAGAAAGATAGCAAGTTGCGACGATTTAATAGAATTGGGACCATTGCAGAAAAAGAGAACAAATTACGATAGGTTTTTTTCCCCATATATATGGGAACATTAAAGAGAAAGAGAACAAGTTCCGACTATTAAATTGATGTGAGACCGATACAAATAAAACAAGTTAGGATATTTTTTCATATATAAGGAACGATTAAATAGAAAGAGAGCAAGTTGGGAGGATTTAAAGATTATTGTTAAACAAAGAATTATGCAGATAAGTGAGATGTAAAAAGCAACAAAAATATAAGAAAGAATTTGGTTAAACTGCAGAAGACCAGAATTATGGAAACATATAAGGAAATGGTGGGACATATACAGAGAACGAGGAGCACAAGAAATTCAAATAAGGTACTAAAACTAACACTAATCGGTAAAGAATAGTACGGTTACCCTAGGGTGCACTGAGGTGGAGGGGGGGATTTGAGGAGATTCCCATGCAGGCACAGACACGACGAAGAAGAGACGGAGTTCTCTTTTTTTCTTTATATGACAACAGCATTCGCTAAGATTAAGTAAACCAAGAAAGACTACATATATGGTCGTTGCTACCAATGCTGCACGACTGGAAAAAATATGTTACTAATACTGCAAGACTGGTATACTTTTGTTGCCGATTTACAAAGAAAAACCAAGATGATTGAGGCAGTTCTCCCTTAGACTGCTAACTTTACAACTGCAAAATAAAAATCGCCCAAAACTAGCAACAAACAACAACAATAACAACAAAAACAACAACAAAATCACTTATTGTGCTAGCAAATTCCTGCATTTAATTTTTTTTTATTAAATAGAACCTTTAAAGTATGCAAACACAGACACGACTATAACCTGATCTGTTAGGTAAGATTTTATTGAATAGTTTATTAATTTGCCAAAAATGATGCGTTAACGCTACCCTTTGTTTTACTTGATATGCGTGACTCATTTATGACCTCACAAATTATTCTCGATCATGTGTTGACGACTTAAGATTATGTTCATGTTTATTGTGGGTTTTTTGTTTGTTTGTTTGTTTTGGGAGTTTGTATGTTGTTTTATTTTCCAAAGAGGAGTTATTTATTCATGAAATAAATGACTCGGTCTCTTCTGTATGACTCGGTTTCATCCATACTGCTTTCCCGAACTTTGAACCAGCACATTGACGTTTGCTGGATTTAAAACGCTTGCAAACTGCATTATAACCATACCAATATGGAAGTTCAGAAATATTTATAATAGATTTGTTCTACTATGAAAACTCTCCATCATTGGATTCAAAGTTACAAGAGCTGTATTCACACAAGGATTACAAATATTTCACCTTTTTCGAATGAAGTTTGCGTCGGTAATACCCGGATGTGAGAAATCGACGATGTATCTTTTCCATACACGTCCATTTTCTAAAGTAAGATCTTAAAATAGACCCAAATACATGTAGCACAGAGTACGGACATTTTAACGCGCAAAGAGATTTAAAAGCATCTAAATATCAAGCGAAATACGCAATCTTGAACACTCGCATGAGACTGTCTTGATGTCGATGTTTCTGCTGTTTATAAAAAACTTAAGACATTGGTTGCTGAAGGGTTCTGAAAGGTGTTGTTGATACAACTATCATCAAAGGAACTATGTACCAAACATACAGGAGGCCTTGATTTCACCCTTGCATGTTTTTTTTTTCTTTTTTTTTCTTGCATTACACTCACATTTATCAGCATGATTTATCTAAAGCCGTCAAGTTTTTTCATGTCATGTTGTACTACAATATACAAACCATGCAAACACCAAATACACACATTTATTCTTGTATCAAATTGCTAAACACTTGTACCAGCAAAATAAAATCCATGCTACCATAAATTCTAGTAAATACTGCGTGTTATGACGTTTGCTCCTACCACTTGTACCAGCAAAACAAAATCCATGCTACCATAAATTCTAGTAAATACAGCGTGTTATGACGTTTGCTCCTACTTGTAAGTTAATTACTTGGTATTAATTATATCTTCACACCGCCGACTTCACACAAAGTCACTTAAAAGATAACAAAGCTTTACATGGCACACACAAAGATAGTTACAATATATACGCAAGATATAAAATAAAAGTTATATTGAAAATAGATTTATGCTTAAAGTTATTGAAGTAAATACAGCAAATATTACATAGATAACTACGAGCACGAACGATTTTTCGGGACAAGGAAATTTTAACTTTCAACAGGTTGTCCTTCCCGACATTTATATATTAATTTTATTATTTACTTTCAGTCATCACTATCATTCACGACATGGAATATCATAAAATAGCAAAATCCTCGATAACAAAATGTTTTTAATAAATATTTCACCAATCAAAGTAAGAACTTTACTTGATACAATAACAACTCAGTTAATCAACGTGTTAATAACTTTAGTTGTAAATGATTGCATTAAACTTCTCTTATAGCTTTTTTCTCAACCAATGCTCTTATTTGACTGACCTTCAATTAAAGTTTTAAATGTCGCCGAATGACCTTAATATAGATGCATGGTTAGTTCACGCTGGTATCACTGTGCCGTTAGCAAATATAATTACTCCATGGTTAGTTCACCTTGCGGTCACTGCCAATAATAATAAAATTATTCCACGTCTAGATCATCTTGCTGTCACTGTGTCCATAGAATAAACCTTACGCGAGATCATCGATCGCTCCGCCTACCAAATCACGCGACATATATCCTGCTAACCTCTGGTAAACATGGAGTATTTGGCAAATAAATGTTTATCTTTAGTGATATCCCTATTGAAATGATTTATAATTTTCTTAAAAGTCTAAAATTTCAAAGTTGCATAAATTATACTTCTGTAGACAACATTTATATTTGTAGTTCAAGTTCGTATAGTAATAACCTAAGTGAATATTTTAGTAAATAATAAATATCAATCTTAAAGCTGCAGGAGAACTTATTCATGTACAAGAAAATTCGCTCCAAAAGATGCTAATGTACTTAGTATATAATCTTATCCTTATTAAATTTATCTGGTTTATGTTCATGCTGCCTTGGAAAGAAAATGAATTACTGATTAATTTTAAAAATCATAAATAATGACTGGAAGTATACCGTTGGACATAAAATTAAAGTTGTACTGTTCCTCAGATGGAATTTTGATCAATGATGTCTGTTGATATAAGCAAGTAATTCATGCTGAATATATCGGATAATATTTATCGGAAACTATTGTTTTTGGATTTCTTTATTATTACATTTTTGTACCATCACCCCTCTTTCAGTCCAATGAAAATGTAAAGAGTCACTCAAGTGCCTGAAAGATCGAGACGTTTAATCATAGATTTTGAGACAAACCAACACTAAAACTTAAATTTTCAAACTTTAAAATAATGGAGTATGTGGTTCAGTGCTTCCTATACAAAAAATAATAATATACGTCAAAGCCCGAATGTTGGGGGTAAGGTTGGTGTCTCCACCCATATTCTAGACACATTTATTTTTACATATAATTTTCAGTTTCAATTCTTTTTTTTCCTTAGAGCCAGCGACGGGCCATGCGTTTCTACATACTTTTATGCAAATATCATCATTGTGATTGCCATCGATTATTTCCATATTCAGTTGATCGTACACGCAACCTCAAAAAGGTCTTTATCCATCGAAGTTGTGTCAATGTTTCTGGAAAGGAATACATCTAATTCCTCCATTAAGACGATCTGGATATCGACAATCAAAATAGCATGGTTCCCACGTCCTTCTTTTAATCCTTATCGTTCGAGAAATTAACAAATCATTTCCAAAGCGTGCAATATTTATCATAATCAATTCATTATTGCCACCAGCAGCTTGTCGGAGGAAAATGGCTGACGTAAAGAATGCCTGGAGGTGCGTTAAATTTACGCTGGTTGGTTGGTTAATTGATTAGCACGATTGACAAGATGCATTGGGTCAATTAGTCCTTGGCTACTCTTTCCCTAGCAGTCTTCCGGTTATTGAACCTGATGAAAATTTTGATTATAGGAGTCACGGTACTAATTCAATTCCCATAGTAAACATATGGAAACACCATCATATTTAAGATTCAATAACTTAAAATTTCTGGGTACTGATGATCAGACCTATATTTCTCCATGCACAACTATCCTTGGTGCAAGCTTTTGTGTGGAGAACACCATATGAGCCGCGGCATTTTCTTGACCTACATGTGCATGAAGTCCATGTTATTGATTCAGCACCAAGCGAATCAGGTGCTACTTTCATTATCGAGTAATCTTAAGTCAAGTCTTTAAAAATACTAAATTTGCATCAATAGAAATTTATCTATATTTTTTAAATATTACACATAGGATAAGCTTTCAAAAGATATTTTTAATAAAATTTTACTTTTCATTATTAACCAAACCAGTATATACTCTATTATTTCTTCACCCATTTTTAGACTGGTTCACAGTTCTTCCATTGAATTAGTACCGTGTGTCCTATAAGTAGATAAGGGTTCGCCGAAAATTACTCTCAAAACCACATTACGTCTAAAACCCAATACATACCACTTGGAAAAGAAAACTCATTTTCATGGATTGAAATTTTAAGAAGTCGTATGTGTAGCGAATTTCAATATAGCATAGCATATTAGTGAGAAAAAAATTGCAAAAAATATTTGACTATATTTTAAATTTTCAGGTTTGGGTAATTAAAAGTTATAAAATATGTCGGAGTGATTGCTGTTTTTGCGTTGACTGGAATGCGTTCGCCTTTAATTTATTGTCTTAAAATTTGACATTTTGGTGGTTTAAAATAAAATATTAGTCTAGAGAGACCATGTGAGTATTTCTTTCCATAATGACTGCTTTTGTAATAACAAATTTACAAAGGGGTGTTTGCCTATTAACCAAACCCACATTTCTCTATTTCCAAGAACTTGTTTGGTGGTGATTGTGGTGAGTGTGAGTACATTGTATTTTCCAGAAAAGAAGCACTTGAATTAAATAATTTGAAAAACGAATTGCAGTCATAAATGAAATACTGGACACAACACTAATATAATCAATTTGCTTAGATCTTGCAGCACGAATAAATCATTTCTAGATAAAAAAGATTAAATAGTTATCTATTGACCCCAAGACACAATAAGCTTTTTCTAAAACAATATTGACTAATGGAGAATTTAATTCTGGAAGGTTTCAAATGTTTACAAGAAAATTTTTTAGTTGCAATTAAAAGGTCAATTACTAAAATTAAAAACTAAAATTAACATATAAAATGTAGTAAACAACAAGAAGACACGGCATTTCCTTTGTGGTCTTTCCAGTGTTCTGGATTCAAATTGAGATAAACATTTGTTTATAAAAGCAACATCAATGATTCGGGTCGAGATCGAGATCGAGAGAGAGAGACTGTTTAAAATGATTTAATTGTACTCTGAATTTGCTTAATAATTATCATGTAGTCAAGTCGAATACGCCGACAGGCGCAAAATAATGGAGAACTAGTATTTGAAAATAATTTGAGGAGTTTGTTTGGTCCATTTAATTGTTTACCAAAGAGTATTATCGAGTTTCCTGTAATTATATTATTATAAACATCATAATCATATTAGTATAAACATCATACTGCATTTTCCTAAAATCAATCATGCTTTGAACGAGATCCTCATGGTAGTTGATCATTAGAAACAATCGTCTTTTATTTCCAAACACATAAATGTCCAAGAAAATTCAAGAGATATACTTTATCAATTAACACCCACTCGCCATCAACAATAGGTGACGTGCACTAAAATAAAACAATCTTTGAAAAGCTTATTGTTTCGAGACGGCCATCAAACAAATTGCCTGAAGCTAACATGGGAGCGAAAAGTCGGCGAATCCCTGATACCTATAAATATTACGTCAGAATGTAGATTAGAAGTTAAAATATAAATATTTACTCTTTATGTGTCGAAAGTTGCTTTAAATAGTCAACGTTCACATTATCGTCTCTGCGTGAGAAAAAGCGAAACTGACTTTGACAGTCAATGCAAGATGTAAATGATACATGCAATGGATGAAGAATCTGTAGTTATGAATGCAATGCACTACACATAAACGCTAAATAATTTATTTATATAACGTGTATTATGGTGAAATAGCAGGGTGTAAAACTTTAAGAACATAAAGCATTGATAACTGAACACTACCCCTTTTCTGTACATTAGCTCGCAATTATTTTAGTTTACCCAAACCACCAAACTTCCAATACAATGTTTAATTCTCGTACCCCTCTTTAATTGACTGGACTCAGGCTAGTACACTGAAAATCTTGTTTTGGGAGTTGGACATTCATGTACGTGTGTGTGCGTGTCTGAAATTCTAAATCTCCATCTACTACTCACAATAAACTGTATTTCTAAATACAGACCTTTAAAAACGTAGGTGATAATCGTCAGTAAGAAACACTACGTGGAATAAAATATCAAAGGTTTGAATTAACTCAAAATATTCGTTTCTCGTCCATTTTTGGGAATGTTAATAGAGTTTGTCCTTATCAAGACTTGTTCATATTGATCGAGCAAATATACTGTTTGAAGATCTTTCCCGTCTGTCATATGAAACATCCATCTAACGATCGAAGACGTCGATCGGAACATGACTTGCCAGCAATAAAACTAAATACATAACCCCATGCGACTACACGTGGGAACATTTCATTTCTCACGATAGCTTAGCAAAAAAAAAAAGCATATTGTTTCGTTTAGACGTTGTTTAACAGACTTTTCCCACAGTTGGCTCTTTCTTTTTTTTTTTCAATTTCCAACAGAGTGAATGTAAGTTACACTTCTTACAGAAGGTGCAGTGTGTAGTTTGTCCATAGCAACATTTACTGTCTACCCCATTCAGAAGGTGCCGGGTACAATTTGTCTATAGCAGCTTTCATTGAATACCACATTTCATTTAAAGACACCGGATACAGCTTGTCGATAGCAGCAATCACTGAATACCCCATCTCCGAGAAACCGGGTACAGCTTGTCGAAAGCAACAGCCACTCTCTACCCTTCTGAACTTTAATCGATCGATAAGTCATGAACTATGGGAGAGAGCATTAATTGTATACTATACTGGTAATTGATACGTTTTACTATATTTCAGTACGAACAATCATTTTATGAAATACGAATAAGTCAATAATTGCACGAATTTAAATTTATTTATCAAAATGGCGATTTAAATGATTGCCTTCAACATGTACAACAATAATAGCTTTAGTAGATGATATATCAATTTCATCTAGAATGAACGATAAAATGTCAACTGTACAAGAAATGATAATAAACTTAATTTTACGACTTAAAATTTAAACATGAGGTACAAATCATACACTGCTAAAATATAAATAGTTTTCATAAAATCCTAAAATCGATCATAACATATATACACTGTTGTAGAAAATATTAATTTTCACGAATTGTTATCACAAATTTAATAAACATACACCTCACCAATCTGGTACATTTTTATAAGGATATTTTATATATATATATATATATATATATATATATATATATATATATATATATATATATATATATATATATATATATAAATAAAGACCTACGCAAATCGTTGCAAGAGATCGTTCCCATCATTAGAATATGTTTGAAATTTATACATCATTAAAGAGAGTGTAAGGACATACTTATAACAAAATCTCAATAGACTCACTGCTCAAGAAAGTCCCTCACAAAATTAAAACGTTATCTACCCTGGAATGCAACACTATTGGGAATGGAAAGGATACTGGTGTAAGTGGGTGGGAGGATGGGGAGTCTCACTTCCAGGAACAGAGAGAAAGTCAGATCTAAATCAAAATAATTCTTTAAAAAATCGAAATATGTTAAAAATTGTAATTATCAAGTGTTATAAAAACTAAAGAATTTGCAATTAACGTTGTAAAGAGAGTATATGCTGGGTGTAAGAACTATAATTTGATCCTTCTATTTTGAGGTACCAAAGAAGTATATTTACATTGTTTGAGGTACTAAAGGGCACTAGCACATTTGCATTGCTAGCGGTACTAAATACACTAGCACATTTGCATCGCTAGCGGTACTAAATACACTAGCACATTTGCATCGCTAGCGGTACTAAATACACTAGCACATTTGCATCGCTAGCGGTACTAAATACACTAGCACATCTGCATCGCTATTGGTACTAAATACACGAGCACATCTGCATCGCTATTGGTACTTAAGTACACTAAAACATTTGCATCACTATATGTACTAAAGTACACAAGCTTATTTGCTTTGCTAGAGGTACTAATGTACATTGGCACATCTATATCTCTAAAAGTATTAACGTATACTACTAGTGCATTTGTGTCACTAGAGGTACTAATGTGCACTATCTTATACGTTTCGCTAGAGATACTAAAGGTGCTCTAGTGTAAATGTGTCGCTAGAGGTACTAATGTGCACTAATACGTTTGCATCAAAAGAAGTACTAAAGTACACTAGCACATCTGCATCGCCAGAAGTAACGAGAGATCATTAAGTTACTGTTCAAGATTTAAAAAATGCCTTCAAAAACATTACATGTTGCGTCTATTCAACTATCATCTTTGTAGAAATTAAATAAAATTTCATTTCGCTAACCCCATCCCACAACTGGATGGGCGAGTGGTTAAAATTTAAGCAAATGATTGAACAATGTTGTATCAAAAGCTACATCGGATCAAGTGTTGGAGGGGAGTTTGTGTTCCAAAATTTCAAAATGACCCTGACTTCCCTTTAAATGCAAAAATCTATTATCTATTTACTCAAACTGTGCATAATACTCAATAAGCGTGCACAAGAAAGAAACGATGGTCAAATTTCAAGTCACCAGTGACTAAACGTGTGTGTGTGTGTGTGTGTGTGTGTTCTTATTTAGCTGGGGGACCCGATTTGACCCTGTATCGCAGCCACTGCAATGTATGACAAATAATTTTGGATGGTAGTATCAAACAAATATGTAAAATTTCATGTTTCGAATCTTAGTATAATTCAATGACACTTAAATTATACCTGAATTTCCACTTTAAGTAGTGATGGTACTGGTTTTCTCATCTAAAGGTGATTCCTGTCTAAACCTCAGTAAATAATAAATATAACATAGAGTCGAGTAGCTTCGAGACGTTCTTGAAACACCCAAAATCAGTTCAAACTTTTATTCTTCGGACGTGTGAAATATTTACACAAGGAAAATGTTTCATTCAGCAATGTTTCGGCTGTTGATCACAAAATATAATCCTTTTTTCTAAGTAGGTCTTAGCACAGGACAAGACAAGACAAACACGAAATGCCTGCAGCTTCTTAGGCGCAGTCACTAAATCGGATGTTCTGATGTTCATGTCACCGTCCTCGTGCTGCTCTGTACAAATGCACCGCCTTCATATTAGCATTATTTCCCATCATGCATCTATATCTTCTATATCCACTTACGATGGAATGGTCGCGAAATTTCCCGCCTAAAATGTTTGCATATGTTGTCAACATTACCCTTTCGTCTGCAGTGAATGATGCCATGAAATTGTCTGTCTGCAAATTGATTCCTTCTTGGACAGTTGATATAAATGACGGTTTGCTTAAGGTCATCTCCAGTGTCTTGCTGTGATGAAGAACGTCATAATCTGAAAACATTAAAGATTGTAAATGTTCAGTTCAACTTAATAAAATGGGTTTGATAGCAACGCAAATACTTGAATAAAGGGTCTGATGGACAAATGACTATAATGAAACTGTTAGTAGAGGAGAGATTTGAGTGATCAGAAAAATGATATATTGGAGAGAGTAGACTTTGTTTGTTTAGGGTGGGACAATGGCAAATATAACAGCCTGGGCCGTAGAGAGCGATCACAGGCCGTGGGATAAGAAACAGGCAAAACTTTCATAGTTCTTTTAAAAAACAAATTTTTTCTTTGATAAAACTAAAAAGTGATGTTCATCCCGGGACCCCTTACGGGTCGTGGCCCGGAGAATATATCAACGGTTGCCCCCCTCTCTCTTGTCGGCTCTGAACACTGCTAAATAATTTAGTCTCTTTTTTATGATATGTTTAAAAGCTTGAAAACGTCGGTCTCTTCATTTTGAATTTACTCGTCGTATTGAGGCTCAGCATTATGAACGGATTTCAGCTAGCATCGAGGTAAGAAAAAGGTTACTTAAAATAGATCACAACATATGTCGGCATTGCTGACCACAAAACTGAATGTTTTCTTTTTAAAGCTTGGAAATTAGGCTTGCGTACGTTCTTGTTTCAGCGAGATTTAATGTAAAAAGAAATTTGCCTAACAAAGAATTTCAATGACTGGGCAAAATGTATCTTTCCTGGACTGTTCCACTTCGAATCAAGTTTATCTCCAATTCATTATGATGATGTAATAACTGATAAATTGCTTATGATGGTGTAATAGCCAATAAACGCTTCTGCTAGATCTTACACGGATTGCCTAATTATTTTGGATGCTCTAAGACTTATATAAATTTAGACATAAGAATAGAATGTTGGAAGCTATTCCTGTATTTGAGACTGGCTACAATAGTATTAGGAAAATGCCAAAAGCTTAGACGTTTTGCGAAAAAGGATCAGACAGGACATCGGTGTAGGTAACCAAAACATTTTCAAAAGTAGAATTGGCGAATGCGAATAAGAACCATGATTATTCAATGTGATATCTGTTATGTAAAAACTGATAGGAAAAAAAACACAATTTTATACAAATATGGATGAATATGGAAGACAGCCATAGCAGTATAAAAAAGCGGTGTCGCATGTGAAAAATTCACAACTGTTTCTGGGCAAAGAAAACATTTCCAAATCGAAGGGTCATGAGGTGGTAGTTGATCGGCCACTCTCCTTACATGTTATTCTCATCGCTAAAGACAACAAACAGGATGTCCTTTCTGCGGATGGTTCTCGTTTAATGTGTCCGGTTGAACAAAGTTTTCACATGTCTAGTCTGCTAACAAAGACCTAAAATCGTGTGCCAATCAAATCATTCATTTGGATGCTCGTCAAATATATATATATATATATATATATATAGATATATATATATATATATATATATATATATATATATATATATATATATATATATATATATACCCGAAACAGACTTAATAAGTTCCGGTGTTTCTTTTTTAATCCGATCACTTCTCTTTAGGCATTATGGGATTACGAACTATCAGCAAAATTTACTTACCTCCGAAATTGTCGAGCTTAACAACGTGCCAAAATACGCACATCCGATCCGAAAATCAAGATTTTGATATTGGAAGTGCTCCAAAAAGCATTGACATTTGTAAGCTCTGACACACACATACTAACACACCATTTGTTTTAAAAAAAAATTGTTCTTATCTTAGATTTGCTTCCAAGTTTATATTAGACTGACATCAGTAAGTCATGAAAATCAACAAAGTAATGAGGCCACTTGTTTTTGACCTAATTTGTTGTTCTTAACATACAGACGTGACCTCAGAGCTGGTCGGCGTAGGGATAATATACAAAACTGGATAGTATTCGCCATTTAGCAGTCTCTTGTTTATCGACTGGGGCACAGAGTGTAGCCAGGAAATGCATTAAGTTAGTAGTCCCCAACCTTCGGGTCGCGGACTGGTACCGGTCCGTGGATCAAATGGTTCCGGGCCGCCCAAGGAAAATTAAATTATTCGATGTTATTCACTGTGGTGTATTTCTCTCGGGTTTGTGCGGCTTTCCATCGATGAGAAGTTAACCGGGAGCTGAGAGACGTCACCTAAAGCCGCACTAATACCGTGCATGCGCAAAATATCGTGATATCAAGGTGGTTTTAGATCACGTCTGGAGCTGAGCGGATGCAAGAGGCAGTGGGGTTGTAGCTTTGGTGGAGAGAAGGTGTGTATCACACTTCTCTCTATTCACCGGTACTTGTTTAACAGTGCTTGGCTTGGTTTACGTGTATATTGTGTTTACTCAAATTTAACCCACACCTTAGCAAAAATGAGTACGAAACAAACGTCGTTAGAAAGTTTCCTTGGGGAAAAGAAAAGGCCCAGTGAAGAGACAGAAGAAGAGCCTTCAACATCAGAAAAACAAAACCTTTAAAAGACAATACCACGAGTCCTACTTGAAATATGGATTTATTGGGACAGGATTCCCACGCACCAACCCCGCTCTGCATAGTTTGCGGTGACCAACTCTCTAATAAAGCAATGAAACCTTCAAAACTGCCTCGCCACTTCAACACCAAGCACCCTGGATTAAAAGACAAGCCACCACCCTGGAGTATTTTGAAAGAAAAAACGGAAACGCGAAGGACAGAACAAATTTATGAGGGCCACCACATCAATAAAGGAGAATGCACTGAGAGCATCATATCTGGTGGCTAACCGTATTGCTAAGGCTAAAAAACCATTCACTATCGGTGAAGAATTGATCTTACCCTCCACTAAATATATTTGCCGTGAACTTCTAGAAGAGGCTGACAAATGTGCCTTTGTCGGCTAGCACTGTGACTATTGGCATTGAGGAAATAGCAGAAGACGTTGAGACACAATTGTTGGAGAGGATTAGTACATCACCGTGGTACGCACTCCAAGTTGACGAATCTACAGATATCGACAACAAGGCAATACTTCTTGTTTATGTGTGATATCTATATCAGGACGATGTGCATGAGGATCTGTTACGTGCACTATCTTTGCCAACCAATACCACAGGAGAACTGTTCAAGTCACTGGATGGTTATATATCAGGACAACTAAAATGGTCCTTTTGTGTCGGCATATGCACAGACGGAGCTGCTGCCATGACCGGACGACTGTCTGGTTTAACTACTCATATTAAGGAAGTTGCACTTGAAAGTGAATCTACGCATTGTATCATTCACAGGGAAATGCTGGCAAGCCGAAAAATAGCACCGGAATTTAACAGCGTATTGATTGATGTCGTTAAAGTTATTAACCACATCCCTTAACTCGCGCCTGTTTCAGCAGCTTTGTGAGAAAATGGACGCAGAGCAAAGATGCTTTTTCATATACACAGAAATAAGATGGTTATCCAGAGGAAAATCGCTAACCAGAGTATTTGAAATACGAGAGCCAGTGCAAAGATTTCTCTCAGAAAAAAGTCACCGCTGGCAGCACATTTCAGTGACAATGTATGGGTCGCAAAACTGGCTTACCTGTGGGACATATTCAGCCTGCTCAATGAACTCAATCTGTCCTTTCAGGGAAAATGACAACTGTTTTCCAGTTGGCAGACAAAGTAGCTGAATTTAAAGCCAAACTGGAGTTGTGGGGACGGCGCGTTAACAGAGGCATTTTGGACATGTTTCACATATTAGCGGGGATATTTGGCGAGACTGAGCTTGAGCATTCATTCTCCCAGTTGGTGCACGGTAACCTGTCTTTGCTTTGAAAAGAGTTCGAACGCTACTTCCCAACTAAAAAAGACCCACGAACTGGTAAGGAATGGAACCGCGACCCATTTCTCAACAAACCAGGCGAATCTAGCATGTCCGTGCAAGAAGAAGATCAACTACTGAAGATTGCAAATGACTGCGGCCTTCAAACTACGTTCGAGTCAACAACTCTGTGTTCTGGATTAAAGTCATGGCGGAATACCCTGAGACTGCCACCACATCACTTAAATCTCTATTGCCACTTCCAACATCCTATCAGTGTGAAGCGGGGTTTTCTGTAGTGACAGCGACCAAAACAAAACAACGGAATAAACTGGACATAAGTAACACACCTCAAGCGTCATTGTATCCTATTACCCCCAGATAGAACCTTCTCGTTGCAAAGAAGCAAGTTCAGGGTTCTCATTGATTTTAGCGTTCTAGCGAGTTAAAATGTTAAATCACTTTATATTCCTTTTCTGGTGTAACTATTTTTTAAAGGCTTGTTTAAATACAATTAAATTAAAATTATTAAATCAAAACATTCTAAAATATAAACAATCAACGTCCCCTACCCTCAGCGGGCAGCGGTAAAATTATCTAACGTTGACAGGTCCGCGGCGATAAAGAGGTTGGGGACCACTGCATTAAGTATATAACTTACTTTTAAAATCTCCACCAATAGTGACGTCTGTGGACGATGCCCCATTGCATGCAGCCAGGTTAATGCTCATTCGGACGGCTTTTCCTTTCTTTAAGGATGAACGAAGGGCTCCAAATGTATGAATAGGTTTCATGCCTTTGAAAGGATCCATGTGAAACTTTATATCACCATGGCTGAAATAATAATAATAATAATAATAATAATAATAATAATAATAATAATAATAATAATAATAACAATAATAATAGTGAGTCACAATTCGTTGAATTTGTCAACGTGGAAAACTGTATATATACTATGTGGCGATATATGTACATGCATAAAGTATAAGGATTTAAGACACTGATGAACGCTTTTACTAACACTAACACACAGAAAACACAATAATATCAGAATGTATAGAAATCAGTTTAGAAATCAGGGGAAAAAATATCTTTCCAAGATCCGTGTATTGGTATTGAGAAACTACGAGTAAAAATGTACCTACTGTCAATAACATTGCTACGACCCAACTACGCCCTACCCCTCACGCATAGCAAGTCAACAAATACGAGTTGCAATCAAATATCACACATATAGCTTATATTCTTTTCCAATTGCAAAAACTGACTTGATTAGAGCTAAGGTTTGCTGGCTTTAAATGTACTTTTTTAAAGGAAGAAACAAACCAGCTCGTGAACAAATTTTATTACCTGGAAGATATTAATTTTGAATGATATTGAACCCAAGATGTACAAAAGAAAATCATTTTATAAAGTCCCAAATGGTAATTAGGACATATACATAGGTAACGTTTGTTTTTCATGGTGTCAACGGCACTTTTGGCGTATCATTAAATATTATATGTCACAGAAATAGGACCTTTGTCTTTCCCAAAGATTAACAAATAATGCATAACGGTCTGTCCTGGGTGTGTATCTAACTCGTTACTTTTGTATAACGAGTCCAAAGTTTTATCAGCTGAGCTGCAGAGATTACGTGCATTGTCAAGGTGAATTCTACATCCTATGATGTGATTTCCAAATGTGCAATCAGCAGAAAGTCCAGAGGTTCGTGGGACTGACATATACCATGTATGTTTCCACAGAACGGTATGGGTTAAAACACTCTAAATATACGCAGTCTTCTTAGGTCTAAATGTTTTGAATGCATACATTACTGAAAATGACCGGTTTTCTCATCAGGCGACCATCCAAGAGACATGCTATAGGAAACACGAAATCCATTAAGTTGTCATTGATGTCATACATGTTATCCACAAGCAGAAGTCGGTATTTCTTCATTTGAAGAGTTGATTTACTTTGTATTAATTATACTACCTGCATTTGCTCCTGAGCTGATCGACTCGATATTAATTATAATACCGACACTAGCTTGAAAAGTTGATTGACTCTATATTAATTATAATACCGACACTAGCTTGAAAAGTTGATTGACTCTGTATTAACTATAATACCGACACTAGCTTGAAAAGTTGATTGATTCTGTATTAATTATAATACGACACTAGCTTGAAAAGTTGATTGACTCTGTATTAATTATAATACCGACACTAGCTTGAAAAGTTGATTGACTCTGTAATAATTATAATACCAACACTAGCTTCATTTGAAGAGTTCATTTTACTCTGCATAAATTATAATGTTTGCACTAGCTCAGTTTGAAAGTTAATTTAATTTGTAATAATTTTAAGACATACACTAGCTCATTTTAGAAAGTTGATTACCTCTGTATTCATTTTTATACAGTTTTATTTGAAAGTTAATTTACTCTGTAATAATTTTAATGCATATACTAGCTTCATTTGAAAGTTAATTTACTCTGTATTAATTTGAACATATACACTAGCTTCATTTGTAAGTTGATTTACTCTGTAATAATTTTAATGCTTACACCAGCTTCATTTGTAAGTTAATTTACTTTGTATTAATTTTATTACCTACACTAGCTTCCTTTGTAAGTTAATTTACTCCGTATTAATTTTATTACCTACACTAGCTTCATTTGCAAGTTAATTTACTTTGTATAAATAATAATAATACCTACACTAGCTTCAGTGAAAAAACATAAGGAGACAAGTTAATAGGCTGTGTTTGTATCATAAAAATAATAACATGTAACCATATTTTTTGCTCGTTTCGAAATAAACGACTGGATGAGTGATAAGAAAATCGAACGTTTTCATTTACCAAAACACGGTTCTCACCTTGTATGAAAATAATATGGATTAACTAACTGAATTCTAGTGAAATTGTAATAAATGTTTTATGACATATCATCTGAATTTCTGATCAAGAAGGCGAAGAATGATCAAACACTATGAGCCTATCAATTATTATTGACGGACTCGCAAGTGCGAGCATTTTGCTAAATTTCTTTGCCGACTATTTGTATGTGTGTCTGACAAGCTTGAAGCGTTTAAGGACATGCATTTAATTTTATAAAGTTTTAATTATCAGTCCTACCTGCTGTCCGGATTGTACAGTGTACAACTAGCAATGAACACTGTTCTGATTTGCGAGGTATCCGGATCTGAGTGTATTACAGTTACTGTGACGCTCCCGTTTCTATGAACCGTAACTTCCCGTGTGACTTCTTCTAACCCTGTAAAAGTGTAGAATACATGCAGACATATGAAAGAAATAAGTTTCGAATTAAATAGATCAATGATGTAGTAGTCCATGGTTGTCAATGTATCCTGTGTACATATGTATGTACGTATCCAGAAATACTAAATAAATATAATTTTAATCCAACCCAAACCTGAGCTGTGTTCTTTTTCAAAACATTCATGTATTTAAATACTATTGATGAGAGTTTGAAAACGCTTAACTTGGCCGGCTTAGATTTATTTGCTTTACTTTGTTATGTATACTTGACATAGACGAGAGAGAGAGAGAGAGAGAGAGAGAGAGAGAGAGAGAGAGAGAGAGAGAGAGAGAGAGAGAGAGAGAGAGAGAGAGAGAGATTTTTAACGTAGCTTTTAACAATTTGTTAGTCACATCGCTACGATGTCTGCATTGTTGCAGTTTATAGTGAAGTCTAGCACTGAGGCATCATCATTCCGCAGACATGTAGCACAACCATATTGACTAATGGAGAATTTAATTCTGGAAGTTCCAAATGTTTACAAGAATAAATTTTAGTTGCAATTAGAACGTCAATTACTAAAATTAAAAACTAAAATTAACATATAAAATGTGGTAAACAACAAGAAGACATGGTTTATCCAGTGTGGTCTTTCCATTGTTCTGGACTCAGACTGAGATGAACATTTGTTTCCAAAAGCAACATCAATGATTCGGGTCAGCTAGAAAATGGCATCGAGAGAGAGAGAGAGAGAGAGAGAGAGAGAGAGAGAGAGAGAGAGAGAGAGAGAGAGAGAGAGAGAGAGAGAGAGAGAGAGAGAGAGAGAGATCGTGCGTACACTTACCAGTATCTGACGTAAACAACTTCCTACGAGAAAATTGTAGATAATCATGATAACGTCCTTGATGACTTCCTATAACGTAGACGTCAATAAGATCTCCAAATGAATATCTATTAGGCGGATTGCCTTCAATTGTTTTACATCCAGACAGATCTGCAAAGAAGTTTACGTCACGTCCGCTGTTTAAAGCGTCCGTTATAGATTTGTAATTGTTAAGATGCCACACACTATGCATGGGTGTTTGAGACTTTGTTTTGGATCGTGGAGCTTTCTTGGACTTCACCGAGGTGTGACTGGTTGTGCTTTCGGCTTCGTCAGACTGTGTATATTTAACCCTGCGAATTGAAGTTTTGGAACATATGCAGAAAATGGCACAGAAAATTGCACAGAAAATTAGAAGCAAAATCTATCCAGAACCAAGAATAAAATACAATCTTTCGATTGAATTGTGAAAAAGCGAATATGTTTCATCATCATCATCATCATCATCATCATCATCATCATCATCATCATCATCATCATCATCATCATCATCATCACTTATTATTAACGACTTGAAGGCTCAGAAAAGCAGTATGTATACATATGTTCGTCTATCTACACACACGCGCGCGTGCACTTGTATGTGTTTATGACCTGTGTTTACGTCGATGTAGCCGTCAGATAGTTTATTTGAGAGTAATTCGTTTTTTTTTTATCCAAAGAATGTAACTTTTAAGATAATAGTGCACCTTCAATTTGTTTCCATGAGTTTTAGAACCAAATTACACAACAAAGCCAAATGTTACAGGTAAGCATTGTAATTTCTAATATATACTGAAACAGATTTTTACTGCCAATACGTTTCATAATTCAAATTTCTTTTGGGAGAAAACGAACAGTTTATATACCAGTAACAAATGCATAAATTAATTTACACGAGTAATATAAATGGTTGCAAGATATGTATGGTGAAGTATAAAGTTTTATCTTAATGAAGCTTTATATAAAGATTAAAAATTTTATGTCTTTCTATTCAAATTTTCTCAAATTATTGGCAACTCCATGATTGAAAGGTGAAAATTCAGAAGTTTAGAAATCTGAAGTTTAGAAATTGCAAATCTGAAGTAAGACCTTTGTGTAAAATCTGTATAACTCAAACTACACCCACTAATCAAAAGGGAACTAAAAATTATGTTAACCATACCTAAGAGAAAAAATACTTTTAAATATCCATGATAACCACTGGGAAAAACCTGGAAAATTATCTTTTCTTAAAAAAAAATCAAATACTTGCAGACCGTAACCTGAAGTTACACATGCACGTTGTAAGAAGACAAATGGATGCTCATTATGTACTGTACGATCCATTATCAGATGATGTTCCGGATGAAGTCTTAAACTTTTTCAACTAATTCAGTCTGTACGGCAATTCCTGGCCTTGCATTTTTGTCGTTTTACTTACAGTTCTTCTTTTTTACCCCTTATCATTATTTGCTGAATTTGTGTCAGAGAGTATGCAGCGTCTGGAATCTTTTGTCTCAGAGAGCATGTTTACATTTGGTTGGAGGGGTTTGCCTTGGTATGTATGTATGTATGTATGTATGTATGTATGTATGTATGTATGTATGTATGTATGTATGTATGTATGTATGTATGTATGTATGTATGTATGTATGTATGTATGTATGTATGTATGTATGTATGTATGTATGTATGTATGTATGTATGTATGTATGTATGTATGTATGTATGTATGTATGTATTTATGTATGTATGTATGTATGTATGTATGTATGTATGTATGTATGTATGTATGTCTGTATGTATGTATGTATGTATGTATGTATGTATGTATGTATGTATGTATGTATGTATGTATGTATGTATGTATGTATGTATGTATGTATGTATGTATGTATGTATGTATGTATGTATGTATGTATGTATGTATGTATGTATGTATGTATGTATGTATGTATGTATGTATGTATGTATGTATGTATGTATGTATGCATGCATGCATGCATGCATGCATGCATGCATGCATGTATGTATGTATGTATATGTGTGTGCGTGCGTGCGTGTTGCTTGCTTGCGTGCGTATGTATGTATGTATGTATGTATGTATGTATGTATGTATGTATGTATGTATGTATGTATGTATGTATGTATGTATGTATGTATGTATGTATGTATGTATGTGCGTGCGTGCGTGCGTGCTTGCTTGCTTGCGTGCGTATGTGTGTATGTATGTATGTATGTATGTATGTATGTATGTATGTATGTATGTATGTATGTATGTATGTATGTATGTATGTATGTATGTATGTATGTATGTATGTATGTATATGTGTGTGCGTGCGTGCGTGCTTGCTTGCTTGCGTGCGTATGTATGTATGTATGTATGTATGTATGTATGTATGTATGTATGTATGTATGTATGTATGTATGTATGTATGTATGTATGTATGTATGTATGTATGTATGTATGTATGTATGTATGTATGTATGTATGTTTCCAAAGCAAGTCTCAATTTTCTTGCTTACTCATTTGGTCCTATCTTGTGTATCTTGACGAGGTTGATGGGTACAGTCAGCTCTACTTTTTTGTTCCCATCTGTCAGATAATTCCAGACTTCGTTCAGTTGCAAGCTAGTAGAGGTCAAGGTTGCCATTACAGATATGCGGATCTAAAAAAAACAACAATGTTTTTATCAGGTCTTAGAACGAACAATTAAATTATCACTTAATAGATAATTCATTTCACACTAGGGTGTGGGTCCGTAGCTCCTGGTACATAAAACTAGCTTAATTCCGTGTCCAGTTAACTGCAGTCAGGACATATACTGGGGTACACAATATGCTTAGAACATAGAGATTAAACAATTAAAGAAATGATAAGCCTAAAAGTAATGTTCAGGGACGGATCCTTAAATATCGTTTGGAAGAGGCATAAACAAGTACGTATTTGTTTTTGAGATGGAACTCCACAATTAGGCCCAGAGAGTGAAGCCCACAAAAGGTTAGTCGTTGAAGCATTTCCAAAGCATACCTTTAAACATAAGAATGTAAAGAAAACTTACTCTCGTAGTTATTGTTGTTCGTTAATGTTTTTTGTTGGGGTTGGGTGGATGGGACGCATCTGCTATGTTTCCAATCTGAGATCCGTCCATGATGCTTACGAATTTTTAATTATGAATGTATCAAAAGCATTCAAGAAACAAATCGTATAATTACCGAAACATTATTTATATCTAAGAGTGGCGTGCCTCGGTAACCTAATCTTGAAAGAGAGACGGTTTATAACAGTAAAAAAAACAACAGGATTTAAACTTTGAAGACTACGCACGATTTATAACTAGAAATACATATTTGTCACTGTTAAAGTGTAACGTGCTTCTTCTCATCATACAAGTTATAATGAAACTGGCCAATGGGAAAATATACCACTCACGGTAAGAAGATGTAGTGACAACAATTATATTGGAGACAAGCAACAGTATTATGTGTTAGTCCTCTTTTGCGAGAGAAAATATTTTGAAGCCATTCAACTAAAACTGCACGAGCTATATTTTACACATAATTTCTCTTCATAATTTTTCACAATATATCAGTTTTATATTGAAACCGATATCATAAACAATTCCTTATCTAAACATAGATTTGTGCGAGTATTAGTTTTGTTAAAATAATACTTCCGCCCTGCACTCTATGACAATTATTCTTGCAAGCTAATCATATTCAACTAGACCTATCATGTACAATGAGCGATGGACATTTTTCCAAATTTGCATAATAGTCACTTATGCAAATACTGCAACAAACATTCCCTCTTTTGCTCAGACTGACATATGAACCGTTACTAGTATTGCTTACATTAACATCACCATTGCCATTTCAACCTTTATTTCGCCATGTCTAAATAAGAAGAGACCTAAGACATTCGTCATAAATAAATATCTGTTCTGCTCTTTTTAAACATTAATTTGCATTTTGCATTAAAAAAAGGTTCACAGATTTTCATCGTTCAATGAACATCTGTAGATCCAAATATGCTTGTATTTTGGGGCGTCTATACCAGATGTAAGTATTATGGGAAAGGAAAGGCGAGTCGGATGTCTCTTGTCTACAGCCTGTTACTTTTAGAATAGGAAAGAACACGTAAATTAGAGGCCTCTTCCCTAGATGCTTGCAGTTCTATTATATGAAAGAACAGGTGAGTCCAATGCTTCTTGCCTACAGCCTCCTTGTACGTCTGTTATAAGGAAGAACAGGAAAGCTGGATGCCTCTTGCATGCATCTCTGTACTTTTATTATGGGGAAGAAAAAGTGATTGGGATGCCTCTTGCCTACATTCTTGTACTTTTTTTATGGGACAGACAATGCGACTCAAATGACTCTTGCCTACATCCTTGTACTTTTATTATGGGACAGGCAAGGCGACTCAGATGCCTCTTGCCTACATCCTTGTACTTATATCAATGGACAGGCAAGGCGACTCAGATGCCTCTTGCCTACATCCTCGTACATTTATAATTGGACAGGCAAGGCGACACTGATGCCTATTGCCCACATCCTTGTACTTTTATCATGGGACAGGCAAGGCGACTCGGATGCCTCTTGCCTACATTCTTGTACTTTTATCATGAGACAGGCAAGGCGAATCGGATGCCTCTTGCCCACATCCCTGCACTTTTATCATGGGACAGGCAAGGCGACTCGGATGCCTCTTGCCCACATCCTTGTACTTATATCATGGAACAGGCAAGGCAACTCGGATGCCTCTTGCCCACATCCTTGTACTTTTATCCTGGGACAGGCAAGGCGACTCGGATGCCTCTTGCCTACATCTTTGTACTTATATCATGGAACAGGCAAGGCAACTCGGATGCCTCTTGCCCACATCCTCGTACTTTTATCATGGAACAGGCAAGGCAACTCGGATGCCTCTTGCCCAATCCTCGTCCTTTTCTTAGGGGACAGGCAAGGCGACTCGGATGCCTCTTGCCTACATCCTTATTACTTATATCATGGGACAGGCATGGCGAATCGGATGCCTCTTGCCCACATCCTTGTACTTTTTTCATGGGACAGGCAAGGCAACTCAGATGCCTCTTGCCCAAATCCTTGTACTTCTATTATGGGGAAGAACAGTTGAGTTAAATAACTTGTTTTCAGTTTTTATTATATGGTAATGAAATATGTTTAAACCAACAACTAATTCAAACCATCTTTCTGTTATTATTCGCCAATTTATATGAAATTGTACAGTTTCCATGAAGCAATAGCTAAAATATGTCCTTCAAATAATCATATAATTTTAAGTTACCTTTAACTGAAATCAGTTAGTTGAAGAAGACAATGCAGTCAGATGGATATGTATCAGAGGCAGTTAATTTGAATTAAAGAGCTAAAATTTAAGCACAGTAGAAAAAGCATACCATTTCCATCAGTAAAGACCCAATCAGACATACCGTAATTACCATAACCCTATCAGTCAACAGCCAACATCATATACTCAGAACTTCTGTTACATAGTTCAGTGGCAGACCATGGGTACATATTTAAATGGAATTTAAAGATTGAACCAACGGTATAGAGCTTGATCGACCAATGAATTATGCGATGGATTATCATGGTCTCCGTTGTCTGTAGTTGTGTCCCCTTTATTTTCAAGTTTAACTATTAAAGTCACCAGTTATATGTTTGCAAATTCCAACAAACTCTCACCTGGATATGTGAGTTATCGGAAGTTTATATATATACTCATAAAGAGGAAGATACTGCTATTTCAACAACGTATAAAACAAAGTACAGTTCATTTGGAAATAAATTTAATCACACGAATTATATTTACTATCTGAGTCGATTGCATGCAGTCAAAGACACGAGCTAAAAGAAAATTCAAGCTGATTAATTGTGATAATCATTAAAAATTCTCAGGCACGATCTTTAGTAATAGTAGAATCTGCCTCAGTAGATGCAACAAACGGTAGTAGTAGTAGTGGCAGTAGTAGTAGTGACATATTCATCTATGTAATGAATGTGTAATTACATCTGTAATACACGTATCAGGTAATTTAACTCATAATTCGCAATCATAAAATACTTCTATATCAAGATATATGAAATCGTGTAAGCAAATTACACACTATTAACTCGCAAGGTTTAGTCTACATTGGACCTGCTAGAAACGACTCGTATCCCTTCAAAAGGTCAAACACGTAATTACTGATGGGTTCTTAGTTTGAAACGACATATTTTAGTCATAGGATCAGGAAACGCTTCCGTCCTCATTTCTGTACCACCACGGCTTTGCCATCATCGTATGTTTATGTAATTACTTCCCCGCTGCATTACTTGCATGAAGAAGCTTAAAGTTTCATCCAAAACTGACGAAGATCTGGCCCTTCCCTAAACTGGCAGATCAAGTGCATGTACATGTACTTAAATTTCTAATTAGGAGACTTCGAATTATGGCAGGATCAATTTTGAACTTGCAAGCAAGTTTCCTAATTTATGCACAATAAATGATAATAATTTAGGTTCTATATGGACTACACTGGCCATAAACCTTCCTAAGGCTGCATCTTTAGCATCAGTACCGTCTTCTATTAGGTGCAAACCACTATGTCCAACATATGGGGAACGACAATTTGCCGCCATAATTTAAGTTTTCACAACTTCCATTGGACTATTATATATATGCAGGGTGTTTTAGCAGGGTGGGTAGAAATATCCTCATGAACCGCTAATACGCCATGCAACGATTTTATCGTTGTTTGTAAATAATAATCAGCACAAACAACAAGCATTAGAAGTTTGAAGTTGTTTATTAAAAAAAAACACGAACTGGCGAGATCCAAATATTGCCTCTAATGGACGTAACAGACAAAACTTAATTAACTTGAGTCCGCACATACGCTGACCCTGTTTTTAGTATTTCACAAAAATGTAAACTTCCAAGGTAATTTTAATTGCATGTATGAAAGAATGGGTCAGATTGAAACCAAACAGTTGTGCTCGACAACTTATTTCCGTTATTGCTGACCGTCGTTCAGAGATGCAAGCATGTGTTTGATTCAGAGGTCCTTGTTGTGAAATAACGTCTACATATTTTGTGGATCATACCCAGCATATAATAAAAAAGACAAGGACGGACTGCAGCATATTGGCTACTCTTGGGAAGAGTTTTATAATATAATCATCCTTTAAAGAGTGTTGTTTTTACATTTTTATCGGTCAAAATCAACAAACATATGCCACTTTGCTACCTCCTGTCATAAATTAGCTATTGTTTAATACCACCATCAACAATCTGCAGTCTCATGCAAGAGTGAGGATCGAAGTTTGCATATGCATGGGATCTCCACCTCTGATTGCTCTATTTCCTGAAGTATATATTAAGCCCTAAAAATTAGCTTGACAAATATGCGCTGTCACTGGCATACGATTAAAAATTCACAGCAAGATGGTTCCCTTTTTCGGGGGTAGAATTGTATAAGCCAAAAAGTGCACCACACGTTTGATTTTGATGGACTAACTTACAGGCGAGTACAAACTGTATTTTATGCGCTAATTTTGTTAAATACACTTACACAATTTGAAATAATTAACTGTTCTCAAATAAACTTTTTAAAAACTTTTGATTCTTACGTTTGTCAACCATGTTAGCTATACATTTTCAAACGATTTTTTAAGCTTATCAACCGGATTATTTAAGCTTATCAACCGGATTATTTAAGTATCAACTAGATTATTTAAGCTTATCAACCAAGTTATTTAAGCTTATCTACCAGTTTTTATAGCATATTACACAGAGATGATTACTCCATGAAAGGTAAAATAATGGGTTAGATTATTAATTAAAGAATATATTGATTGTAAATAATATAAGTTTACGTCTTACTTTTTTGTATTTTGTTTTCCATGTACACGTGTATATGCACGTATATTTGCTACAAATACTTTGTACATGATGACACATAATTTTACAATTACTTACTTTAAATCACTGTCTGCGATCTTTTGGGTCAAGTGCATTGGAGACACTATCTCCATTAAAAAATTAATTCAAAATGCATTTATGGATTAAAAAACATTGTTTTCCAAATAACTGATATTATATGAAGAATTTATCGATTATTTTAAGTCCTATCTCATAATACCGGCATATGAGACATTTCAATCCTTTAAATGATGTAAAAGATTCAGGCTGACGTAAAAGATGGCAGAAACCTTTCAAAAAAGAGGTAAACCTTACTGGAACTGAAAATGGTCTATGCAGGAAAGCTCGTAAGCCATAACTTTCGATGTGCGCTTTATTTCGAGTATTGGATTATTCCAGATGTTAAAATATTAGTTCACTTAGTCAAATTAAAACCATTTTTTCCATTCAGCTTTAGATTGTTGTAACCATTTTCGGTATTTCTCGGCAATAACAAGATATTCATATTAGCTTCTGTAGCACCCATACTGGTGATCAGCTTGGCATAATTTTCATTTAGTAAAAAGTAGACGCCATTAGAAGTCTTGTGGCGAAATACCCATTTAATAATCATCGTCCATTCAGTGATAATTCTGCCAACATGAATTTTAAGACGGTTGCCATGGCAGCTATATCGGATGTATGTTTGACGCCATTTCATTTAGGACCAAATAGGTATTAGTAATAATATTAGTGCCCTTAGTCCAACCACAACAAAACAAGTTGAGGCTACGACATCGTAGCTAAGTAGGTATAAGGAAGTCTGTTGGTGAAAACACCATACTGATGTAGTCATCCATTTGGAGAAGAATAAAAATAGCAATATATTCAAGATGTGACTCTCCGTCTAGGAAAAAGATTAATAAAAAAATTCAGTGACCGCCTGCCCGTCATACGAAGTATTTTAGTGAAAATACCATGTTGGTATTACCATCTATTTAGGTGAAGAGCAATAAGAATATTTTCAAGATGGTTGCCATGGCTACCCAGTTGGGTGTCATATGGTATCAGTTTAATATACGATCGATCAACTAAACATCACCAGAATTCTTTTAGCGACAATGAACTTTTCTTCAAGATGTCTACCGTGGTTGTTACGTTGTAGGTCAGATCGTCATTAATTTATGTTAAGACCTATTAGATATCAACAATCCCTGGTGTACTGTATTTTGTTTTGAATTGTTATTTTCACTAGATGCATCAACAGCAAATAAGATGGGAATGACATATTTGATACGAGATGGATATTGAATGAGGTCTTCATGACTTTTACTTACTAACCCCCCCCCAGCTCTATTATTTGAATAAATTGAACAAACAACAGTCTCCAGACTATATGAAGTAAGATAAAAGAAAGGATACCCGTCAAAACATGCATCATTTGATCTTGAACAATGCTCTTCCAGCTATGAGGAGATATGCCGGATAGTTTTGATGAACCGCTCCATTCCATAACAATATTGTTAGCGCATGGTCTAATCTGCCAAATCATTATGCATTATGGGTCGATATGGAACAACTGTCTCTGCAGTTGGCGCGCGTTATATATTATGATATACCTATTCGTTCATCATCCATTTATGTAAAGCTGTTCAACAGCTGCACACCAAAGTGATGCACGATAGTGTGGGTCCTTAAATCTGACAGGAAGATATACTGGCACTGAAACGTTAAAGGTCAATGATGGCACTAGGTCGTGCTGGGAAAGTCGATGACACAAATGTCAGTAATAAAGATCATGTACCTATAGTTTTATTAGTGTTAACATACCGTACAAGCTAACCTAGATAGAAGACCGCTTAAACTTGGTGTGCCAATAGTCGTACGAACTTTTATCACATTTTCAAAAGTATGCTGAATCAATAAAATCATGTCATTATAAGTAAAGGCAAATTCACTCAATTACTGTGGTAATTATTTGCTGATAAGCAAACAATTTAAATCATTTCAAATCGGTGATTTTATGTGAGACATTCTTGTTCCCAAACTTCACAGTTTTGGTATCGGTTTTACGGCATCTTATCAATTGAGATAAATTCAATTAATAAAGAAAGTAAAACATGCAAATTTTCACATTAAAGTAAATAAAGTAACATTTATATCAGTCCAGATGAATGTTATAAGATTAGTTTAGACGTATACAAACCTCGTGTCTTTTTTATGTCATCAAGAACGAGATACAATCATGTCCGCTTGATGCAAGTTGACCGCGAGGATACGTAGTTTTGACGTATACAAACCTCATGTCTTTTTATGTCATCAAAAACGAGATCTAAACACGCCTGATTGATGCAAGCTGGTTGAAAGGATACAGTGTTTTCTGTTGGTTTTTTTTTGTATTTCTTCTCAGACTTATTATAGATGTATAATTCTCTGTGCAAATAGTCTGAGCAGATCTAGTTAGCTTGTGAAAATCAAGTTGTTAACTGACATACGGACTAACAGACACTAATAAAAACAAAGCTCTCCAATTCATAGTTTTATGGTAAACAAGACTAAAATGTATGCCAGTGAAGAAGAATTTATGCTAATGAGGAAGAATGTATGCCAGTGAGGAATAATTTATGCGAAATCAGAAAGAATGTTGCAAGATTAATTATGGTGTATATTTTAACGTAACATTTGTTTTGACGTAATATACATTCTGATTTCATAATCTTTAAGATGTCAACATTTTTTGGAGATGGAATCAAACGTTATCCACTTGAAGAAAACAATCCGCTTGGGTCGCAGTTTTGACATTTTACCTGTAACGAGGACTGCATTATTCTCTTGTAAATACAATCTGACCTGATTGGGAATTAGTCAGGATAAAGCTACAACCAGATAGATGCAATCTGGCCAGACTGAGACTCATTCAGAATTGGATTATAATTAGATTATTGCAATCTGACCAGACTGAGACTCAGCCAGAATTTGATAACAGTATAATAATATTGTTCTCATCTGACTTCACTAAAGAAGGAGACCTACTATATATTTGTTTTGGCGTTCATTGATGTCTTATATAGTTTTTTTATTCATATTTTTTTTAATTATTTGGCAAGTTCAGTTCGGAAATTGTCACACTTATCTTGTTATGCAATGCTATAATGTGTTGATATGTTGACTCAACGAAAATATTATTACAAATCGAATGTTTTTACAAACAGAAAATCTAACATCAATCTCATGAAATTGAAAATGTCCTGAAATACTAAATTAGAATTATGTTAATTAAGAATCCAGATTCCATAATGAGAATATGTTGGGTTTTGTCGTGCAAAATGTTCATGCTGTTATCAATTAAATTTAATTTTGCGTCCTGAACCACAATAAAATTTTTTTAATATAAATCACTTAATGAATTAAAGTCAGACTATAATCACTAATATTTTTTTTACAAATTTAAGCTTCGGTATTATCATAGAAAAAAAAAATATTTTCAATTAAGCTGAGGGACAATACGTGTGGTTTTAAATGCCAGGTTTGCGAGAACAAGTAAATGTTTGATTGAAGCACAACGACAAAACTGGAGATCGACAATCATCCATGACTGCTCATTTTGAAACAATAAATAACAAACTTATATCCTGTGGCAGTTGGATGTTTAATTCAAAAGAAATATTGGTCCAGTTTATCAATTTAAAATCAATCAAATTTTTCTAGCTTGTTGTAAATTACATCCATTATACATAAAATAATTTAAAAAGCTGGCACAAGGTGTAGAGGTTTGCTATCGAACTTCTTGGTCTGTGACTTCCGCTGCAGGCTTAAAGCAAGATGATTGCGGTTTCCAGCTGTGTGCCAACTGTTTTATTACATTTTTAAGAATTAACAATTTAAAAAGAGGCAGTTAACCGTCAAATGTAATAATGGGCAGGTAATGCTTTTGAGATACATTGAGAAACATCAAAAGAAGTATAGGAAATCATGCATCGTGTAACATAATACAATACATTATATAATTCAACCTTTTGTTTCATTTCCGCCGACTGACTCGTCTTGTGTTGAGACAGGCTATCGTTTTCTGTTATAGCTAAGTGGGGATTTGTTATCCTTCTTCAACTTCAAGTCCTATTATTGTTCCCGATATCCAATTTAAAAACAACATATGATGAACAAAATTGTTTGATTGACAACCAACGACTGTAAACCTGCTTTTTTGCGTGTGCTAAATAATTTTTTAAGAGTTTATGGATCACATTTTCAAAATAAATTTTCCACGAATACACATTAAAAAACAGTAAGGAAAGAAAATAAATGAACAATCAGTGACAGACTCAGAAAAGAAATCGCTGTGAGAACTACTAGACATCTGCAAACCGCAAAGTTTAGTCAATGCGAAGAACAGTAGATTTACAGCACATTAAAAATATATTTACATTAAGACGCTCAGCTATTGCAGGAACTCGTTTGCACTTACAGTTATGCAGGTCAATGATGTTTAGCTCTCTTCTAATTGCACTTACATTCGATATTTACTCTGGTAAACTTTTATTAACATATAACTGAAGTCTACACATTTACGCATGATCTGTTCATTTTATGATCAGCACGTAAACCTAAGTCTAACATTTACGAATAATCCGTCCATTTTATTATCAGCACATAAACCTGAAGTCTAACATTTATGCATGATCTGTTCTTTTTATTATCAGCATGTAAACCCTAACTCTAAAATTTACCCACAATCCGTTCTTTTTATTATCAGCGCATAAACTTGAAACGCAACATTTAAATACAATCTGTTGATTTTTAACACATAAATAGCTCATAAATCTATGAAAAATCATAGTTTATTTGTCACTGTTCAAAAAGGTAAAAACACCGTCAAAGCCTTAGCGTGGGTGCAAAATTGATTTCTATGGATACTGCTATCGCTAAAATGACAACTAATCTCAAAAACCTACGGAATGTTTTACAATGTTAAGAAATTTTAGGCCGATGTAAGAAGTCATCATAATAATATAGTCAAACCAGCTAGGCAAAAAGTTCAAGCCAAAGCTAATGAAGTAAAAAAAATACAGGACAGCATGGTAACAAATGGAAACAATTTTAGAAGACAATAACATAAATCCTTCAACCATTTTTATTTTAATGCAAAATGTATTTCCACTTTAGGTCTGCTGCGGTGTATTCACATCAATACTTGTATCTCCGGTTATCCGGCACCCTCCGGTTTTCACTCGTCCTGAAATGGACTCGTATGGACTTTCCCGACAATCGTAATAAAACACAGCAGAACTATTAAATACGCCGATACTGCACACACATGAAATGTTGGTCCGAAAAATCGGCACCGTTCCTCCCCAAAGAAAAATAAATTTATGTAGATACTTATGGATGATATGCTGGTCTGATCTCACATATTCATTAAAATATGGAATTTTGCTGCATGCAAATATTTTCGGAAGACTTATGTGTAGAGTTTAGACACTTACCAGCAATTGGTGACAGCCAAATCAAGCGCGAAATTAAAAATGGCCACATGACTGGTTGTGTTATTCCAGGTGGATTTACGAGTCGCCAAACGTAGGATTTGATATACTGTACATGTAGCCAAAAAGACCATTCAACTGGCAAAAGCTCAAGAGATGCGAGAAATAATGTTATCTAAATTCTACATGGATATATTGCTGACAGGTTTGTCTGCAATATATCCTTCAATTTTATGAATAGAAGATGTCATACATACGAATGTTCAAACAGTATCAACATTGAATTGAGCGTCTAATTTACAACACTAATATAATGTCACCTACTACATTATCCAAGCGTTCATTACGGTCACTCATCGAATTATGTCTTTTAATATAGGTCAACTCCTTTGTAAGCTTGAGCCTATTAGAAAATGTGCTTTTAATGACCTCTTGCTGATAAAAATATATGGAGTTTTATAAACTACATACTTATTCAAAATATTATCAAGTTAGGTTTGAAACTTTGCTACTACATTATTCTACCTCGAATGCATTCCCATTTGACTGAATTAACAAAAATTTCCATGTGATTTACCCATTTTCACACCTTCACTCCACGGAAGTATTGTCGAGGTGGAGTTTGTTAGGAAAGCTTTAAGATGTTTCGATTGGGATCAGTCTGATGAGGCGAGAACTTGGCTTGAGTTAATAGAGTACTTGCAAGTTGCAAACTTCGTCACGTGATGCAAATTCAGTCACATTCTACACTACACTTACACAGTGAAATTAATACCACTTTCATTTTAGAATTCAGCACAATTATTGATAGTCGATACACTTCTTTTGCTTTTCTTTTTGAGAGATGTAGAAAGCTCAAGTAAGAGAACCGGTTTCGACCTAATTGAATATTAGCTACGATATTAGCTACAAAGTAACTCGATACTTTGCAAAGAAGCAAAGAAAACTATTGTTAAAGACAAAAAAGATGACATGAGTAAAAAAAATATACTAACTAATCAGAGTTGTGTTTTTCAGGAAGTTTGGTGGGTATTTTTAATGGAGTTTGTAGTCCCATGCATATAAAGTAAAATATATTGGTATGTTTAGACTAACCGAACATAAAGAATCATAACAGTTAACACCAGATTCGCACTATAATTTGCTTTCCATACAAGAGTAACTATACGATGTTGATATTATAATATACTTTATTGAAGGAGTGCCACATTTACTACAATCTATTTACATTTCAAAGAAGCATGCGACGTCTTTATATGGAACATCTAAAAAGCGAGACTGAAAGTAGTAATTATAGTTACTAATAAGGTGGACGATTAGTATTTAGATGAAAAACGCTATTTTACACGTGCTTAAACACTGACATTTTGGCAAAACCAGTATTACCTACTAAGACTGATTTCTTTCAGAAAATGTATGCAATATCTTCAAACTTGGATGAAAAAGAAACGGATGTGAATCACTTGCCGGCTGTTCCATTAAAACATAAAAACATTTTAGTAGCATAGTGTCTAAATTCAAAACTTGTAACGATTACTTGTTTGTTATTCTTTTTTTAAAATTATTTTCTCTGTTTATCTTCATTTTGATTTTTTATACCTATCTGCATTGACCCGTTTTTGACCTACTTACAGGTATCTACCTTCCAGCCACTATAACCGAGTTTTCCTTTTGGAAATGGACTATCAGTTGCATTTTGATAATGCTCGGTGGGTGGGTGGACTTTTATACCGTAATTCATATGTTGTCTATTATTTCCATTATTTTGCTAGAACATGGTCATAAACCAGATTTAGATTTCTTTTCGCTAGTACCTATCTAGATAGAAACCTTGCTAAAATACAAAGTGGTGCTATGTAGCCATTTTGATCATACTCTGTTAGCTTCCATCAAAAGTATTTATCTATGTATCTGTTTTTGAAAAAAATCCAAACTACTGCTAGCAATACCTACCTACCTATCTACCTACCTATCTACCTACCTACCTACCTACCTACCTACACACACACACACACACACACACACACACACACACACACACACACATACATACATACATACATACATACATACATACATACATACATACATACATACATACATACATACATACATACATACATACATACATACATACATACATACATACATACATACATACATACATACATACATACATAACTAGCTACTTTTCAACCAGCCAGTCAGATAGTCTGTCCATCAATTTACCTACTTTTCTTTTACCTATTTATCTTGTCGACAGACCACCGAACCTCAGCAAAAGTCACATCCAAGAAGCTTTTATTTCCACAATAAGCA
Organism: Potamilus streckersoni; assembly: GCA_016746295.1. Taxonomy (NCBI): domain Eukaryota; kingdom Metazoa; phylum Mollusca; class Bivalvia; order Unionida; family Unionidae; genus Potamilus; species Potamilus streckersoni. The sequence continues at coordinate 2,734,618 of JAEAOA010002358.1, read as the reverse complement.
AGGTTTATGAAACTTCGCTGTTTACATCTAATTGTGTATTTTGCCTAGGTTCCAAATTTGGAGCCACAATCATCAATTACTTTGCAACCTTGTAAATTAGGTCAGTATTTGTGACGAACACACCGAAATTAGAGCACTTGGATCAAGCTATAAGAGTGTTGAAATCCATTCGTCTAGTTTTCTACCCAAGTACTAAACTAAATGACTACTTATGCGCATTCTTCCATTGGAGGACATTGTAGCTAGATCTAAACTAGGTAGGGAACATTGTAGTGAGATCCAAACTAGGTAGGAGACATTATAATTAGATCCAAACTACATAGGAGACATTGCAGCGAGATCCAAACTAAACAGGGCACATTGTAGTGAGATCCAAACTAGGTAGGGGACATTATAATGAGATCCAAACTACCTAGGGACATTATAATGAGATTCAAACTACATAGGAGATATTGCAGTGAGATCCGAACTAAACGGGGCACATTTTAGTGAGATCCAAATTAAACAGGGCACATTGTAGTGAGATCCAAACTAGGTAAGGGACATTATAATGAGATTTTAACTACATAGGAGACATTGCAATGAGATCCAAACTAAGGAGACATTGCAATGAGATCCAAACTAAAGAGGGCACATGGTAGTGAGATCCAAATTAAACAGTGCACATTGTAGTGAGATCCAAACTACGCATGGCACATCTTAGTGAGATCCAAACTACACAGGGGATATAGGGCACATTGTAGTGAGATCCAAACTACACAAGTGACAATGTAGTGATATCTAAGCTATAGACAAAATTAGAGCAAACCATTTCATCTGATGTATCTAATGTAAAACATTTAAAGTATGTAGTGTATAGTTTGGATTGTGGAAAACATGAAAGTGGAACCTAAATAAATTTACGCGTAATGGTGTATGGACACTTTTCGGACATGCAACTTCAAAGACAAATAAAACATTTTAAACAATTTAGTCCGCACATCTGCTGAACAAAAGGGCGACTGGAAGAAAAAGTGAAAAATTTTGGCTTAAGCACGTAGGAACTGAACTAATTTTGATGTTCCACCGGCTGCGTCATCTAGAGAATAGTTATGTGCAACTGTATGCTTGCTTTTCAAGTTAAATCTAGTTGACCGACTACTCTGGTGGCTTCAATGCTTAGAACGTCCGCCTCGGATGAGGGAGGTCGCGGGTTCGATCCTCGGCCGAATCATTAAAGACATACAAAACTGATACAAGCTGTCCGGCTAGGCGCTCAATATTAAGATGTTAGGGTTAGAACTGGTTGGCCTGGTGTCCGGATATGTGACTTGGTGGGACATCTCTCTCTCTCTCTCTCTCTCTCTCTCTCTCTCTCTCTCTCTCTCTCTCTCTCTCTCTCTCTCTCTCTCTCTCTCTCTCTCTCAACGTATTCTTCTTTCGTCTTCCTATCAACATATACATTCAATATTAAAGTAGAACAAATTGCACGGGTACTGTTTAATTCTTATATAGACATTATGTCTTAAAATACCATGTTTAGCAAAAGAAGACAGTTTGGAAGAGAACAAATTTTGTTGTATATGAAAGATACCCTACACCTGAGATGCGAGCGCAGATTGAAAAAGTCAACGTTTGCTAGCTTCATTGACACGCTGAAAGTTGATAACCGTACAAAAAAGCTGCACCGTGTCAAATTATGGCTTTGTACAACAAGAAAAGTGAATTAGGCGTTACATCCGTATAATGGGTTTACCGCATACAAACCCATCCATGCACACGACTGGCAGTGCCGTTTGAAGTCTGGAAACCGCAGTCCTGTAAGCTGTTTTACGTAATATGAATGAATGAGTGAAAGAAATATTGAATAATCCGTCTAAAACACAGCATGACGCCTCTTTTGGTCCAACATTTTCACTTTATGAAACAAATTTATGGCAAGGAGTAAATTAATATGTGTGAAAAGTAGAAGTTGATATAAGCAACATAATTGTCAAAATAAAAAGGAATCATTTGATTGTGTGTATACTATTCGGAATATCGCTCAAGTATTATTCCAAATGAATGCATTTCTCCACAAATTTGGACTCGCCTACATGTGCAGTACCAAAATTTCTCCGACAATGTCGCCATACACACTACGATATATTTGGTAGAGTCTCATGTATCGAGGCAGAATGCTTTTCATAAAATCTAGTACAGCTACAGGGGCTTGTATCATTGCTTATTATTTACCTATAAATCACATATGTACATCGAGGTAGAATGCTTTTCATAATATCTGGTATTGCTGCAGGGGCTTGTATTATTGCTTATTAATTACCTAAAAATCATATATGTATATCGAGGTAGAGTGCTTTTCATAAAATCTGGTACTGCTACAGGGGCTTGTATTATTGCTTATTATTTACCTATAAATCATACAGGTGCTATATAATAATTAATATATAAATGATTTTTAGGTAAAATGTTGTCAACGGTAAAAGCCTTTGTACTACTACTGGGATGACCCACCCAGGTGGTCGAATGGTCAACAAATCTAACACATTTTACTGATATTCGCGCGAGTTCAAATAACGGTTCGATCAACGTAAGCAGGTGAGAAAAGTTAGCCAGTCGAGTAGCCTCCCCAGGGTCGTTGGTTGTTCCTCAGTTTTTTATATACTAGGCCTAAATAAACTTGCCGTACTGCATAGCTTATCATGTGTTTGAAAAATCGAACCAAACTAGCTCTCAGTTATTTTTTCGCCTGCAGCTGGCACTACTCGCTTGCTGCCGCTGCTACGATTATTAATAGTACTACAGCAACCACCGCTATTACTACTTTACTAGTACTTCAACCATTACCGCTACTTCTACCTCAAGCACTACAACCACCAGTATCAATATTCATTAAAAATTTCTAAGAACAAGGTTATTGTCTGTAGACCTACCTTTTCGTCCGCAAAGTCTGCGATACATTCTTTTGCTGTTAGACCCACAAAAGTCGTGTTTAAGCGACGCCAAATCATCGTGCATGCATTCTGAGACGAAACATCAGACGGTTTTAAATACTTGAAATATTTGGAACTAGTGCGAATCTTCTCTTCTAATCCTGGTTTTAAAAAGTTAAAAATGATCATTCTTATTGCCATTGCTCGTTTGTCCACACTGAAGCTATACAGCCACTGTTTGAAGGGTTCTTTTCCGTCTTTCATGTGATGCTCGACGTAGACATTAAACGCGCCGTGAAGGAACGTGACATCGACTGGGCGGTAGATGGCTCTGAAGGCGACGTTACCTTGAACTGACGGCAGATCATTTCTTGACACTTGGAAATATTGATTACGGTTGCTATAAATTCCGGGTAACGTACGTTTCAGAAGATTGAAATCAGAGTTCAGGTCACAATATACGTTACCAATAACAATCACAAAAAGCAAATAAAATCCACAATCTTTAGGAAACATCGTTAAATTGGAAACAATAAATTAAAAAAGACATACAGCACAAACTTTAATTTGAACCGTTCAAAATATTAAATATACGCCTAATGATTCTGTCCTCATGTAACATTCCGTGGGAACACCTCTCTCCCTATGTAAAGGTACACGAAATCAATCTATTCCATTCACTAATTTTGTTTATGAGATTTTCTGCACAGTTGACTTAATCTTTCTATTAGATGTTCCACCAATCCTCATATAGGTTGAATCATTGTATAAAAACAGCAAGTTTGGTTATTGACTAGGGATTAAATTATTGACGGTGACAGCCGTTGATATATCCCCTTTCAAAAGACGACGGGTACTATACGCTCCTTGTGTACACTAACTTTGTCGCTTTAACATTCTTTCAATCACTCGTAGCTCAAATTGTAAAGTATTAATATTCCGACCGCCGCGTTAGGACTGATGTTCACTTGTATTGTGCGCAGAGAGGTCGGTGCGCTGGGATTTATATACAAATTAGTGAGGGCAGGGCTAGGCTAGATAACAGCAACTTCCCCAATTAAATACAATAACTCTCTTCGTCACTTACCGTTATAAAACACCGCTGTGAGGAAAGCGAGGACAGCAAACAATATAGCAGACAGATACACTCATTTATGTGTATAACAGCATCATGCATTGTGTGTGTATATACACACACACACACACACACACACATATATATATATATATATATATATATATATATATATATATATATATATATATATATATATATACATATATGACTCTCATGACTCTTTAATCTTCATATACTATACATACATACATACATACATACATACATACATACATACATACATACATACATACATACATACATACATACATACATACATACATACATACATACATACATACATACATACATATAAACACACACACACACACATATATATATATACATATATATATATATATATATATACATATATATATATATATATACATATATATATATATATATATATATATATATATATATATACATACATACATACATACATACATACATACATACATACATACATACATACATACATACATACATACATACATACATACATACATACATATTCGGGCGCGCGCGTGTGCATGTGGAGAAAGAATATCTTCATATAGGTTATATAACTTTTTCAAATCTCCTTCTAAAGAGATTCGAACCTGGATTTGCAGACGACCCGGATTCCTATCACATTAGAGGACAAAATTAACACAAATTCTGTAACCTGTATGATAATACTCTTTCTCCATATAAAATTTGGGTACATATTTTTCACACATCCTCCTGAAGGATCCAAAGATAATATTTTTCACTCTATCTGGTATATTTTGGTCTACGCACTACGCTTTTAACGGACATTATACATGTATTTAAACGATAGAAGACGACAGTCGTTCAAACTTCTGAGACATTTATCAGTATTGTGTAAATTAAAAATAAAAAATATATTATTGCACCGACAATATGCGTAGGTTGGTGGGTAGGCAGATAACTAAATGGATAAGTAGATAACTAGATAGTTATAAGTATAAACGGATGATGAAAAAGTCATTTAGTGGAGTAACGTTTCAACTGACTAAATGTTTAATTTTACTATTGATAAATCAAGATTTACTCTTGAGATCTCAATGTTATTCACTCTTCAAATATTAGAAAATTATCAGAACCGCTGAAACGCATCAATAATATGAAAGAGGATATTACTCTGACGTCTGCACTTTGCTTGGCTCACTTTAATAAACTTAGCATTTACTTTATGACCTTTGCACCGCGAACTTTATCTTCGATCTTTTTGGCTCGTCAATCACTTCAGCTCGTTTACATCCCAGTGTGCCTGCTAAGGGGCAATATATTACATAATCGAAGTATTATAACGCAGGCTAATGACTGAAAAATCCATTCGCGTAGTGAAAGCCCAATTCTCGTTCAAAGCCACGGGCAAAAATCCGCTACGAGCTCACTACCACCCTGGGCTTCCTATGACCCGAGTATTTCGATCTCATAAATACCCACAACCCTACTGAACCAACCACGTTGAGCGCGAATAAAATGTTCACACAAAAATGAGCGAAAATTACCTATTACACTTTTTGAATTAGTCACAGTCTCTCAACGAAACACATTATAAATTACAAAGTTTTTATCGATCGATTAATAAGCCACTATCATTGATGGGTAGGAGATTGTTACATTGTTTTGTTGATAACGTATTTTTTAATTAAAAACTTATGTATTAATGATAAACAGTAAGTCACGGCTGAAAAAGGGAGAGTAGCCTATTGTCGCCCGTTTGGTTGCGACCGCAACAAACAATAACTAAAACCGATTGCCTGTCTTTAAAACGACCCTTTGTAATATCTGTTCTCAATGCCCAGTTATTAAATTTAAAAGTAGAATATTTTCTCTTTAATACTAATCATTTCCACTGTTCTAACTCTGCTGGAGTGATAGTTACCTGTACATTCTGAGATCAGTCTAGCACACTTTCAAACAGTCTACAGCGTTTGTATGCTCAGGGAACGTCTTTGAGTCGCCTGCCAGCGGTGTGATCAAATAATTGCTTATTTGCAGTAAATCTCCCTCTTTGTAACGTTGTGCATATATTTACGTGCTGATGATCTGATTCTGGGAAGACACAAAAAACATGGCTTCGTCCAAAGATGGCAAAAGAAGTGAGAAACAGACGTTGCTTGTTTAAAGAAGAGAAGAAAAAAAAAGAAGGAAAACTTGACTGATAGTTCACATTGGTGGGACGGATAGAAGAGGAACAGTGTTACCGCTTTGATCACATTTTGCAAAAGACAAAAGATGACAGAATTTAAATACGTTTCTTAGCTTCTCGATCTTGTATACGATGCATAAATAGACCCAGCTCTTCGATCGCACATTTACTTCCTAGTAAGATTTGCCTGGAAATTAGTCTGGCTTATACTTTTATGTTACCAGCTAAGAACTGTCCTGCGGTTAGGCTCATCGTTGTGTGAGTTTGTACGGTATGTCAATGATTGCTTGACATTAAATAGACTAAGCATGTATGGGACTACAAATTTGTTTTATGACTCGACATGCAATGTTTTCCTAAGTTCACCTTTGTTTAACAGTTAACTACGCGTGTAAGTAATTAGGCTAATCGGTATCGGGTCTTTGGTGCACTTGATTATTAAATTCCTTTTTTCATTAGTGGGAGTGTGTGGAGCAGCTCACCTGGCTGTAAGGCAAACTAAGCTTATATAATGGCTTTGTCTACTTTATGCTTCATATATCCGTCAACATTTGTTGTTTTTTTTTTTATTTCTAAAAACAAAATGCACATATACACACGACCAATTAAAAACAAATTTTGCTGGATATAAAACTCATTTCAAATACATAAAAACGAAGCATGTTCACCATACAATAATTACTAAAAATAGTAAATGCTTTTAACTGCCTTTCTCAACAACCATAAAGTTAGATAATTATTAAACAAAATATGACTAGTATCATGGACTCTAAATTATACACATAGTACCGTCTGATATTGCTCACAGCATCGGTTACTGAAAAGAAACTTTAAAAGTGTTCTTTTCAAAAGCCAATCAGGCCAGGTTTTTTTCTTCATTTTTTATCGCTTTTTATTTTTGTTTAGAAATTATCTGACCTTGTCACATGACACCCCCCTTCGAAATAAATTAGCAAATATATAGATATAACTTCCCACAAGTTTAAAAGTGCAATTAAGTCTGAAAATATGTCACAAGATTCTGTTAAAAGGGCTTAGTAAATATTAGCTTTAGTTTCAGACTGCTTACTATACTAAATCTCCCGGCCGTGACTGACTTACCCCACCCCTCTTCAAGAAATTCCGACACCCCCACCCCTTGCAAAAAGTCCTGCGGACGCGCATGGTTTAAACCGCTTGAATTTAGTCACGTAGTAGTGATGTATCAAACGTAGTAGTGATGTATCAAAACAACAATAAAGACTTCCAGTTAATGGTGTATGACTTTCTGTCCAACATGCGGCCCTCGAGCTGATTTTAAATGGCCTGTCAGGGCTCGAGCAATTTTTTGTGCATTTATGTAAAAAAAGTCAATGACACACTTTCATTTCGGCTTGAAGAAAAAAAATTCAGTGGCCTATGGTGTCATCAGAAGGGTTTAACAGCACTGGCGTACGAGATAAAAGCGTGGCTAAGTTACAAACATACTTTCTTTAGGAAAGCGAAAAATATCCGAAGAAAACAGGAGATGTTTCAAATCCAATCATTTTATTTCAGATATCGATGATCAATTTAAGGTCTTACATTGCATACTCTTATTCACAATGTCTTTTTCAACATGCACGTTTCCAAATCATTTGAATTCATTTGAATACTATTGTATATTAGAAACATTTGCAATGAAATTGATATAAAAAGGGTGCATGTCAAGAAGCCGTAAGTAATTTACTAGTAACAGCAACTAAATCATTCTTTCTGTAAATGCATAAAGTACACCTTTTTCAAGTTAAAACGTACTAGTTGCAAAAAAAAGGATTTGTATGAGAAATGAGACTCATCTTCATATGAGCCCAAATTTTAATAATCCACTTGATTTGATAAAGGATGATTCACTTCGACCAGCCAGCAGGTAGAAAAGCTGAAAACGACCGGACGATATTTGCAAAAAGAGCTATCGCTTGATCGGCTTGTCGGAAGAAATGCAACTTTGCTATGTGGTTATCTAGTTGAATACCTAAAAGAATACTGTAAGGTCAGTTTACCAAATCGGAATCAATGTACCGTTTGTTGGTAGTGTAGCGACGAAAAACATCTTTACTACGGCAGCGACAGCCGCACGGAAGTCACCTTCTATTGCAATAAGGACCTTGTATCACGTCTGCTTCTTTAAGTAAAAAGGACACTGCTATGATCATATGTAGCGACAGCAGATACACATGCATGTAGACTCTACAGTAACTTTAAACATAATCCGGTCGATTGGTGTGATCAGGAAGGGTCACGAGTAGTTTTAAAAAATTCGTGTTTCAAAGGTACTTTATTTAGCTGCTCTCAGTCCGAAACAACAGTATCGAGCCAGAAGGATAATTTTATAATTAACCCGAACCCGACTAGCTGGAATATTTGCTTCCCAACAGAACATCGTGATTTAAAACAAAAAACAAAAAAAACAAAACGCACACGCACAGATGGTAGACAGGACTGTTTGGCCAAAGAACACAATTAATTTTACTATATAGTCTCTATATTTGTTTCTCAGTACTGAACATTCCACTGTGTGACAATCAATATAAATCATATGTTAATCTAAAATACCTTCAAAGATGACTTTACGGTGAAGTTCTTGTTAAGGATTGACCTGCATTTTTTGAGAGGCTGAATTGTAAACAAAACACCATGCAACGGAACACAGATTTTACTTCCGGATCATTACCATGACCTTATTACTCAATGTGCACTGTCGCCGAAATACACAAAGACAACCACACCATAAGCTCACATTCTAAAGAATAAACAATTGCCTTTACATCCTTACCATGAATACCAAAATGTAACTCTTGTATCACCACCAAACGGAGAAAGGAAAAACATTTGTGGGGACTCAACCAGATTTTATTAATTGTGTACTGATGCCATTTGGCCGGTTGCTGGCTACTTCCTTCAAAGTATACGACGTGTTTGTGGGTCTCAATAAATCCCGCATTTTTATATTAAAAAAGCTGTTTTTTTCTGTATCGATTTTAGTTCCATTTTCGTGTTTCCCGCCTCAGAACTTAAGAATTTTGTTTAGTTCCACCTAATAAATTCAAAATGCATGCTGTCAGAGGCGACATAAGTTCAATTACCTTAGTTTGTTACTTGATCACGGTAAATCCAACGCTCTTAGAACAATCTGCGATATTGATATATTCACTGGTAATCTATTAAAAAAAATATAAAATTCCTCTAAAATCTTATTCTATTTCTCCGCTCTCTCTCTCTCTCTCTCTCTCTCTCTCTCTCTCTCTCTCTCTCTCTATATATATATATATATATATATATATATATATATATATATATATATATATATATATATATATATACACACACACACACACACACCAGACAGAACAGACAGTGCTATCCCTGGATTCTATAGTAGAATCTTGATAATAGTGGGCAGAATTAATAGTTTAATACAAACAATGCTATCATACAAGTTAGAGAAATTAAATTCGTACTCTACGGAGTTTCGAACCCAGGTTCGTGAGTAAATGGCACCCATCGCCTTGCCTGCACGCACCAACCCATATACCGTCACGACTAAGCACGCATCACCAAATAAATGATGGTACTGAGTCGGTGACGACCTAGTAAATAATTCTCTCTTTCTCTCTCTCACACACACACACACACACACACACACACACACACACATATATATATATATATATATATATATATATATATATATATATATATATATATATATATATATATATATATATATATATATATATATATATATATATATATATATATATATATATATATATATATTCGCCGTTAATGGCCATTTGGATGATTTTTGTGCAATTATGGGTTAACTTACAATGTCTGATCGTGTATGACACTCTAAGCTGAGATCATGACAGACAAAGGTCGGTAGAGAGCAGCTTCAGTCGAAAAAAGCGTTGACGGGCCAATCGAAAACAGTGTTGACAGATGACAATCGAAAACAGCGTAACACAGATCACACGAAAGCATCGTAGAAACATTAACTGACAGCAGCGTCGATACAGGTCAGACGAGAGCAGCATACATAAAAGTTAGACGAGAACATCGTACTCACAGGTCAGCTGAGGCTTAATGAGTCAAAGATCAATCTACAGAGTTCGCTTAAAGCCACATATAGGCAAACAACAGAGATCCTGAACAGAACGAACTTTAAGTGACGGTAAATCTGGGTCTGTCTTATTTCACAGTTGCTTGAAGTCAACATAAGGTTGTTTGAGTAGCGGTATGCTGATTTTGAGTGTGTGCAGTAATTCGCCAAATATAATAAAAATTAGTACTTAGTAAGCTACAATTTAGGCTCATAAGATAACTAATCAAAACCTGTCGATAGATACGTATTTACGTGCCACAATACCCTTATTCATGTTGACTTTAACAGTACGTTCTTTAATTTTCTGCAGTGATAAGAATGGTGGTAACGTCTACAGCCGGGCTTCCAACAGCATTGACAAAGGGGACGGTATGGAATACAGCTGTCAAGGAAAAATTTAAATATTTCTTAGCTACATAAACGAATGAACAAAAAGATGGAGAAATACGTGACCAGTTAAGAATGTGTATAGTGAAAAGCAGAATTGTAAACAGATAAAAAAGTTTTCATATATATTAAATACATGTCTTTATAAATGACACAACAGATCTATTATCAACATCTATATATAGCTAATATGTAATCGTGTCATGCACAAAACGTAAAAGACACGATATAGATATACATAACACATATGCAATAAATTGTTTATGTCGTACCTTATTTGTCGGTTCTTTTTGCTTTACTGTTGTATTAAATGATTGCCTTCTGAACAATATTACGGTGAAATGATTTTTTATTGTTCAGTTGCTGTTTACCTAGCTCGCATGCATCGTTGAGATTTTCAGCTGTATTGAATTTTGCAAGCTTCACCCAATGCACTGCATCTATGTTATGTAATTAAGCTTATCAAGATACAAAAATATGCATTTTACGATGTGTGCCATGGCAACATATGATATATTTAGAAGAATATGTTTTTGCTTTATCTCCTTAAGCAATGCATCACAGCGAATTTGCCGTTAATGTCAAAAAAGTAATTGGAGTTAACTTCAGCAACACGCGAATGACTTCTGGTCAGATTTCGTTATAAAAGGTTTATCTCCATATCTGAAACGAATGGCAGTTTATATTATTTCTTGTAGCTTACAATGTACTAATTGTGATTGTTGCAGGTAGAACTTTTGTAGACACAAACAAACTAGACATGACTTGATGGGATATATTCTTCACATGTGACAATAAATAAAAGAAATAAAAGAAAATAGTAGCCAATTAGATTCTATATTCCAATTATATATATATATATATATATATATATATATATATATATATATATATATATATATATATATATATATATATATATATATATATATATATATATATATAGCGACATTTTATTTACAGCATTTCACTTTAATTGACTGTAAAAATTCAACACTTTCAATAGCCAAAAGTTAATGTTTACGTTTATTCGTCCAAAAAGCTTTTATCTTTATGAGCTAATAGCGCTAGCTTGTTGACAATCATGTTAAACCTCTTATGATGAAAAGAACCGAGCAGTGGATTTACTGCTAATTGTGCTCGTGCTTGAATAAACAATCCTGGTACATTTTAGATCTCCGATTTTGTTATCACGTATTTCTTTACTCCTTGCACACTTTCTTTTGGTCGTAATTGAATATAAAACTCAGACTCTAGCTTACAAAATTCTGTCATCTGTGCCCTTTTAAGTTCATCCTTGAAAATACCTGGTATCTTTTTGTTGACCAATCGTGTGCTGAAAACGCTGTCTTCGATGAAGGGATGGTATCGTTAACCTTTATGTTGCCCTTCATGTCACTATACATATTGCTAGTTTCTTAAAGTGTACACGATGAATTTCTGCCAATCAGAATTAGTATATATTTCTTGGCTTTAATTATTTGCATTTAATGTGCTAAAAGTGGTAGATTAACCACATCGATAGCTCTAATACAGTGAAGACATCATAAATATGTTTAGCTTATTGGATTTTTTTTTTTAAAAAATATTTTTATGCTAACCAAAACTAAATCCGAATCAGCTGTTCAGATCTTTCTGATATGTCATAAGTTCATAAGTGGATTTGTTTTTCTCTTTGTTTCAAACATAGCTTCATGTAGAATTTTAACCACGGCTCTTGCTCAAAAAGGACGACTCAAAGTAGTCTTAAAGTTTTCAACCAAACTGTAGTTACAACTTTCAATTTCTGCAGCTAATCATATAATTTAATTTGTGATCCAATGCACAATAATAATTGTTATGTTGTTTTATGTCCGTCATCTCTTAAATCAGTTCTTTTGAAGTCTCGACATTTCTTCAAGCGATACAACCAAGCTTGCAGGTACGACAGGATACCCTTTTAAATAGTCATTCTTTGGTACATCCAATTATTATTTCTCCTTCTGATTTTTCAAACAAACCAATAAACTATGATATCCTTGTTGGGTGAAACATAGTGCTCGTCTGTTGGTCGGTATAATTGTTACCTCATGATCTGGCTTAACTTAACTAACCTTGATCAGATGACTATCATACCCTAAGAAGGTGGGAATGGTTAACGAGTTTAATTATCAATGTTATTAATTTAAATTGAAATTATTATTAACTGGGCCTCTATACTTAAGTGATCTTCGTCTTTAACAGTATAGTTATATTGCATGCGTTGGTTGATTTAAGATGTTTTACATCTTTATCTTTGGAAATGTCATAGATCTTAAATTTCTTGAATTCTTAATTTTTAGCTCTTAAATGTAATATTTGCGATTGAAAAAAAAAAACATTCTAAAACACAGGAATATAAATAGTATCGCTAACACAATTGGTTTTATGTCTCCTGTGTTCAGATTTTCGGTACATGCAGACGCCAAGGGCGATGTCTATAATTTTGCTGTTTCCATGATTTAACCTTTTGGTACTTTATTTCTCTGCGACACATTGCCTCCTACGACCGTTGAGAGGCGTGAGTTCCATTACGTCGTTATGTTTAATCATGATGTGTTAAAAATCACATTAATGGATGAATTATTCCTTAAGTTCGTGGCAATAGCTTTTGCATAAAACAATAAAACCATGTGTAGGCATAATGTTCATCGTATTATCAGTATAGTAACATAATCTTTCATGATCTGTTAATTTTTCAAATGCATTGAACAATATTAAGGCACTTTTTTTTACCGACGTTTTGTTTTTCTCTATACAAGTGGGATTTCTTTTAGTCAAAATAGATCTCGAGAATTATTTTATTCACTGGCAATGGTACTTTCCTTCATCTTTATGAAATATGATATCATCATGTCAGCGTGTATTTTTTTATTTTTGATCAAGTTTACGGGCCTTAATGAAATTATCTTCGAGAAACTCATTTAGATGTATGGATATACCGAACTCATTTCAGTATCTTCAGTTTTTACGTTTTTACAAGACGTAACTTTAATCTATTACTGCATCGATATAAATTGTATTTTGATATTGAGAATGTTTAATACGCTATATAAAGTCGACTCACTAGCAAAACGAAGCACTTTTTAAAGTTATTTTACAAACCGATACAATCCTTCTTATTCGTAATCCAATCTGTTAAATCGATATAATAGCCTTCCTGAGTGATTCTCAATTGTCGGTGATTAGGTATACAATCCTGTCAATTATCCATTATTAGCCGACCTTTGCTCAGTTTTGCATGAATTTCATCTGATAAAGTGTTGATGATAACATTCATCTCTAGTTTTGTTCATGGAGGCATTTTAATCAGCAGTATCAATATTACCATAGTAAATTTTTTTTGCTTTTCTCTTCGTTGAATGCCTTATCCGAGTGAAGGAGGTCGTATCAGTGTAACAAATATGAACTGAGTGCAGAATTAAATTTAGTTAGCCCTTCGCTAATGATTTTCTTTCCACGTTCTTTGACCTAAGCGAGGAACAAAAACGTTACCACCAACAAATTGATATTCAATGATTCTGTTGATAAATTATCCTTTCTTTTCGATCGAATGAGATTTTGTACTATTTGTTGCTTCCTAAGTACGGTCACTACATTGTCGACTACGAACATGTTTCTATTATACTTTGCAGTCTTAGCAATTCTTACCTTTTATGTTCTTTACTTGGATATTTTAATTCGTCTAGTATTCGTCTTTGTCTTTGTTACGAGGCACCAATGCCTATCATGCTTATCTATGTAAGACGTTATAGCTTCGCTGTAAGGATGTAACAGGATCTGCTTTGCTTAGCTGTAAGGTTCTAAGACGTTGATCTTTGACAAGTTTTATTTCAACCTCATAAGTTCATAAGTAATCGGTTATTCCAATAGTCTATATTTGAGTTCATGCTTTTATCTACATTTTTAATATCTATCTTCATGTATTCGCTGGCTTAGATGTGCAGCTTTGGCGATTGGTTATTTTGTGAGAATTATCTTAATTTATTTGGGTTAGAATTTCACAAACTTTAAACCGTAAATATCAATTTGCTGGAACTATTCTGATTTACATACTGGATATAGTCTTAGTTTGCTTGCTTTAAAATTTATGAAACGTTTTAATTCATGTATTGTGGAATTTATTTAACATGTATTGAACGGATTATTATAATTTTGTACACATTTGCTATATATACTGCTTTCTAATTTGAACCCTTCTATTTAATCATTATTTAGACCGCTCCGTTGTTCTAGTGGTTAGAGCGTCAGCCTCGGATGCGGAAGGTCGTGGATTCTATCCCCATCCGAGTCATACCAAAGACTTACATACATGGTACTAACAGCTGCCTCGCTTGGTGCTCAGCATTAAGAGGTTCGTGTTAGGACATTACTGTAAACTTCCACACTGCAGACATCATAGCGATTTGACTGAAATTTTTTTAAAAGCTACTTTAAAACTCCAAATCACTCAATCATGGTCTAGATTATTCGCACAATTTGGACATTTAATCCATCCATCTTGCATTTTCTCTATTGGTATGGATATTTATGGTTTCAAATCTTTTATGCAAGGCTTTTGATTTTTCTGAACAAGAGCTTCAAGTCATTGCCTCAGACGAAAACTTAATTTATACGAACAACCATTTCATTGATTTATTTTGCCAGACATTTCTTTACTAATAAACTTGGAACTAGAAGTGACTACATAAAAGTAAATTTATTGACTTAAATAGACACCTTAAAAGTTCCACTCACTGAATCTCAGTACCTATTAGTGATTTAGTCAATAACTACTTAAGGACTTGCTTTTTCCTAACTTAAATAGATTGCAGCCATATTGCGCTCAATCACCCATTTATATATTAAATGTTTCTTTAGAAGTTCAAATTAAACAACCAAACGAATTCAACGACAAGAGCAGAAGAATTATCGAAGCAGATAACTGATTAAGAACTAAAGAGGTATTGAAGTTGCCGTATAATGATTTAAATGTAAAGGATTCTTTAGATAGCATGTTTATCAAGCTTGAGAAGATGAATGAAAATGAATATTCTGCCCTTTGTTTACGAAATTAAACTCTGATACATTTCAAGACTTTATTTTAATGTGTCATTTGGCATCAAAATATAATGTTTTTTAGCCATTTTCTTTATTGATTTTTATTTCGTGTTTAAAAAACGACGACTGCCGCGTTATGGCTGATATTTTGCAACTCTCAGAACATATACTCAGGTCCGACAATTTTAAATTTTAAATTAGATGTAAGGACTGGCTATATCCATTCGTCAGTTTCTGAATCTATTATGTTCAAAATATTATCGTAGAGCAAGGATATATTAGCATCCAAAACTTAAATGTTCCACAATTTTACTACGTCAAGTTATCAGTTTCTTTTGCGTGGAATCTAACTCTGAGTACGAAAATCACTATGTGCAAATAAATTGAATTGCAGTTGCTCTTCGCGTCCATAATTTTATTTATAGCATTGTCATAAGCTACAGATACAAAGAAACAAATAAACTTATTCACCTTTTTCTTTCCCTTTCCGTCTCATGTGATTTTTAAAATATTTTTAAGGTGTGTGAGAAAAATTTGAAACAGACTGCAGTCGATCTTAAAAGACCTATTTTGTTCTTTAATAAAGTTGACTTCTGATATTTTTAGAATGAGACGTGAAGTAAATACATTACAAAGAATAATCTTACCCCATCTGTGTCTTTATCTTTCGCGGAACATTTGACCATTTTTAAGGACACATTGAAAAAGAGCGAAGTTGATTGTTGCAACGTCTGAACACAATTCGTTTCTGAACTAATTAACTTTTAAAGACCGCAATGTGGCTGTGCTGAGTCTACTGCTGTGCAGCCCAAATGATCTAATGGATTTACAGTTGGGGAAAATGTGATATTATATAAGTTGTATAGTTGTTCTGTTCAAATAATTTGGGATTTAGTAGCATTAATTTTGTATGTAGGGTCTCTTTCCATCCTCTCTCTCTCTCTCTCTCTCTCTCTCTCTCTCTCTCTCTCTCTCTCTCTCTCACACACACACACACACACACACACACACACACATACACACATACACAAACACATTTATCCAAAGGTACTTGATGTTTTCTTATTGTGTTTGTTGCTAAAAAGTTCCATCTCTTTTTTAGATGTTCGCTCTTCCATGAGTCAGTTAAGAACTTGAATGAATATGAATTGATGTCGCTTCTCGAACGTTATAGGTAGATTTTGCCAATAATGTCTACACAAAAAGCTTATGGTATATCATTGGAAAACTGCCTTCGACTTTCAACGAAGGAGATAGATTGAATAAGTTATCTGCCATCATCCCTTGAATGTATTATTCGCATTTCGTCGTTTGGACATACATGGGATATCCCTACCCACCCACCCACAAAAATAACGTTTCAGAACAAGTTTAACTTCGGATATTATCACTGTTTTACTAAAGGAACTGTTTAGTAAAATATTATTAAACAAAAGATGGAAAGTACTAATAAAAACAAGTATGGGCTCTGGTAATTGAAAAACGTACAAATCAGTTAAGTGTAATCGGAAAAAGGAAATAACACTTGTAGCTGTCCTCCCCCGACTTGTCTTAGAACGGAAGCTTTTCTCTTCCTTTGGTTCTCTTCCTAGCACGTGCTTAACGGCAGCTAATTCTGCACGTGCCGGAAAGAGGGATGTTGATTAATATGTATTCGGTCAAACATGATTGTTTTGACCCCTCCTTACCAATTATTATTATTTGGGATAAATACATCAACTCAGTCAAAACCTAAAAACATCCTGTGTATTGTGACCATTCTTAGCGATGCTGGTTTAGATAGATCGCTAGTACCGTATAAAGAACAAGTCTTGAAATAAGAACTCGACATGCAACCTGTAAACAGCTCTGAAAATTAGATTCGTGATAAAATCTATACTATAAAAATGGGTGGATATATTATCTGATATGCAAAAGAAAGAGTGGATGAAGAATTTGCAACCGGGAATTGTGTATTTTTATGATTATTGATAAAGTAAACATTCAAAATATTTAAAGGAATATATTTTACATCAGAATGACTACATATTCCTGCAAATGGCTTTGAAAACATCCACCGTATATATTGATGCATATTCCAGGATCTTTATCAATTTAGTTAAAATTGCTGCTTCCGGTTATTTACCCCAGTAACAAAAAATAATATTGAGCAATTCATGACGTTCCTGCTGACTGTTTTATTCAAGAAAAAGAGACACGTATCATGGCTAACTATGATCGCAGCAATCGACCCCGATATTATCAAATTCTACCACAATACTGGACTTGGAAAGAT
The DNA here is from genome assembly GCA_016746295.1 of Potamilus streckersoni. Lineage (NCBI taxonomy): Eukaryota > Metazoa > Mollusca > Bivalvia > Unionida > Unionidae > Potamilus > Potamilus streckersoni. The sequence goes on along the minus strand of JAEAOA010002358.1, from coordinate 2,716,576 downwards.
TCCATTTGAGAGAGAGAGAGAGAGAGAGAGAGAGAGAGAGAGAGAGAGAGAGAGAGAGAGAGAGAGAGAGAGAGAGAGAGAGAGAGAGAGAGAGAGAGAGAGAGAGAGAGAGAGAGAGAGAGAGAGAGAGAGAGAGGGAGAGAGAGAGTTTTTATTGACACTTTTTCTACTTCCAAATTTAAACTGAAAATGGCAGATAGGAAAGACAAAAGAAAACCCACTGGTTTAGTGCTGACATCTCAGCATAAAGATAACATTGCTTGATTGAAAGATACCTGAACAAAGCAAAAAAAAAAACAATAATGCTGCATTCCAGGCACATTTAACGTTTTTAAAACTTTAAAAACAAAACATCTGAGATATAGATTGCATTGCATAATCTGTTTTTAAAGTTGGCTTAAGGGTGGGTGTGGGTATAGGGGTTGGTGTATTGCTTTACGGCACTGCAAGACAAGTAGGTTATCGAGTGCAGAGGCAATATGAGTAAAAGTGTCTTTCCTAAGGATACATCGATAGTTCACTCAGGCTGATCCAACAGTAGAATTCAAACTCGCCCTCTTTTGATTGCGAGTCTGGCACGCTAGCACTGAGTTAACGCGGCTCCCTGTATTAAAAGGGCTTTTTTAATCGAGAAAAAGTCGTTATATTTAAATAATTCAAAATATGAAAGAGGGATTTGTGGTCTAAATTGATTTAACAACGATGAACAGTCATTTATTCTGCCGAAGTTGATTCAATTCGAAGAAAATGTAAACCAAACGAAACGCTTACCATATGCACTCCTGTAGATAACAAGACCAATATAAACAGATCACGTCTTACTCTTATTTTCCCCCGAGTCTCTTAAGCCAAGATATAAGGTTGCATTTCAAAGTGTATGTACAGCCTATTAAAGTTTCCAAACACCTAATTTGCCTGTTCAATGAGGACTATATTTTGATGTTACAGGGGGCATCTATTTCATCTATTGACAATAACCAGTAGTAAAACGAATGTCATACGCATTTCCATACAAAATTTTGATTCAATCCTTTCATCTTGCTTTACCTATCTTAAATGGATTAGTGGGCCTGCTTTATGTCAAATACTAACGTAATTATCTTACATCAATTAGAAAATAATTTTTATTTGATCTTTCATTGATATATGTGATATTTGGTTTGAAATTTGTTTTCCAGTTCATGTCATTGGTTATACTAATAGTCACATGTTTTATTTCAGGATTTCATTACGGTACTGTAGTGAGTGCACTGAACACTTACGCATAAAGAAACAGAGTTAATCGTGAATGTATGATCCAATAATTCTCGTTCTCAATAGACTCCAAACTTTGGATCCGAATACAGTTTCCTGAGTCATTTATCATTTTTTTAATTCTTTTATTTTTTTTAATTTTTTTATTTTTTTTCAATAAGGAAATGCAACAGATCTGAATTGTAGGGTTTCATGCAATTAAACGATTTGTTTTACAGGTACATGAGCTGAAAGTGTTTACAGAAGAAAATAAATTAAAAACAAAAGTGTCTCATGGTCTGGTCTTATTTCTATAGGATTTACAGTGTCTATTTAACAGAATGGCAGCAAAATAATTAAACAGGTTAGAGTTGTTATTCGTTCCAAGATCTAACCCATGTCAAAGTAATAACAACTTCTCCAAACTCTCACTCACCAGACCCCTAACCTCTCGTCCATGCGCTGATTCACAAAAAAGGAGGGAGCAAGGTATTAAAAAAAGAAGACTGTAGACATACTGGAACTCATTCGCTGTCAGGCTGAATTAACAATCAACTATATGCACTAACCCATTTGATATCTATTTAGACTTTAGAATGACACCAATAGAAATAAACTGGATAGAACATGCAGGCCTATGTATGTTTGTTGCCATATTTCCTTAATAAAGAAAAAGAAACCAAATAAATAACAATAAAAAGAAACTAAGAAAAAACCCACAAAGAAGCAATACAAAACAATGTGATGATCATACAGTGACTAAGTACATATCAGCTGTAGGCTATCCATATGAATATTGCTTCTAACGTGAGAAATACACCACAATTAACAGAGGGTTGTTTTTTTTTTCAGCTTGAGAAAGGTATATCATTACACATTTGAATCGATGTGAACTTATATATTCCGCACCTTTCCACGCCCTTGTATGATCTTATGAGGATGGGAACACGTGTACTCTTGTGTTAGTTCCGTCTTCTTTCACCTTATCTTCTGCGGTTTGTCATCGATACTTTAATACTTTAAGCTTGATGTCGGTAATGACTTCAATACTATTCATCTATTCTTAGTTTTGTTAAAAAAAAAACAACGTTAATTTTACCTATCTTTGCTTTCAGAAACCTATGGGACCGTATAAAAACTCGGCATTAAATATTGTGCTTGTGTTCAATATGTTTCTGTCTCAATCTTTTTTGCTTGAAGGCCAAAGGATTGAAAGCTCGGTGGCCAAATGAAAAAATAGTTGTCTCAAATGTCACCGAAGCTGTCACCACTTTTCATTCATTTGTTTATTCAAAACTTTTCACATTTCCCCTTATATTCCGAATGCTTGGGTACGAGACCAGAGAGACTCGACAGTAGTTCATCATTCTCTAATTCTTCGTACTTTGATATATCTTCTTTATTTTACCATGACATCAAATGCTTTACTAATTTCAGCCATATTGTGGAATTTCCTCCGTAAAAAATGAAAATTAATTCCATGAACATATAGCTGAAATCACAAAGCCCATGCATAAACAAAAAGTAAACCAAGCTGAAAATGCATCCAAATCAGCAATAAAATGTAATAATTACTATTCTGCCATTTCTGTTAAAATAATTCTAAGGAACGACCACATCTCGGGAATGACTACTCAGGCCAGAATTGATATATCTAAGTGGAACTATGTCCGAGTATAGAGAGACATACATACATACATACATACATACATACATACATACATACATACATACATACATACATACATACATACATACATACATACATACATACATACATACATACATACATACATACATACATACATACATACATACATACATACATACATACATTATATTCAAGTACATACGTAAATATTTATCTCAGTATAGCAGGTTATGGATGCATAATAAGCGATGTAATCTTAATGATGTCCATTAGTATTTTATTATACGAAAAGTAAAGAAAAAGAGGTATGGAATGGAAAGAAAAGAAAAAGAAAGGATAGGCAGAAAAAATCACGATAATAAAGAAATATAATAAAAAACATCATAAATACACATGTCTATCAAATAAATACAATCCAATAGAAAACAGAGTACGAATATTCTAAGGCAATATGGGGTAGCCAAAGGTAAAGACAGCATGGAACCAATATGGGAATTTATGGGGTTTAAAAATCATGGGCTACTATTGGAATGTGTGTAATAATTAATATTAGTATGTCACTATGGCAACTATAGGGACATATGGGAAATGAATCTGACTTGATAATATTGGGATGAATGGAATTGTAACCGTATCAGTCCCCGGTCTGTATGGCACGCTAAATGATTTTACTTGGTTAGGCTACTACATCGTCCCAAGGAATTTATTGTATGCATTTTTAAAAACTTAAATAACAATTGACATACAAGGTGCTGGGCAATGAGTTCCATCACTGTTTTTGTATAGATCCTCCCCCCTCGTTGTTATAGACAAACACATATTTTGACTAACCAACACTATATTGACTAACAAATACCAGTTTTGACTGAACATTACTTATTATAATTTGCCAAAAACTGTTCAAACTGGACATCATCTATTTACACTGACCAGGATGTATTGTGACTTACAAACATCTTATCGGATTCATCAACTGCTAGTTTGACTAAAACAACTATTATGATTGAACCATGGTTATTGTGACTAACAAACACATAGTCTCACTGACCACAACCTATTCGGAACTATCAATAGTGATTGCCCAATACCTATCGCGTCTTACGAATGCCTATTTTTAATGGTCATTACTAACTGGACTAAATGATTGAAATTGCTACTTATTTAAACCTTTTGTAACAAGACAACATATGGTCATTACTAACTGGACTAAATGATTGAAATTGCTACTTATTTAAACCTTTTGTAACAAGACAACATATTTTCTGACTGTCCAACATCCATTTGACTGAATAATATCAAATTTATAACTAACCGAAACCTAATCTGACTGAACAATATTTATTGTGACTGACCAGCATCTATTATTATTAAAATCACCTATTTTGAATGACCAACATATATTGACAAAAGCCTGTTTTGACTGAACAATGCCAACGCAAAACAAAACGAAAATCTTCTCTAACCAATATATGTTGTGACTGACCAACACCTATTGTCACAGACCAACATCTATTTTGACTGATCAAACCATATTTTAACCAATACAGGCTCTGATAGAACAATACTTATTCTGAGTTACAAACACATATTATGACTGACCAAACACAGGATTCGTTTACTTTTATATCGTATGATGAGTTGCTCTTACAGTCTTCTTTTTTTAAGACAGCAAAGCTAAATCGTGTTGCTGATGTACATCGTACATTGAGTGTCTCTAATTGTAAATAGAACGAATAATTTATCTGTGGCTTGATAAAGGAATGGAAGTTTAATATTGTATGCGTAATGGTAAATTTTATATATTAATGAATGTAATAGTAACAAAATAGAGAGAAGTTATATAGTGCGGTCCGTGAAACATGATATTGGGGAAAATTGCTCTTACAAACCAAAAAGTTGCACTGAGCAATGTAACAGTTTCCTCCTGGTCTCTATATAGTGAAAGAAAAGAACTGTTAAATAAGATTTTATTACGATATTATTATTATATATCCGTATTTATCACCACTATTACCACGACCTAGGGAATCAAGATCATCCAAGTTCATACGATATAATAGAGAATATCTGTTGTTCGAATTTGTATCGATGTAAACTTGCTCGGAGATGGGATATTATCTTTTGTGCTGCATACATGCACATTTTGTGCTGAAGATCGTCTTATTAGTGCATTTTCTGCGTAACACTTGTCAATCATCTCTGTTACTCTTGCTGGTCTGCTAAATTCGATCAATATGGGAGATTTTAAACTATCATTGGTGATTGAAAGTTGCAAACGATCTCGATTTTTTGCTTGACAATTCTATTTCAAGCCTCACAGCATATGAAACAAGTCAATTATAAACGCGGCCAATTTCTATTAGGACATATCGTAATTAAAAATTTTGAATCTGACAAAGTAAGGCCAAGCAACTCAGTAACGAAAATCAGGAAAGTCGGCGAACAGGAACCATTTTTTGTACCTAAATCTATGTTGTGTGGTTCGAAATATTCTCTAAGTCAGGCCATTCAGAGGTTGGATATGAAAATAAAGTTTTACTGCTACAGTATAACCGTCGCTCTTTCTTTCTCTTCATGATGACACTCACTCTAGTACTGAAGTAAAGGAGTTACACTGTTCAGTATAACTTGTAATGTTTTGAAAATGCAGATTTGCTTTGCAAAATAAGTGTCAGGGATCGTTAGGGATCTTCAAAGCTACAGACAATGCTATTTCGTTTCATCAGCAAAGTACTTTGTCTTTGCTTGTTTTAGCAAATTAAAAATATAACTGTGAATCTCCATTCGATATAAAATAGTATGAAACCTCAAACGGAATTTATAAACTTGTGATCTTGTTTTGGCAAAGTGATTATTATTTTCTTAATATCGTTTTGGATCGAACTAGACTTCTAGCTTTAATACACCGGATTTAAAAAATCAAATTATTTGCTCGTCCTTGCTGCCGTCATTGCCATCGTTGACCTTTGATTATCTGCTCGTTCGTATACATGGTTGCCTCAGTTGAAGATGAAAATGTTACTTCATGGTCACTTATAAATTTAATCGAACGATAATTGCAAGTTCCAGAGAATAAAGGCTTACACTTTATATTTACAATATCGCCCAAACTATAAACATTTCCTCTTGCTGATCTGTGAAGAAAGTGAGTATCATAGCGAAAATGTCATGGCAAATCCAAAAATCAATGGATCATAACAGTTCTCTGCCTTAGGTCTGACATTGTCGTTTCAATCAGTCCAACACAAGTCAGTGAGAAACGCGGACAATTCCTTCACAATAACATTGGAATTCAAATCTTTGAATCCGAGTTGCAAGTGTCGTTTAAATTGTTTTCCAAAGTTAGTTCGCTTGCTGGTTGAATATGGAAATAAAATCATAGAGTGATTCACTGTGACTTTCACATATGGACGACATTGCCTCCTTTGGTGGTGGTGTCGATAAGTGTCGTAATGTGTATGCATCAATTATATCATCCTAAAATTGTTAAGATGCAATTGTACTAGCATCGGTCTCACAGTGTTACGCGACAATGAATGTTGTCATCGTACTTCTGGCTTCTCAGTATAGGTTTGTTTTTTTATATTTTGTGATAGTTTTATTATGAGATTCACTGGCAGTATAACATCACTAAGATTTTCAACGAATCAAGATGGATGAGCGGCAAAAGAGCAAAATCTATGGTGAGGTATTTCACGAAAGTGATTCGATCATTCATGATATCTAACCAAACAATTGCGGAGATACAAAACCTGTCCCAGGACTAGAGTGAAAATACCTATTACGTATGTGAGTATAAATGGAACTGGGCCCAATAGTATCCATCATTCCAAAGAAACGTAAACACCCATCCTAAGAACTGTAACAAGAGTGTAGATTAATCCGAAGAACTGTAACAAGAGCGTAGATTAATCCGAGGAACTGTAACAAGAGCGTAGATTAATCCGAAGAACTGTAACAAGAGCGTAGATTAATCCGAAGAACTGTAACAAGAGCGTAGATTAATGTTTTGTGTTCAAATTCCGAGACATTATTCCTCAAACCGTCAAAAGGAAATTAGCTAAAGATGAGAGGAGGAGAAAGAAGAAAAAGATAAGAAAGAATCCACTCCACTATATAAAACTCAACTGTAAACGCTAACAAGATATCATCAGAAACAAATAAAAACTTTTGTTAACTATGGTGCTTGAAATTTATTATCATTCTTATTTCTCGACAATACACCAAAATTACGGATTTTGTTTATTTATTATTCCCTTTTACCTTCTTATATCAAGTTAGCTTGTAATTCCTCATTCGGTATAAAATGACACGACACCTTAAGTTAAATTAAGAACTTGTAAGTACAGGCACTCGATTTTATAAGGAAGAGGGAGTAAACTTATAGTAACACCCTTTTTACAGTACTGGCCTTAGCAATGTGCGAAGGATTCGCACCGAGCCAGAAATCGTGGAGGAGGAGGTTTGGAGTTTGTTTAAAGCAAATTATTCGAAACTATATTTGTATTTTTCTAAGAGCGTTTCAGAGAATTTCCTCAGTAATACAGAATTTGTTTGAGCCCGATGTCTTCATTTCGTACCGGGCCCGCACAGCCCTAAACCTTCGCTGCCCCTTTACTTCCAATTAAAACAAGAAAACTCACTCTTGTGGTTCGAAATCAGACCCTCGATGACCCGTGCTAATTGCCTTATACTTTATGCGCATATAGTAACTCATAACTTACACTCCAATTTTACTCCTATGCGCGATTTATCTGTCTTCTCTACTTTAACACTTGTCTGGAGGACAAAAATGACAACAAAAAAAAAATATGATGCTTTCGCGTTTCCTGTAGTCAAAAGAAACAATTATATTTGTATTCCCATCCAAACATACGCTTTCCAATCATGTTGCAACAACTCACTGGTTTGTAAGTGTGATACGTTTAAGCCGTGAAATGAATTCGCATTTAAAACTTAAATGGATGGAGATATGGGCACCTGGCTCGTGGCTCCTTATTTACCGACCATATACATATAAAAAAAAACAACTCGGGATCAACGATTTGACTTTAATATTGTTATAGTCTTTTCTGGTATCCTTTTTTAATATGTAATTTTGATTTTCTTATATACGGACACTTTTAATCTGAATTATATTTTATATTTGTTGTTTTGTTTTTTTTTTTCCTGGAAGAAAAAGTGTTTTATTTTTCATCTTCATGCGAGAAAAGTTGAATATAATGTGAGAGTTGTGGGCCATGTACTACGCTTCATTTGAAAAGTCGAATATAATGTGAGAGTTGTGAGCCATGCAATACGCTTGATTTGAAAAGTCGAATATAATGTGAGAGTGGTGGGCCATGTACTACGCTTGATTTGAAAAGTCGTACGCTTGATTTGAAAAGTCGAATATAATGTGAGAGTTGTGGGCCATGTACTACGTTTGATTTGAAAAGTCGAATATAATGTGAGAGTTGTGGGCCCGGCACGCTTCATGTGAAGAGAACAGTGTGCTTGATAATGTTTTTTAAATATTTAAGCGATATCAGTGCTGGCTATCACAGTAAAATGGTATACTATGTATGGTGTTGTAAAGTAAAGAGTTGAGACAATGCTTGTTTAATTTTTAAAAAAATTATATTCTTCAAAGATAATTATTTTTAACTTGAACAATAACATAAGGCCGTGGAAAATGTTTATGATAAATTTAATCTTCATAACCTGGATTTCTGTGCGAAAATGACCCCCGTATCGATCAATTTTTTGACATTTGGATTAGTTATTGATATTAACAGTTATAAAATTAAGGCCATCTGTTTTTATAAGTACTGCAGTCATCTTATTCTTTCTAACCTGTTTTTGAGATTAAAAATAAAAATAAAAATATTCTAATGATTAAATTTTCTACGTATCCTCAAAATTAATTTGCATGTCTACGGTACTTATCAATACATCTTCATTTAAACCAGCCATTTTAGTCAAGTGAAGCTGTTACTAAAATGTTTTAAAAACATGTAGATATAATATTTCCTCTGAGGATAATAACTCCATACAACTGAAAGCCAACGATATGTTTTCACATTTTAAGATACATCGATTAACTCAACTTACTTCTTTACAGAAACATATCCTGCCCAAACCCTATCGGCCGAAATTTGTCATATGTTGCAGGGGTAGTTCAATGAGTGTTTTTCTAATAAAAAAATACCCGATCCATTTAACATCAGACAACGTCAGACAAACGTCCAATACTATAAGAAAGCTGCTGTTTTTTTTCTTTAATGGATTCCAAATTATCCAAACTTTGAGTTCTAGATACGCATTCATTGTTTAAAACTCCGCATAAATACGTCACACAAATACGTAAGCATCGATAGTACATATGTTCTATTTACACTGCTTTAGTAAACCCACATCAACATGCCAAATTGCACTGAAAATGTGGGGAATCTTTCTAGTCTTACATCAACGTACTAGAGCAACTTCAATAGCAATTATTCATACATATTTTAATTATAACTGCTTAATACGAGTCACGTCAATTCGTAACTCATATTTCTCACCGAATCTGCAGTTTGAATAAAGAGCAACACTCCTGCTGACTTCGATCTACAAAATAAAGTACCGCTTACAAAACCCGCCAGCAAAATGACTGTCCTTTGGGATCAATTTAAAATATATTCATGGACCAAGTATCGTTTAATAATGGTCCTTTTTGCACGTATTACTTAACAAAATTAGATATGTTAATCCACAGCGTATCATCTCTTTTCTTACAATTTCTTCATTATCTTTTTCCTTACAACTATTTTTTTATTGTCTCTTTTCTCCATACCTTGGTTTTGACTAAAGATGCGTCTTCCTTGCACACATATTTAAAAAGAAAAAATCGATTCTCTTCAAGGTTACTGCAGTCGTCATACAATTCAATAATTATTTAATTAAATGACTTTGTTGCCCACCCCAACCCTCTACAAATTCCTTTCATATGATGCATTATTTAATTTATAAGAGTTGTGTTCAGGAAATCAACGGTGCATACATTTTTAAACATATTCGTCACTCCTAACATGACCTTTATTAGAATATATATTGATAAATTATTTGTATTTTAACAGACACTGATGATTCATTTCTTTGTTGTGGATGAGCTGCATGTTTGTAGACAGTTAATAAGTAGAATTCAATGGTCTTTTACAAGACGATAAAAAAATAATCCCATCAATTATTTTGTGCAAACTAATTTAATCGATCGGTGACAGTGATTCAGCAAATTAAACATTGAAGCAGAAGTTTGTACGTCATGCATTCATTTATTCCTTTAAATGCAAATTTCATCGTTTTCATCACTGGTTTCAAATCTGGTTAATTCTTTCATAAGAACTGGAAGTAATCGCTCTAACTAAACATAATTCAGAGGAATAAAATAATTCTAAAGACTGACGGTAAAGAAAAGTAGGTGTGATGACTTCAAACTTTATTTACATTTTGCAAAATTAACTTTTAAGGTTCACACCTTTAAATGAAAATGAACAGTGATATAAACTCATGCTGACTTCATGTTCCAATTAGATCATATTTTTAATCTCCAACATTGACATTATTCTTAGCGTGGTTCAAGATTGTAAAATCTGTACACATCTGTGACCTGAAAGTATATAAAAATAAGCGTAATGTGAACCTTAAAATGTATTTATTTTTTTTGCAATTGAAATTTCATCTTATGGAATACAATATCTATCCCATCATAACGTATGTGTATTTGAAAGTCTTTTTGAATGAGTTTGTCGTTACACTAGAATCGTGTGATTTCAATACCTTTAGATGATAGTAATGATAATGAACACGTGATCGCATCAGCCGTTTTTTTTTAATCGACGTCTTTTACGGAGATCAAACGCATATTGCATAAAGGCTTAATGAACGTGGAAAATGCATAAAGTAAGATTAAACCGATTTCAGACTGGGAACGGTGAGGAAATGAAAATGCATAAAGTAAGATCAAACTGATTTCAGACTGGGAGCGGTGAGGAAATGAAAAAGTTAAAAATGTTCATGGTAAAATGAAAGTAGATGTGTTATTCTTAAGTAAGAGTAAAAAGTTTGATGCTTCGAGCTTTGGTCAGTTTTGCACGTATCTTATATACACAAATCCAATAAGTTCTAAAGGGATAGAAAAAGAATTCCAAAAGAGTTCAAAGTTCCTATATATGGGAACAACAATGACACGGAAAATAATTGATTGAAGATAAACAAGAAAAAAGAAGCTAAAAATATAAAGGACTGAAAGAAAGTAATATAGATAAGACAGTAGTGTAGGTAAGATAGGTTTATATTATGATTCGTACAAATTTAGATCGTACATGATTACAAATTAAATGGCAAGTTGGCGAGTTAAAAGCAATTGTCTGAATACAGTGACCCCTTACAAGTTCTTCTCGCTGCACCAGAATGTACGATGGAGACCGCGGTCACTGTTTACGAAGTAGACATTCAAAGAAAGCTACGAGAAGATGTGTTGGTCTTAACCACATTACACTGTGCTTCCAGATGACATAAATAGTTTTTAGGTTTCCAATACAAATTAGGTCAAGCAAGTTAACGCAAAAGGTGAAAATATATACAGTAATGTCAATCTCCTAATTGTTTGGGTTTTTTTTATAAAGTTGAAGAAATTTATCTGTGATTGCTATTACTTTCAATTACTGTGGACTAAAATTACATCCACATTACTGTCATCTATATCTGTTTTGGCTTATAGCGTTACGGTACTCATGCATGGATTTGGCTTCGTTCATATCAACAAATTGCACTCAGAGGAGTTTGACCTGTACAAAGAAAACATGGCATATGCAGAAATACCATCTGATATACTAGAATAACGCCATGAATATATACCATTTGACCAATAAATTAAAAACTATGATATTTCTGATACAGAAGCACAACTTTGGTTTCGTTTATTTATTATGTTTGCATTTTGGCAGTCTAGTGGTCCAGAGCTGGTACCATCAGTGGTTTGCAGCAGGTATCCTTTTATCTGAAACTTGAAAAACAACACGTGTGTTATTATCGTGTACCTGGTATACATTTCAACCTTGTACAATGGAAACAAAATCGAGATATAAAAAAATCCAAAAGTTTATTAGAGCTAAACTAGAAAGGCCAGACTGCACAATTAGGTGAGTGTGTCAAAGCAATCGCAAAAGAAATAAATATTGCAGCAATTGATGCTCTATAACCCGTCTCATCCTATTAAGATAAAGACTATTTTGTGAAAGCCCCATTATGCAATCACATACGTTTGCACTCCTTACGATAAAGAAGTGAATAATGCAGTCTTAGTTGTACTATCCCTTCTCATGTTCAGTAGATAATAATTGCATTATACAATGTACGTAACATCCGTTATACTTGAATGTAAAAAAATGAATAAATAAAATAATAAAACGAATGAGAATATGGCAGTGATAGATACTGTCCCGAATAATAAAAATCATTGTTGTTTTGTTGTTTGTTTTTTGTGTTTGTTTTTAACAATATTGGTTATGTTATGCCGAGGAAATGTGATCTAAGTGCCTTTATCAAGATTTCACTGAGGGAGTAAAGTGCCTTTCTAAGTGGTAGGTCAAGACGACATACCCTGGATGGCTAGGGCGGGTATCGAACTGAGCTACCGCAGCCCGCCTAGTAAGCCACACAGCACAATGATACGTAATGTTTTAATTTCAAAATCACGGATCACGTCAACTTTTTATAAATAAAAGTGGAAAAGTTTTAAAACTGATTGCGTCTGGGATGTTTTTGTTTTTACAGAAGTTGCCTATTGAATAGAAATGTCTCAGTAAAAAAGATTTTCATCAAGAAGTTATTCATCAAAGTGTTTTTGAAGTCTATCTCAACTAAAACTGCTGTCCATCGGTTTTTATGTATTGTAGAAATGCACGTGGAACTACATCGTGCTAACACTGCTCTGTCGTAAAGTTGGTTCTCATGATCTAAAAAATTTACACATATAGTAATGAATAATAAGTTTACATTGGTCGCAATTCCTTTTACATACGGCGATTTTGAAGTGTGACATCTTTGTGACTGGTTTGTTATTTGTTATTGTTTGCTTCTCTTTTTTTCTCAGTGGGCTTTAGATGTCCACAGTTTATATCAAATTACAAAGTAATGGTTCCTAACCACCAAACTTTATGGGTTTGTTTTGGTGAAGCTATCGTGGCTGTATCATCGTGTTTAACGTATGTAAGGATTGTTAAGCTGTGGCGCGATGCCAATAAACACAAACCCAATAAACGTTTCATCAGTCCAGGTGCTAGGATGCAGTGATTCCCTCCATTGTAATTTAGCATCGTATACTATCGCATTTAAGTTCATCTGAAACCGGAACAACTGTGGTCAGTGTAGATTTATGTCAACTCTTGCATGTCACACAAAGGATTCTCGGTGTGACCTTCATTTGTTTTAAGAAACCAATCGATAAATGAATGACAGACACTTTTTAAGAAAATATCAACCACAGGTTTCTTCAACTGTAGGCATCTCTCATTAGCTAGTGTTAACGCTAACATTTGGGAAGTTTGATGCACACAGCGGAGGCTAACAGTCTGCTTGCATATTGTCATAAGCGAAATCGGATATACCTCTGACCTTCAGTCACATGCGTTAACAGTTCCAAAAAAGAACCCGTTTATGAATGGTTACTGATAAACATCGGACCTTTTCCCAGGATACCAACCGTGATTAGATTTGTTACATATGTTGGTTGATCCTTTAGGGGTCAAAATGTTCATATTTGTTCAGAAGGTCATCATATCTGCTGAAAGGAATGATTCTATTATTTGAGGTTTGGGCAATTTTAGGGACATGATTCTCTCAACAAGTTCGAGATAAGTATGCGAAGGGTTATGTATTTGCATGGAGTCACATAATTCCCCAGAACATCTGAGATGACTGGATAAATGTGGAAGACCAACTTATCGACTCTGTTTAAACACACGTAGAGATTTCCCCATTTGCTTTTAAAACTTTGGTGGAATTGACCCTCATCAAGGTAGGTTCAGTTTGACTCCAGTCTATTGATCAAATCAGACAAGACCTATCACAAATAATTAACAGGTTCCAACATCAAAGGATGCAATATAACTTGGTATTAAAATGTGTCAGTTACAACTACTGACATACATTACACATAATACAAGAGGGTGCAATACAACTTGGTATTAAACTGTGTCAGTTAGAACTACTGACATACATTAAACATAATACAAGAGGGTGCAATACAACTTGGTATTAAATTGTGTCAGTTACAACTACTCACATACATTACACATAAAACAAGAAGGTGCAATACAACTTGGTATTAAATTGTGTCAGTTACAACTACTCACATACATTACACATAATACAAGAGGATGCAATACAACTTGGTGTTAAATTGTGTCAGAACTACTGACATACATTAAACATAACACAAGATGATGGAATACAACTTGGTATTAAATTGTGTCAGAACTACTGACATACATTAAACATACTACAAAAGGGTGTAATACAACTTGGTATTAAATTGTGTCAATTACAACTACTCACATATATTACACATAATACAAGAGCAGCAGTCACATCGCTTCAGGGACATGTGCAAGAGGGACATGAAGGCACGCGGTATTTCACCAGACAGCAGGGAAGTACAGGCCCAGGATCGTGGCACCTGGAGAATGACAGTTAACAAGGGCATATCGTTCGCTGATGGGAGGAGAGTCCAGCAGGACGCAGAGAAAGCGAGAGAAAGAAGCGTGCAGCAGCAAACCAAGCAAATCAGACTTCCCTGTACGTCTGCTCCAACTGCAGTAGAGACTGTCACTCGCGCATTGGCCTGCACAACCATAACAAACAATGCCTAAACCCCAGAGATAGACAACACTCCAAGGGCGCTAATCAGATGGTCTTCCGTTACTAAGCTGCCAATGATGATTATGATTTATGCAAGATCCATCAGATATATTTACGGTAGTTCCTGTTTAATGCCATTGATTAGCAAATTATGTATAAATTATTGATATTTACTTTTCTTAGAAAAACATTTACAGTTAGCAAAAAACTTAAAAGGTAGGATCTTTCAATCCAAACGGATAGGAAAGTATTTTCATTTGAGTCTCCTTAGTTTCATGATAGTTTCCTTATTCAAGGCATTAAATTTTAATGATTTTTGCTCATAAAAGCTAAAATACATTCTACATATTTTGTATCTGAAAAACTCTGGTACTGATTTAAATCAACATAATTATTCAGAGTGTATGAAAATAAAGCAACATAAATTTGAATAAATAAGCAATAATGAAAGTTAAAACAAAGACCAAAAATGCCGTTCTGCCAGCTAACCAAAACAAATGGCGTAATTATTGTTTGTCTATCAAAAATAAGTAAACTATTGTTAATGTAGTAGAAAAAATACTTTTATACCAAACATATTTAAACAATAAATTTGGAGAACTGTATTTACTGAACGTGTATATACTTTCTGAGAACATACATCAACATGCACACTCCCTCCTCAACTTAATTATATGTCCAATTAAAATATATGTATTGAAAATATAATACCATATAATGTGACACATATGTTTCATATTCAAACTGAAAAATACACACTCATGCACACTATGTGCCGTATTAGCTTAATAATAAAGATAAACAGGGAACAAAAACATGATGAATGAAAAATATCAACTTTCCAAATCAACATTTTCCTTAACTAAATGTTTTTGCATTCTCTCTCTCTCTCTCTCTCTCTCTCTCTCTCTCTCTCTCTCTCTCTCTCTCTCTCTCTCTCTCTCTCTCTCTCTCTCTCTCTCTCTCTCTCTCTCTCTCGTGGGTTGGTTGTTCTTTGGGTTGGTTGTTCTTTCCGCAATTTCCCGGTTTCTTCCTCCACCATTAATACTGGCCGCCATGTATGTATAGCCTATCGTGTGCTGAAAAATGACGTTAAGCCCAAGAACAACAATAACAACAATTTTAATTTTGACCCCCAGTTTTGATACCAAAGAGTAGTTTCTTTTGCTAAATCTAACCCCTAATTCTGACACCAAGGGGATTTTGTTTTACTCTCAATCTTTCACCTCTAGAGGATACACTGATACACAAAAAAATATAACAAAAGCTGGTCCAGCAAACCTAAGACACTAATAAGGGCTATTGAGTTCTATGATTCTTTTTCATGGCGGACAACTCAATACATATTGATCTCTTATGGTAAAACCACATAATTATATAGGAGGTACATGTATACATATTTATGATCAAAAGATAAGGAGAATTAGAAATAAAATCCAACTAGAAACTGCCAAAGTGTATATAAAAAGCTGATATGAAAACTGTTACATAGTTCAAATTCTACTGATGCAAAATTCATATCGCCATGACTAAAACTCATATAATTGCAAGTATACTGCGAAATATACAGATCCAATTAAACATATATGAATTAACAGAGAAGGTATATTCAAAGAAATGTATGCGTTCCTGGCTTGGCCAGTCAAAGTTTGAAGTATCGGTTATATCTTCAAACATCTCGTCTCTTTCTGAAAAATAAATTATATCGCCAATAAATATTTGATTAAATTCTACGAGTGTAAACATTGACATTCTAAATCAGAGAAATTTAAATATAAGCATTTGAAAAACCTGAACTATTTAGGGCAATGTAGAAACACAACGCTGAAGAACTCAACATATCCTACATACTTGCTCAATTATGAGTAGAGTTCAAACGCAAACTGCACAGACCCACATCTGCCGTCGCATAACGCGCTGGCAGATCTTTGTCTAGGCAGTTTTTTAGCAGCAATCACTAGAACAAACAACATAGACCCTGATCGGCAAACGTATTATATTATGGAAGATCAGGATATATGTAGGCAGTTTATATAGACTTATAAGCAGGTATAGACGGTAATTACGTTTGCGCATGTTACGTCATTATCATTATAACATCTGATTCCGTGATTTACGTAAAACTCATAGAGAACCCACTCCATCCGATTCAGATTCCAGTATTAAAATGCTACACTATCTACTGCTTCAGTAGAACAGTTCCAAAATTTGAAATTAAAGTTTGCAGAATCATACACACCATGTCCGTGACAATATTAAATAATCTGATATTTTAACAGTTTCTCATCAAACTTGTTGTTTTAAAGAGTACTTTGACCTCTACAAATGAATTTTTTTATTATAATAATTAAATGACTTAATCTTGGGATACCGTTCAAGAACAAGAGAAGAAGGTTCACATACAAACACTTTCCGACTTTCTCGTCACTGTCAAAATTTGTGTCATTGACACTGACCCACACTTAAACATCTCTAATGATACACCAGGGCGGTTTATCAGAAAAATTTGGGTTAAGCGATCGTGTTCTACAACCAAACAGTTTGCAAATTTAACTAAATATATTCTTTTCATCCCTATAAAGCGTAAAAAAAGAGGGATAAAGAGATAATAGAAAATAAAACACTTGAGGAGTTCTAAGACAATAACACTTCACATGTAAGAAGACCTAGGTATCTTATCATATGGTATACTATAGCTCTTCAAAATTGGCATGAACGTATGGAGGGAGAGTATTTCATTTTTTTTGTCATAAAACACCACAGACTATGTCTGTATTATTTATGACAAGTGGGGTTTACAGCGTATAATTTTCTTGTGATATGCAACACGATACTTTTATAATGTACGACTGTACGGAATGGTTTAAACAACATCTTTTCAATATTCATGACAAAATTGTTTTAAAAGTTATCTGGATTTTTTTTTTACAAAACGTTTGTATTTGTCGCTAATTAATGGTGAATATTACAAATAGAATTATTATTTATGATCTTTCATCACGCTTACCCGTGTCACGTATGCCAATTCAGTGGCCAAATGGACGTTGTGAAACATATTTCGGCCATATCCAAATTTCGGAGATAAATTTGGATTAAAAACAAATAAAACACCCACATTAATATTTTAGATATTTTCTAGTGTTTGTGAATGTGTTAAGTATATGTATTCCTTTGTAAAAGACTGCGAATTATCCGACGATTTTCAGAATGACACTTCTCTTCTGTTTGAACATTATATAATTTCTCAAGTCCTCTAAACATGTTCTCGTCTGTTGAATACGCGTGTTTTATGTTTACTGACCCTCTCTGATATCACAAAGTCTTGCCCCCTACTATATCAAACTAGTAAGAAAAGTGTCGCCTTTAAAATCAACACTTCCTGTTTGTATTTCACAGGATCAGCTATATACAAAATGCATACACATAAAAAGTGCATCTAATATAAGGTGCTGAACATTGAATGGGTAGCTGTGACTTTTTAAGCAGATAATTAAGTCAAATTATGTCAGTGAGATAATATAGAGTTATCTTGCTATAAATCAGAGCCAGATCCGTTTCAAGCTATTGACAGACTTAAATTAAACAAAAAGTGTCAGGTCCCTGCCCCAGAACACTTAATTGTTGATCCCTAATGTAACGGATGTCTACCGTTGTATTATGGCAGTACCTTCAGATACCGAGGTACAAAAATTTTCCTGTTACCCAGCCCGTAGTATTTATCACACAGTATGACAAGCTGCTACGAAGAACACGTGAAACTGAGCATCAGGACTGACTTAGCAACTTGAAGAGTTTTTTTTTTCAAATTTAGACTACAGATTATTAGCCCTTATTTTCAAGATATTAGTCATTCGAAAAATTTTTAACCATTATGGTCGGTGTATCTTTTGGGGATTGTTCCAATCATTCCAAATTCTGCTTTTGGTTTGTTGGATATGTATCTGGATATGTATTTGAGGTAGAGGTTGTGTGTAAATGTGCGTCCTGAGGACAGTCCAAAGTATCTGGGGAATGCGCGCGTACAAAGTAGCATAGATGAATTGAACCGTGTCTCTATAAGAGTTTTGTGAAAAGCTGGAAGACAGGCTGAGAAAAAGTCTTCTTTATCTTTAGCTGATAATATGCAAAGAAAGTACATCTACTTCTTTAATGATTTGTTATTACTTTGATTCTTACTGATTAAAAGAAAAAACAGAAAAAACTGTTCTAAGGAATCTTTTCACGATTTTGCTAAATATGCCTCTCATTATTGACTCATTATTGTCAAATATCCATATCGTTAGTTTAATATATCTTCATCTACTTAATGTTTACAATATTTACTTTATTATATTTCCATATAATTGTTGATTATGACAAATAATTTTGAATCTGCTCTTGTGAAGCTATGTGAATATTAACAATTTTTTAACGGTTTACCGAATCTGTATACGCATTAGATGTTAGCTCTTTTGAATAACAATCACATATCGAAACTGAATAGTGGGTTTGAACTTGATCATTGACCTCAGTTTTTATCCTTAAGTGTGAGATCGTTCTTGGTTTGAATGATACCCAGTGAAGATTTATCGAAACATAAAAAGGTAGATGCGTACTCTTTAAAAAGCCAGCAGGAATATTTTTAGGGGCATACTGCGTACTCCATAAAAAGCCAGCAGGAATATTTTTAGGGGCATACTGCATACTCCTTAAAAAGCCAGCAGGAATATTTTTCGGGGCATACTGCATACTCCTTAAAAAGCCACAGGAATATTTTTAGTGTCATACTCAGCTGATTGTATAATTACAGTGTGTACAAAATTATCCTATTCAGAGTAGCACGAATGCTAACGGACAAATAAACACGTGATTTTACGTCATCATTTTGATAACCTCTTGGTTCATTAAAGATTACAGTGGAAGTCTAATAAAATTTCCGTTGTAAAATTGTCATGTTGTTTGAAAGTCTCAGTTTACATTGCATCTGCTCTTGGTTGGCTTCTGAACAAGACTCTACAGGAACAAGATCCTAGGTGCTATCTACGCAATCATAATGCTTTCAGCGAAAAAAATGAAAGTATATTTCAACTCCTTCTAAACGTGCCATCAAAACGAAACATACGAAATGCTTTAACCCTTTGTATGTAATCTATATAAGCTATCAATAGCAGCTTCGATTTTTTACCCAATAAGTAGCAGTCTAAATTCACCGTAGGCTAATTAATGCACGATTGACTGACTGACCTATGGTAAGTGCTTGCTAAATAATCAGTATCTACTCTCAGCAGACCTCAGTTTAGTTTTTTGCGTAAGGATGGGCGGATCCAGAAATAGGGTTTAGTATTGTTCATGGGGAGATCAAACAAGTGGGCATTGAATCTATGGGACTGAACCCTCTGAGTGTGCCTGGGATCCAAGCCCCCGAAATCTACTAAAGCTTAAATGTTTTCAGGACATAATTTTAACCATCCAATTATAACGAAAACTTACTGTAGAAAACATTCCGGTTGTTTAGAGCTTGTTTTGTTTTCTGGAAAACGGTGCTGGGACCTTAGGTGAGGCTCCGTTAAAGTTTTTCTTCATTCTTTGTAACAAAGTTTGGCCGAATGACAGAAAAGCGGAGACTAATCACTTTTTGCAAATATCTATAAAAGGTGTTAAAGTAATAGAATATCTGAGAGTATACAGCCTAAACTATTGCAACTTCCAAAACACAATATCAGTTTTTGTGTTATAATATACCAACAGATACATGGGACAGGCAGACACTTGACATTTATTTAGAACTTGCGACTATAAATAAATTTACCCTGAGTCTGAATACTCTGACCTTTAAAAACCATAAGCCAATTTTCATTTGGATGCCTATGGGTACATGCTTTCTTCACATGTATTGAGTTGCCATGGCTTTTTCGCTTATTGCAGACAGACTGACATTTACAAGGTCATCAGTTAACACGCATATTCTTCTAAAGGTTATCGTATTTGTTGATATAATAAGTCTATATTCGTTACTGAAATCATGTTCGGCTATAAGGGCCAGGATAAAATAATTGTAAGATGGCAAAAAAAATTTTTCATAAAAAAATGAGAACTGTTTTATGTGGATGCCAAACGTGTCGATTCGGTGCTTTAGAACATTAAAGATAAGGCAGGTAATATAGTGTAAAGATAGAATTACGAAAACGACGTTTACCGTCATGACGTGATTATAGAATTCTTACGACATCAATAGAAAGCATCTTATTAACTGTGTTTATCTATTCCAATCAATTATTAAGTTTGAATGTTGCTGTTATACGTTCTGTACAAAGATAGTTCTTTTATAAATTTAAATGTTTTATCCCAGTCATAAATGATGAATTTCCAACCACAATGTGCTTAAAAAATTGAAGGACAAATCTTATGACAAAAGACACATAGGATGACTTTGATCTCCAAATTCCAGCATGTTGAAACTCTAGCGATATATGACACCAATAAGAAGAAGAAAAAAAACGAAAGGAAAATAGCCAAAGAAAATAAACGAAACTTGAGCAAAACGTCATATTTCATCAAACTGTTAACCAATTTATGTAGAATTCTTTTTCCAATAACAAAAACTTAAAGAGAAGGAAATTATTAATCGCAAGAATGAATGATGACTAATTTTTAAAAAGTCTTCAAAGGAAAGCCACATTTAACTAACGCAAAATCTCTCTTTGAAAGAGAGGATTTACGTAGTTGGAAAAAGAATGAATATTTTATATGAATATTTCAAATCTCATTTTAAACGAGTCACTTCGTGTTTAATTTTTTTAGGCTTAAAGCTCATATTTCATCAAACAGTTGACTAAAGTCAGGTAAAATTTATTTTGTATTTTTGTTGATTTTGCTAAAATGTTTAATTGTAAATTACTCGAGGTAGGAATAATAGGTAAAATATGGTACATTCGCTATATGATCATGTCAAAAGTCGAATGAGACTCAATAATATCCTATTCGGAGAATGTGAACATGCAACTAGCATGCGTCAAGGGAAAGATTTGTTGCCTTGTTGTTCATATTTATTAATAACATTGATACAGAAGTTATTAACAGAGGTCTTCATGGGGTTGATATAGGTATTATACAAGTCTTTATGATTCTATAATCTAGTTACATTTTCTGAGTCAAAAGAGGGTTGCAAAAGAACTGAAAACACTTTGCACGTTAAAATTAAAACAAACGAAGTTATTATCTATCTCTTTTTTGTGTAACCTTGAGAACAGGACTATACCTAAATTGTGTGTAAGTTTTATCCATGACTTTAAATGGTAGTGATCGTTTATAAACAAGATATAACATAGCTATTTTTTGTCCATAGGTGTACATTCTATATTAAACATATTAAGCTGTAAATATGTGTTTACAAGTTAATTTCAAGTTATATTGAACCTATTCACAAGTTTAAGGTAATATCTCATTTGGATGGGTTCGTCAGATAGGTCACATGAACAGGTATTTTGAAATATTTGATTTAGTAAGCTCGTCACGTAGGGTAATTTTTCGTCATATAGTAGTAATATGACTCCTGGAGATGTATATAATGAGAGAACTGAGTAATTAATTCATTCCTATTTTGGATTCTTATTTTATATGTTCTTGTCTTAATATCAGTTTGCAGATTTATTTAAAGTTGTGTGCAATTATAATTTGAGAAGATAGATTTTATTGGTTTAATCATTTGAACTACACAATGCTCATTGAACTTAAATATGATTCTTGGACTATTGGGAATTTATTTGAATGTGTTCTGGACAATGCCATTGAGATACATCAAGAATGTCGAGACACCAGTACATTCTAGGATATTAAATTAATTCGGAACATTTAATTCATAATAGTTTAACTTACTTTGAAATTTTCATTTCATTCTTTTGACAATGAAATTGTTTGTGAAGTTTTGCAAAATTTGTTGGATTCGATTCTTTTTGTAACTATGTGATCACAGATTCTTAAAAAAACAACATAAGTATGGCTTTCCATAAATGAAGTAGGATAAGAAATATTGTTGAAATATTACGCTTAAATTTTGCACAACATATTCTTTGGATTTTTACTTTCACCTCATCTACATTGTTTCATACATATATCGCTATCTCTGATATTGCATGTACAATGTAGTTATTTATGCGACTATGAACGAAAAATATTTTAAATACTGCTTATGCATTGATGGAATGCTGTGTGCCTTATGCAATATATTCTGATGAAATTTACTGATCACAGATGAACATGCTGTATACGTACTTTGTATCAAACTGCATGTGTACATACATGCAGATATGTATGCTTATGTGCGTGTATCTGCCTGCCTGTCTGTCTGCCTATCTGCCTGTATATCTGTCTGTCTGTCTGTCTGTCTGTCTGTATGTATGTATGTATGTATGTATGTATGTATGTATGTATGTATGTATGTATGTATGTATGTATGTATGTATGTATGTATGTATATAGGTAGGTAGGTAGGTAGGTAGGTGGGTGGGTAGGTAGGTATGTGCATGTTTATGGTTGTATATATATATTTAACGTGTTTGGCATGGTTTTTTGTTTTACGGTGCAGCTAAACTAGTAGTTTAATTAGTGACGAGGAAATTTGAGTAAAGTATCTTGCCCAAGGCCCACTGTAGCTGTCCCAGGCTGGTCCGACGATAGAATTCAAGTCCAACTCTTTTGGTCGTGAATCCGGTACGCTAATCACTGAACCACAGCAGCTCAAGTGTATAGATGTATGTTAAAGTGTGCATGGAAATGTGTGTATATAGACGAAAGTATGTATCTTTAGTAATGGGCGAACGTTTGTACATGCGACTAATTTCTTATACTGTAACTATGAAACGTGCTACCATACATACATACATACATACATACATACATACATACAT
Organism: Potamilus streckersoni; assembly: GCA_016746295.1. Classification (NCBI taxonomy): domain Eukaryota; kingdom Metazoa; phylum Mollusca; class Bivalvia; order Unionida; family Unionidae; genus Potamilus; species Potamilus streckersoni. The sequence continues at coordinate 2,692,924 of JAEAOA010002358.1, read as the reverse complement.
ACATACATACATACATACATACATACGTACGTACGTACGTACGTACGTACGTACGCACGTACGTACGTACGTACGTACGTACGTACGCACGCACGCACGCACGCACGCACACACACACACACACACACACACACACACACACATACATACATACATACATACATACATACATACATACATACATACATACATACATACATACATACATACATACATACATACATACATACATACATACATACATACTTGCTGATGGCCAAGCACTGAATGCAACTTTGATTTAAGGATACTTACATCAGACTCCTCAATTTTAAATGAAAGGATTTATCATTTCTTAAAACCAGTAAATGGTATTGAAATCAGCACTGTCTCCAGAACCATCAACAGGTGCGCGGCTTGGGTAGCATGGCGTTGTTAGTTTCCTGATCACTAAAGGCAGACGTCGCTTTATTCAACCAACAACAACAAAAAAAAATAATCTGAAAGTCTTTCAATTTCGCTTTGTTTCATAAATTAAAACCTTTTTACTTAAAATTAGACCATTAAGAACAGTCCAGTGTTTTAAAATCTATTGAATGACTGCTGTTCAGGAAAGCACTTTGGAATAATTTGTTATCTCATTGAAATGAAAAATTGTTATTTTTTAATAAATTCAAATGACAATCTGCCACAATGTCTTGTGAATACTGAGCATTTTGTTCTTCTTATATGTCTGTAAATCAAAGACGGTTAGACTTTATATGAATAGCAGTAGAACATTTTCGTGAGATAATCATAAAAATACCACATCAAATATGGAGGGCTCTTAAAAGCCCTTAACCAGTTTTGAGAGCACTTTGGAAAGCAAAATAAACCAGAAAATTAAAAACGTTTGGGACCTCTACATAGATACGATCACCCATCAGCATAGTACCCCGTGACACGGGATGGGAAGGAATCTTGACATCCCTGGGAATCACGGAGCATATTCACCACTGAAGTCTCAACTATTTATATTTTGGTGGGACGAAAAAAAAAAACTTTATAAGGACGAAGCAACCCCACTGGGCAAACCAGATGGATTTTAGGGTGGATGATATCTAGGGACAAACACAATGGATTTTAGGGTGGATGATATCTAGGGACAAACACAATGGATTTTAGGATGGATGATATCTAGGGGCAAACCAGATGGATTTTCGGGTGGATGATATCTAGGGACAAGCACAATGGATTTAGGGTGGATGATATCTAGGGGCAAAGCAGATGGATTTTAGAGTGGATGATATCTAGGGACAAACAAGATGGATTTTAGGGTGGGTGATATCTAGGGACAAACACAATGGATTTTACGGTGGATGATATCTAGGGGCAAACCAGATGGATTTTAGGGTGGATGATATCTAGGGGCAAACCAGGTGGATTTTCGGGTGGATGATATCTAGGGACAAACACAATGGATTTAGGGTGGATGATATCTAGGGGCAAACCAGATGGATTTTAGAGTGGATGATATCTAGGGGCAAACCAGATGGATTTTAGAGTGGATGATATCTAGGGACAAACAAGATGGATTTTAGGGTGGATGATATCTAGGGACAAACAAGATGGATTTTAGGGTGGATGATATCTAGGGACAAACAAGATGGATTTTAGGGTGGATGATATCTAGGGACAAACACAATGGATTTTAGGGTGGATGATATCTAGGGACAAACACAATGGATTTTAGGGTGGATGATATCTAGGGACAAACACAATGGATTTTAGGGTGGATGATATCTAGGGACAAACACAATGGATTTTAGGGTGGATGATATCTAGGGACAAACACAATGGATTTTCGGGTGGATGATATCTAGGGACAAACACAATGGATTTTAGGGTGGATGATATCTAGGGACAAACACAATGGATTTTAGTGTGGATGATATCTAGGGACAAACACAATGGATTTTAGGGTGGATGATATCTAGGGACAAACACAATGGATTTTAGGGTGGTTGATATCTAGGGACAAACACAATGGATTTTAGGGTGGATGATATCTAGGGGCAAACCAGATGGATTTTAGGGTGGATGATATCTAGGGACAAACCAGATGGATTTAGGATGGATGATATCTAGGGACAAACACAATGGATTTTAGGGTGGATGACATCTAGGGGCAAACCAGATGGATTTTAGGGTGGATGATATCTAGGGACAAACCAGATGGATTTTAGGGTGGATGATATCTAGGGACAAACCAGATGGATTTTAGGGTGGATGATATCTAGGGACAAACCAGATGGATTTTAGGGTGGATGATATCTAGGGGCAAACACAATGGATTTTAGGGTGGATGATATCTAGGGACAAACACAATGGATTTTACGGTGGATGATATCTAGGGGCAAACCAGATGGATTTTCGGGTGGATGATATCTAGGGACAAACACAATGGATTTAGGGTGGATGATATCTAGGGACAAACACAATGGATTTAGGGTGGATGATATCTAGGGGCAAACCAGATGGATTTTAGGGTGGATGATATCTAGGGGCAAACCAGATGGATTTTAGAGTGGATGATGACTAGGGGCAAACAAAATGGAGGTTAGGGTCGATGATGACTAGGGGCATACAAGATAGATTGTGGGGTGGATGATGACTAACGGTAAACACAATGGATTTCCGGGTGGATTATGACTACGAGCAAACAAGATGGATTTTAGGGTGGATGATGAGTAGGGGCAAACACAATGGATTTTCGGGTGGATTATGACTACGAGCAAACAAGATGGTTTTTAGGGTGGATGACGACTAGGGACAAACAAAATAGGGTAGTTGATGACTAAGAGCAAACAAGATGGGTTTTAAGTTGAATGATGACTTGGGACAAAAAAGGTGTAGTTTAGGTTCGATCATAACTGGTGTGAATACATTTTAATGCACTTAATGAATAGCTGATGATACCTCTGGAGCCCAGCAAAATAAAATAAATAAACAAATAAACAAAACAAGACGTTTTAACATAGCATGTTTTTGCTCATTGAAGGTTCAGTTTAGCATTAAAATCATTAAAAAACATGCTCACTAAATCCCCTTTAGAAGCAAAGTCTAGGTTTTATGATCTGAATGTGTCAATTGTTGCAAAAGAGAACATGATGTGGCTTGATATGTAGACTGCATCACGGAACTTTTATGTACAAAATAGGAGGCGAAGAATAATATATGAGAGTCAAGATGTTTACACTTTAACTGTGAACAATTCCATCTTAATTATGTTATGGCGTCACCAATCGCGCAATTCTGTGGCATGTTGAAGACGTCAGACGCCGAGCTGACAATGGTTGCCTACGACAACGTTCATGAAAACTATTGTAAAGAAGAGCTGTCTGACACATCTTTCTTGTATATTATAAATATTTCAAGATATAACTTATTTCATTTGAATAATAAGCCAAATCAACTCAACTGTGTATGAAACTTAAAGAAGATTGAATAATAATATTAGTTGCTCGTTCCCTTTTGGTTCGCGTGCGTCACTAAGATGTCTGATCTTTGGGTACAAGTCCCTGTCAATCACATTAAAAAGTTCATTTAATTTTTTTACTAATTGACATTAGGCAGTGGAAGAATACCATTAGAATAGGTTACACCTGAAAACTAGAATAAAAAGAAAAACTAATATATGGAATCCATTCTTATAGTTAACGTGTGTCCGTTAGTTCTATGATCTGTTATTTAATATAAACGTGTCAACACATATTAAACTAGACGCATATTTTAACATATATCATTGTACGACACCATTAAAAAATGTAAACTACCTTTCTTATTAAATACAAATATATATTTCAATTTCTCTGATTAAGAAAATAAAAAACAAAAAAGAATACGAATAAAAATTTGTTCGACTTAACTAGGCTAAAGGTATTTCTGCTGTTCTAGGATGTACCCCTACTGTCTTACTTATGGTACAAAATGCTCAATCAGAAATCAGTTAATGGACAAAACTAAACACAAATCCAGAAATGTGTTTGTTTGTGAATGAAAAATATGTAACAACACTTGAGATTACCTTGCATTTTACGCATTTATTCCTTAGCCGTTTCAGTAATGTCTATTAATTTTAGGCGTAAAAGATACTTAGTGTGTGTATGTGTGATTTAGATTTTTAACGTAGCTTTTTTTTCAGTCATATCGCTATGATGTCTGCAGTGTGACAGTTTATAGCACTGGGGCATCATGCCGCAGACATGTGGCATGATGTCCCACCCAGTCACATTATCCTGACAACTGGCCGACCAGTCCTAACACTAACCTCTTAATGCTGAGCGCCAAGCGAGGAAGCTGTTAGCACCAATTTTTAAAGTCTTTGGCATGACTCAGCCGGGGTTCGAACCCACGACCTCCCGCATCCGATGCGGACGCTCTAACCACTAGGCCATCGGAAGATACTTAGTGTATAAAGAAGGACACATCATCTCTACATTCTCATGTACATAACTGATAGGGTCAATGACAGCCCCTACGCACACAAGTCCAGTTACAAAGTGGACACCGTCAATGGCTGCCCATACATACACAAACACAGTCACAAAATGGACTCCGTCAATGGCGGCACCCACGTACACAAATCCAATTACAAAATGGACACCGTAAATGGCTGACACTACATATACACTTGGCATGAGTAGTACTAAGATACGCTTTTAAAACTCTTTTGACCAGTTTTTTCCCTCGGTAGCTTGGGGGTCAGAGGGTCCACCTCGGATGCTGGAAGAAGCGGTTTGATCCCCGGCTGAGTCATACAAAAGACAAATGGTACTAACAGCTGCCTCGCTTGGCTCTCAGTATTAAGAGGTTAGAGTTAGGACTGGTCTGCCTGTTATGATAATGTGAGTGGGTGGGACATGATAGTAGTAATAGGGGGAGATATAGGGACTATGGGACTTCCATACAAAAAACACCCGGGACGATATAGGGACGCAATTTATAATGACAAAATATCACTGTGTGGCGATATAGGGACAATGGGAATTTTGTATAGGAACAAGAGGAATGACTCGGGTGGCATGATTTCACGGTACTGGACACTTGCAACAGTAGTGGCTGACATAAATACGCACAGCTACCACTCTAGGTAGGGACAAGTAGAATAGAGACACAGAGACACATATAAACACAGAGATAACACATATAGGCAAAGAAAAAATTGAGAACTTTTCGAGGCATAAGAAGTTGCCCTGAAAAGGACCGCTGTTTGTTATGCTAACACCATTCCGTCAACATACAGGACATTGCATAGATCTTCATTATCTTCCTCAACTTCCTTAAACATTGTCTCAAACTGTGTCTCACTTCTGGTCACATACATAGGTAAGTCTCTACGAAACAACATCGACGATACAAAAGTAGAGGCTTTAACATCTGTCTACCTCTTTGTGACTAGAACAGGTGAAGGGAATGAAGGGAAAAGCGTTATTTATAGTCGAAGAGCGGATCGAAACGAATTGAAATTGTTCACCAATCCCAACACGGGTTAGAAAATTAAGTCCCTTCACGGAATCTTTCTTCCAATCCGAAGAGTGCTACCTGTGACATCACATTTCCAATATAGGTGCGCTAGCGTCTGTGCGCAGTAAATCGACGTGACATTGTTTTGTGAAACTTGACGAAGCCTAAGTAGATAATGAATTGGGATGCACCAGCTGTGGAGACGAAATGTGATGACAATGCAGTGACTACCAAAGTGAGCAAAATGCTACTTCCAGAAGAGACCAATTTCAACTGGGATTTAGTAGATTTTTCTCTCTATAGACGGATTTATCCAAGCAAGAACTGTCCCCATTTAGTTCCTTTGCGAACGCCTCCACAATGCGTGATACCTGTCAACAAATTGATACGACGTAAAGACAATCAGTAGCGACGCATTCCACTACAAAAAAGACTTTGAGTAAACGATGGATATCAGTGTTTTTGTGCTTCTGAACGCAAGATGTCTTCTAAAGATGTGCACACCATTACTATCGTTGTTTTTCTGTCCAGAAAGGAAACGGGAAAAGAAATGGACAGTCTCATCGTTTGACCCAATATCCGAAAAAGCGCTTAGCCAAGCATAGACGTCTACCCCTGAAAAGATCCCATCTTCCAAAGAAATAGAGGAGCAACCAAAGTGGATGATTGCTTGGCTAAATAGGAAGAAAGTAGTCTCGTTTTTGACTAAGTGGTAGTCAAAGAGTTCGTTAAAAGAATGATTACAAAACCCTTCAACTTACTCCAAAATTTAGATAAAAGAGCGTCTGCCAAGTCATCGACATCAGTGTATTTTTGTGTGTCCTGGAAACGAAAATGTTACCCCAGACCCTAGAAGTCATCCTTCTTCTGCCTCCAAACAAAAGTAAAGAAAAGGACTCCCTATTCGTTTTGCCAAACATTGGGATGTGTTATCCGTCTTGTACAAAGCCCATTCACCCATGCAAAAACAACTCATTCAAACCGAGTCCAAAGAAGTCATCGATACCACGTACGAATGTTGGCTGAATGTCTTGATAGGAACGATACCTTTGTCTCAACATCAGAAAGAATGCTTAGTTCGAAAAAATACCCATCCGTCAAAAGAAAAAGATATTGGTGCAACGCGGAGGATTTAAGCACCTGTTGTTAGCATCCATACTAAAAGTCACAAAGGCTTCACTGATTAGAGGACTCTTGGGAGCTACTTTTTCAGAATTGACTGAAAGATAAAAGGATTTGTGAGATAAAAGGGGTCTCTGAGGTTAAAGGTTTCAGACGTGACCTTTGGATTCTGATGGAAAGAGAAATGGAATGAGAAACACTGCATTTGGTGACTTACAAACGATTGATGGAATTAAGAACAACGGACCACGCATTTACATCTCAGTCCTCATCTGATCGAGATGTCAAATTTACAACACGAATTGGAATCATTGATGGATCCCAGCAATTTGTCAGAAATGGAAAAATCGTAAAGCTACGGTCAAGTGTTGCAACGACTTTAACTCTTCCACCAGAAAGCTTTAGACGTAACAGCCCAACCGACTATGAAAGATTTTAGGACCCTGCAGAAAAGTCCATTACCATTACCGCCCTAAGTGAACAAGAAAGATGCAACCCATAAACGCATGAGAAAGAAAAAGAACTTGTAATCTTTCAAACACCTTCCATGCCTAGTAAGATTTCAGCGCCTTTGTTCGCCCCTTCCACCTCACCCCACCGAGAACTTACAGCTTGGGTTGAAAAGATGGTGCCCACTCCTTCTTCGACAGATGTCAAAAAAAAGAAGGGAAACTATAAGTTAAAAACGAAAGGAAGACAAAAGCCATTCTATCACCACCACCATCACCAACACCATCACTACCCTCGAATTCTACTCCAGTGGCACGTCGGACACGTAAAGACTTTACAAACCACCATCTCACCCCATGAAGAGTAGCATCAGTATAGAGTGGGTGACATATTAATAAATAAAAAGGTCCTGATGGAAAATGTATTAGCCAGCATTTAATATGATTCATCCCATCATGCGGAGGAGTTCAGAAACTATATCGTGCTGCCAAAACTCGACTGAAAAGTGTACGCTACCTTAAGTACAACGATTGTTACAAGAACAAGGCACTTACACCTTACACAAACTCATTCGACAAACATTTTCTAGAAGTCGCACACGTGTGGAAGGAATCAATTAACAGTGGCAAGCCGATTTATCCAATATCTCTCATTTGGCTACTTACAATAGTGTATACAACTAATTGTTTGTGTCATCGTCATGTCTTCCAAATTTGCCTGGGTAGTGCCATTGATTTCAGAATCGAGCAGTGAGTTAGTGCGAGCCATGCAACTGGTGTTGAAAGAAAGTGATCGTCACCCTCTAAGATGGCAAACCGATAAAAGTCATCAAATTTCTGAGCCAAGCTTTCCTGAAAGAATTAAAGAAACGTCACATTAATTTTTCACCACTGAGAATTCGGAAACAAAAGCCAACATCATGGAACGTAGAACGTATGAGTAAATATTTTACCCATCAACATATTCTCAATTACATCGATGTCTTACCGAACTTGGTCGAAGCGTACAACCAATCTTATCATCGAAACATCGGATATGCCCCTCAAAAAGTGACTCCCGACAACGATATAACCGTCTTTGAGTGCATGTTTGGTACGTAACCTGACTGTTGCTGTACCCAAGAAAGGCGAAGTGTTTGACCGTGGAAGATTATGCGCACATTGGCAAAAGGAAATGCATTTTTAACAAAGGTTACTTATCCAACTGGACCACCGAATTGTTTCGTGTCACTGGAGCAGTGCCTGTCCATCATCATCCCGTCTATAAATTGGACGACATGAACTAAGTGCTAAATGGAACTTTTTACTTGCCCGAGGTACAACGCGTGACCAAAGAAGAAAACGAAGTGTACGACATTGAAAACATTTCTGATCGAAGAAGAGTTGTCAAAGTACGTTTGAAGCGATATCCTCCCAGTTTTGATACTTGGATCGACGCTTCGTAAGATATCGACTATAAAAAGAAGTGACGATCATCGCCTGCAACACAGCCTCAGCCACTAAAGCATTCACACTGCAGGCGGAGCCAAATTTAACTACACAGTTCCGACAGCAGATGACGATCCTCACAATATTTGTTTTAAAGTCCATCGAAAAAAATTCAATGATGTTGTTTAGAAATGATTGCAAGCATTTGAACATGTGGTTGCAAGACAGTAGTGGATATCGACTTGCGATTGAATCTCAACTGTACTGCTTTCCATTTTGTGGCCAATGCCAACGAGTACAAAAACATTATCCAAGAAGCCAGACTATACGAACGATATATGGAAGTTCTTCCTAAAGTAGGAACGACATCAGTCACTCATTGATCAGAACTACCGCCAAGTATCAGATACGACATGTGGAAGTGAAAACCTTTCACCATAACCGCTGAACTCCTATCCAAGATGAAAGCTCATCTATTCCAAGGAAAGTTACCCAAACGTTTAATCGTTGGTATAGGCGGCAAAACAACCCTCAGCGGAGCTGTCGCTGACAATCCTTTTGAGTTTAAGCACTACAGAGTGTCCAAGATCGAAGCTAGTCGCGATGGCAAAACCTTCTGTACCAGATTCTTCGAGCTTAATTTCAAAGATACCAAGAAGCCACCGGACATCTAGAGACCAACTACACCCAGGGCATCGCGTACGATGATTATGCCAGATGTTACGCTTTGTTGGCCTTAGATATCAATCATGACTAAGGCAGCGACTAGAAACATTTCCACCCTATAAAATCAGTTCAAAGTCGTGTGAAATTTCAGCATGCAAAATGTTTGAGACAGTAAATGTCATCTTGTATGTCGAATTTGATAATGTGATAGAGATCACCCTTTTGAGAGACGTTATTCTAGACTATTTGAAGATATCGAAGACACTTATCCCTCTTTGAATGGCAGAGAATCTTTGAAAATGGAATGGGAGGATATCGTGGAAGCAGTACTATCCACCAAAAAAAGACAGACGAAGAGGACAGTTGGCTAGATAAAGAACAACATTTAATATCCTGTTTTGTCCAACATCTGGCGGAAACCATTACAGGGTTGACAAAAACATTGCTATGGATGACAAATGATATCATCCCAGTAAAATTCAACACGATAAAAATGTGATGATGGGTCAAGAAGAAAAATTGGATGAGTATTTTGTGGACGCTTGGAGTCTCATCTCGGATGCAGCAGTGTTTCGTAAGTGGTATAAAGACTATCGTGATCATTCGTTCAATCAATTGACTGCTCATGAGATCAATCGCATTGAATCTCTGTTGCCGCAGAGTACAGAGACGAAGCGAAGAGACGAAAACTTTACCGATTTTCACACAAAAAGTCAGAAATGAATTGAAGACTTAGTATTACCTTTGAAACAACCCCTACCAAAAAAATAAAACCAAACTGGATACCGGGAAACGTTATCACCTTTTGGAATCCTGTCGTGCGCGCTAAAGATGAACTTCCTTATCGCAAAAGACCATTAAGTTTATGTCATCAACACAGACGACAGTCATCTTCCAGGAACCTACTGGATAGCCGTCTACTTTCCCCGCGATCCCTGTATTGAGTATTTGGAAGACACCATCATCAAATTTTATGAGAAGAAACACCCAGACTAATCTCTTCAACAATTTAAAATTGCAATGCAAAAATTCCATGGTGTGTTGACAATATATTGTGTGTGTCTTATTCATCAACGCAGTCTTCGATATACCTTAAAACATTTACTGACTAATTTTGATCGTGACTTCTTCCATAAACGATAAAAATGTAGATCATTGATTTTGTGACCGTCATGGACATATTTTGTCGTTAGCTAGGAAACGTAATGTACATCAGTGGTAGAATGAACTCAAGCATTGGAAGTCTAACTTGACTTCACAACGTTTTCAACCTTGTCAAGAGTTAGTTCCTTGATATTTTACGATTTGATGTTATATTGTCTTAATTAATTATTGGTTGAACAAAATTGTTATCTTTTGAAAACGTGTTGCTTGTTTGTTTTCAACAAATGTTTTAATTATTAGATGTTCTTTTTTACTTCTCTATATCCCTCACGATGAAATAAGCTATATAGCGTTCCTACGCACTACAATGCGTGGCAGTCACCAGTCTGATCATCTACTGTTGACTCGTTAACCTATAAAGAATAGTACAGCTGAAAGAAAACCACGTGAATTTACAACATGTCAGGCAAAACCTGATACTCACGCCTGATGAGATTAAATATTTCAGGATGCTAAAAGTAGCCCAAGAACTGATAGAAGAGGGGTTTAAAGATGAAATTAAGAAGGAGCAGGAAGAATGGACAGAGAAGTACAGACTTTACAAACAACAGACCGAACAGCAGCAAAAACAGTATGAGACAGACAGATTTTTTTGTGGACTAAAAACAGGTGTTATGGAAAACATGCTAACAAACACATGGTTGGGACCATAGCAACAGCAAGCCTGGGGGCTCCGAGTGGCCAAATAGTCTAAAGCACTGTCCGTTACGGATCACTGCCATCTCACCTCTGTGTGCGTAATTTCGATTCCAGACTTGGCTAACGTTGTTAAGTGAGAAATCCTGCTAATAGCTTCTCGTGGGTCGATGGTTCTTCCCGGTGTTTTCTAGGGTTCTTCCTACACCATTAATACTGGCCGCCATGTATAGCCTATCTTGTGCTAAAAATGGCGTTAACCCAGCAACAACAACAAGAACATCAAGCCTGTGTTGTTGACATATTTTCCACCAAGAATCTCCTTCCCCCACCCTCATCTCCTTTTATGGTGTCATCAACAGACCCTCTTCCATCAACGATGAAGCGAAAAACCATCTACCCCAGGTGGAGATCAACGAGAGATTGGCTGACCCTTCATCAGTGCTGAACACTCATAACGCCATTGATCTCGTAAAAAAGCTCCAGGAGCAGATTCCATCCCAGCTGAGATCTCCAAGTCTGGTTGGCTTAAGTTAGTGGAAAGACTAATAGATATCGTTTGTGGTACGGAGAATCAGAAAAGCATTCCACAGGAATTCAAAGATGCATCCATCATCTACATTTATAAACGCAAACGAAAATCGCCAATCCTGCGACAACCATAGAGGAATATCTCTACTCTGCACGGCAGGCAAGGTCCTCGCCAGGTTAATACTGAACATACTCACAGAGTACCTTGATCATGGCCTACTGCCAGAAAGTCAATATTTCTTAAGAAAGGTGATAGGCACCACAGAAGGAGGAAATGAGAAGATGAATGAGCAGATGGGAAAAGAAGAGAATGAAAAAGGAAGGAAGATGAGAAGGAAAATGAGGAGAAGAAATCGAATGGGAAGAAACGTGTCCTGCAAAAGATGAGGTGATATTGGAAAAGAAGAAGGGAGGATAGTAAAAGGAAGTTAATCGGCCCTTTTCAGAACCATTCCATTGCATGGAAAAATATATATTCTCTCTTGCCATATTTGTGCATTTGTTTGTTTGTCTATGTTTATGTCTCTATAATGTTTCTCTTTGTCTCGATTGTATTTGTCCCTATCTAGATAAGTGCGTATTCAGGTGAGCCCCTTGCAACATTGTTCCCTGTGCCCAGTACCATGACGTCACCCCTATTCAATTTACCTTGAGGCTAACACAATTTGTTCAATTCCCATTTGAGTCTATATTGCAAACCCCTAAATTTAACATAGAAGTGCACTTAAGGCTATACATTTGAGACTATACTGCAACACTCCAAATTTAACATCAACGTGAGGCTATGTCGTCCCCATGCACTACTTAGGTTGCCTTTATCAGTGCTACATTGATGTTTCCGATAAAATATATAGATGCAAAGATCGCCGAAGTGCCTTCAACACCACACGTAATAATTGTATGGGGATATATGAACGGAGTGTCAACCAGCATAGGAGAGGAAAAACTGACTCCTTAACAAATGATCGTCTTACTTTCGCTGTTATGGACAATGTGACTTTGATAGACATGGACTTCATCTTAAAAATGCACGAGTCTGGATCGTATTTGTTTATCTTATCTAGAGACGAGTGTGGTCTAATAAAACTATTGGTAAATCGTTTACTGCATTTTAGTAGACTACGGCTCGGAGATGTTCCTGGACCTCTCACATATGCAGCATCCATATATATTCAATTTGAAGGTCTCCACATCTATCCAAATAGGCATTTAGCCGTCTTTGTGTTTAAGTCTCATCATTGCATATATGTGATTGATTCTGATCATCCACGCGTTGATAATGTTGCAGAATTTACAGATGAGTTGTTGGATCGACTGAGAGGACATGCAAGCATTGATGATGATTTTGTTTCACTTGCTAATGAAACTCGGCCTGCAAAACGTTGTTACCATACCCTTATATAATATTATATGTAACATACACGCTGGTAAGAACAAGAAAAAATGTGGGACCATCCTTGTAAGGCAGTACCAACTCGAAAAGACAGGTTGGAATTATAGCATTAGCACACAAAAAGATCTGGCTACACCGCCAGGCATGTAATCACCTAGGGATTGTTTCAACAACGATCAAGTGGAAGTCACCGACAAATCTATGGTGGTTTATTCCCTGTAAATTAACATTAACTCAGTTACGCAAAGAAAGATCTTGACTTTAATATGACAAGGAGAGCACTTGTCAGTGTAACAGTGATAAGGCAAAAAAAATAAAATTTTAACTGACACTAATCAATGTCGTAACTACTCTGGTGCTAAGTGAACGTAATGCCGGGATCCCAAATTGTACATTCGATGCTGACTTAAATATTCACCAGGCAGATATTTTCTATGATTGCATGGAGATTGTACCAGTAAAAAGTGTACTTGGTTAATAGTACGTGTGCATGTTGCATCTGGCCAAGACCAACGTGTTGAGCAATTTGGCGTGATCACATTTTTAATAGAAAAGGTGTGTTAGACCCTCAAAGCTATAGACGCAATAAAATAACAGAAACAGAACAACAACACAAATGCGCATGTGTTGTCGTGAATTTTATTTGTTGGCTTTCCATAACCACCAGCGTTGTGTTGGGTGTTCCTGCAACTGATGTCGGAGCCATATTGAAAGTAACTGGTATCACGGGTGGAACTAGTAGAAGATTTCCAGTATGGTTACATTCACGAATACGCATTTATTCAGCAACTCTCGCTGCGGCAAAAGGTAGTCTCAGCACAGTTGATAAGCTCTATTTGGTATCTATTGAAAAAAAAAACGATTACCAGGAATTATCACATATTCGGTACACTTCGCCTACAGTGTGTGCAGTTTCATATTTTAATATTATACATGTGAATATATCGCTGCATTTGATTCTGATTGGTCCAAACAAGATCATGAACTTTTTGTGCACGATCCTCTTTACTGATTGACAGGGATCGTGGAAAAACATTTTTAATCCCGCTTTCTGGACTGTTTTGCTTTGAATGAACAATTTTTTTGGCGGAATTTGTTGTTTTAAAACTCGAATCGCGAAAGGAAATTGAGGAAAAATTATCTCGGCTGTCTGAATATGGCTATGTTACCCCCACTGTGGGTTTGTTATGTCATGTTTAACAATACCATCTTAAGAAAAATGGTGCAAAACTACAAGACAAGAACAACAATAAGGAGTAAACCTAAGGGATAGCGGTTGGCGGGGGTCGTATTTCTGAAACATAGATATAGAATCCATGGTATATACAAGCGTGGTTTAAATGTTAACTTAAAAAAGTAAAAAAAAACTCACCTCTGTTCACAGAACAATCTGGACATAAATGGGTCTCCTAACTGACAGAACTTTATCAAACCACATCAACTTTATGTAGCATATATGGGATGTAAATCCGACACGAAAATAAATTTGTTGTCGTCTTTTGTAGAGTCTATTGTTCCAAATCAAACACTGCAAATATCTGGTCATAAATGCATTGCATTAAATGTGGGAATTTTTTCATCCGGTAATACTATTTTAGATAAAAACCTCAACAATGTGACGTTTAGTTCTGAAAGTGACATTTCAGGGTAAACTTGTGATCTACTGTCAGTCTACTACTGTACTGTGTACCGTATCAAATAATGTGGCAGCATCACATCACAATGAACATTCTGTTTAGAAAAATAGTTTTGTCGTTATAACATGTTCTGTTTATTCGGATGGAAGCTTTTTCTTTGATTTACATTTTGTAAAACAGTACAATCTACTTTTACCAGTTCAGCCTTGTTTGTGACTATATTTTATGGACAACAAATAAAAGGTACACCGTCTGTCAAAATGAACGAAATTATTCGTTCTTCTTTCTATCTAAATAATTTCTACTGAAATAAAAACATTGAGATAAAAAGAATCTCAAATGGGTAACGATTTAATAGTAAATTTATGAGACTCGCAGTAGCTGGACATAATTCAACTTGTTTCATAAATTCAATTTTAAATGATTACCCATTTTGAGATCCTCTATTTATAAATTGAGTAAACATATCGTTGAAACCGAATCTGTCTGAGTTAGTTGTGGCATAATGGGTATGTATGAATACACACTTACAGATCACGGCTTTCCAATCCTTGACGCGAGCTTGACCTGTGAAGATTCCACTCAAATTCACACCCGCGTGACAAACCCCCAGGGAATAAAACACAAAGTCCCGTTTTACTACTACTGTAACAGTGTGTGTGTGGTCTCTGTACAGGCCCAAATACATATCGGACACCGACAGTGACGGCAACTATGATTAGCTGAATGCGAATACATGCCAAAAGGTCTAAAATTAGTCCTTCGTTTGCAGATTATACTGACGCTAGTTTTAAGGAGAAAACGTTGATGTCGTAATCTTTGCGATCTCTGACATTTTTGTTTGATTGTTTGTTTTCAGCAAGAAATACAGTTTGTCAAAACATTGTTGAGTGTATAAACATTCAATATCTAATGGTTAAAGCGTCCGCCTCTGATGTAGGAGGTGGTAGGTTCGATCCTCGGTCGAGTCATACCAAAGACTTACTGGCGCTCAGCATTACTAGGTTAGTGTTAGGACTAGTCAGCCTGTTGTCAGGATAATGTGACTAGGGTGGGACATCATACCACATGTCTGCGTCATAATGTCCCAGTGCTAGACATCACTATAAACTGCCACAATGCAGGCATCGTAGCGATATGACGTTAAAATTCTACACACACACACACACACACACACACACACACACACACACACACACACATTAAATATCGATATTTTAATTTCTCTTGCTTTTATTCTCAGTCCAGCTCGTTTATCGCCACTTTTCCGCCCATTGCAACACGCATAATTTCAGCAAAAACAATCAGAGAAGACATGTATTGAAACGCTTTTCAACGTTTTGTCTTGTTTTAGAAACGCTGAGTTTTGAAAGGAAATATATTTATCTCAATGTAAACATTTCTGCAACATTTCACTCCCATTTTCAACGTCTCCTATATTGATTATTTTTAAGTAACATTTTTAATTGGACAGATAAGAGTCACACAGTTGTTAACATGTTCTATCATCCCTGAAACAAAAACGAAGTGCAAAAGCATTTAGGAATATGTCACGTTTATTACATAAGTAGACGTTCTTAGCAAAACAAAAAGTCCGTCTAACGTGACTCAACATTTATATTTGACACACAGTTAACAAAAATTATATTCACAGATGGTTCTTATGCTAGAAAAATCATACAAAACATGCGATTGACAGAAATTTACAATTTGTTTTTATATGGGCACACCCAAATTAAAATTCAAGAAAAAGTGAGCTTTGAGGTTAATAGATACATCACACGCCCATAAATAAAATATGTAAAAGCAACCGAGTAAAGAGATTGCTTTTAAAGTTCTCTATTTATAACATAGATCAAATAATAATAATAATAATAATAATAATAATAATAATAATAATAATAATAATAATAATAATAATAATAATAATAATAATAATAATAATAATTAAAATTAATAATAAAAACAACAAAATCATAAGCAGCAGCAACAAAACAAGCAATCAAAACAACATTCATCGCCATTTTGTACAGAAAGATTCGCTCCTAAAAACATAATGTTGGAAAAACCGATTCTGTAAAAATATAAACATCTGTATTTGGATCGCACTCTTGCCTATATAAAATTCTAAAAAAAAAGTCTGAATTTGGATCCAATTTGGCGATCCTTAGAGTTCAGTAAAGTCTTTCAAAACAAAACAACCCCACCCAAAAAAAAACAAACGAAGAAAAAAAGAATAGAAAAGAAAAAGTAGCACCACGCTCTCGGACAAGGTCACATACACACCATCGAATAGTATATTCTTAGACGCATGTCTTTTGGTGACACCGGCAATAGAGGAAATGACGTACATTTCTTCTTATTTGTTTGTATGCGACACTGTACTGAGGTTCATCTGCTAAATATTCGTGCTGAAATCATGCTTACGTTTACGCTATCAGACGACGTTAAGACTACATCTAAATTTTGTTCATAAGAAATTAGTCACGTAAAATGCTAGTGAAGATATAATGACAGTGATGTGTGTTTTTAATTCATAATAACTCTTCAATATACTATATATCACATCAACTTGTTTCAGCTTTGGCATGTTGTAATAGTACGAGAATATGATGATTTGAACAAAATTGCATTGTTTGAAAGAACTGTTAACACTTGGCGACAATTGAGGAGTTAGCTTAAGCATCACCTCCCATTGCCTTTCACACATATTATTTAACAGATTATCATCTTGCATGTATTTGATTACATTTACACTGTTGTTACAAGATTTCTATTATTTTTTAATCAAAACAAAGTCCAAGCAATGTCTGGATATTGTCTATGACATAATTTGACTTTAAAAAGATTGTAAATTGTCTATTATAGATAAATAGCTGGTCAAAAGCGACACATAAAAAATGCATATTCAGAGACGAATCTTGTAATGTGAGAAAGCAGACAACAATATTGGGTATGCATTTTGCGATATGGAAACGCCCGCAATTAAATACTCAAATGAAAAAGATGGTCATTATTTTCATCTCTTGAAATTATTAAATCAGTATCACACCCTAACAATAAATGCGTAAAGGCAAACTAATCGTCATATATTTCCAATAGTCTTCATTTAGGTGCTAAAAATTAATATAGAAAGTTCGAAGTAAAACATACAAGCTAAATTACATCATGACAAATTACCTCACGAAAAATATGTAGTATTAATGAAAAGAAATCACTTAACCCAGTGCGACAGGGAAATCTATCGGATTTCGTAACTTTACTGTCTTATCTCAGCCTGGTTGTCCCAGCCCGACTGTCTCAGACATGGTGTCCACGTGATAGGAACTACTTTTAAAAGGAAGAAACCTTTGTGCCTTCTTCTGTGCCCGATGGAGTTTTTTATATAATCAAATACCAATAACAGATATAAAAAGAATTTCACTCCTAAAGCAACTTATGATCTCACCAATGTTTTGATCATACCATGCAAAATATTTTCTCAGAGAGAGAGAGAGAGAGAGAGAGAGAGAGAGAGAGAGAGAGAGAGAGAGAGAGAGAGAGAGAGAGAGAGAGAGAGAGAGAGCACCAAACACACATGCAGTGCACATCACTGTCTTCAAAAAAATCTAAACTCTCCAAAGAGCTACCGCAAAGTCTGCAACAACTAGAAATATGTTATGTCAAACTTTGTTCAACAATCCAGAATAGTTCCAGGTGAATCAAATTTTGTTTTGCAATGTAAGTTATTGTGCTTTCCAAACAAAACGGTTCATCCATCAGTCCACGCACTCTCTATTCCTCAAGATTTCCACGTAGCTTATCATTGCACTAGTAATAACAACACTTGGCATATTTCAAGGACAGAAAATATAAATTTCCAAGAAAATTATGAAATAGAAATCGTCTCACAGTTACAACTCTGTACCCAGCATTGTAGTGTCATGCCATTGCCTACCATATAACTTTTTTCAAATTAGAACTGATGAAAGCTGACAGTATTTCATAAAGTATTAATTTCTTGTTGTTATTTTCATATGATATACATCATTAATACGATAATTCAGCAACAATAACAAATGTTTTTTATGTTTCTTTTTTCTCATTCGTAGAACTTGGTGACTTTGGATCACGTTACTGTACTCATTACCATAGCTGTATTTATGCGCGGTATTACAAAAACGATAGCTTGTTTCTCCAGACTCTCATGATATACTTCCAACACGTAACATTAAAAAAAAATTCTTGATGTTTTTTCTTCTCTTCTAACAACAGCATATTGCACTACTTCTACTACTACTGCTACTACTACTACTACTACTACTACTACTACTACTACTACTACTACTAATAATAATAATAATAATAATAATAATAATAATAATAATAATAATAATTTCAGCACTTGAGACAATACATTTGCTTACGACATCATTACTTTAATTTCGTTTCGTGGAGTACCTGTAAATATTAGTAGTTACTTCAAATAGGTGCATAACAGATCATTGTGTCTGTGTGGCTGAGCAACCTCTGCCTTCTCATTTAAGCCAGAGAAAATCTCCGATACATAAGGCTGTTTGATTCCGGCTTCGTTGGGGTGGGGAGAAGCAAAATGCAAAACAGTACATAATTTTTGCAGAACAAAGTAACAAAGACGGTAACAGAAGTAACTAACAACTAATGTACTTTGAGGCCCTCATACAAAGGAATATATTTATCTTAGCTGCATCTCTGAAGCCACTGAATATACTGGGTTTGGAAAAACGAAATATAGTGGTCATTTCTAATCAAAGCTGGAATAATATTCCAGAACAAAGTTCCAGAGTACTGGAAACATATTTTGAATAATTCCTTATTTGGGTTGGAATTTTATATTGTTTGGTAGACATGAATCACAGATGGGGAGTATTGTTAGGTTGCCTATACTGTAATAGTGATTGTAAATATTCAGGAGCAATATTATTGGATATCCTGTACACTAACTTGGTTTTTCTCAAACGGATTCGGTCTTTAGTAGGTATTATATTTTATCTTACCAGCTAATTCCTCCTTGCTTTCTTTCTGGAATGATGCTAGCCCAAATGCTCTTTCCGAATATGTGCTAGCTTTGCTTATGATTTTATCATTTGAATTACCTCATACTTTATCACAGTAGTTTAAATAGGGTTGTGTGTAACTATTATAAAATAGTTTATGTGACTTTCAGAGAGAAAATGTCTTATCTTACTAAAAAAATCCATAAACTTGAATTGACATTTTTTTGCTGATATGTTTGATATTTTCAGTCCATGATAAGTTATTATTTACCAAAACACCAAGTAGTCTATCAAGACAGATCATTTGCAAATTTCTATCCTTCCATGTCAGTCATAGTTCATCACTATCAAGTTTTGTCCTTTATTGCCGTGTTGAGATAAGTAATATTTTAGTTTTACCAGTATTTACCACCATGCCAGTGCATGTGCACCAGTTGTCCAGTTTATGTAGGACATCCTGTAAGGAAATTTCGAGTTCATGCTTTTTGTTCTGGATTTTTGACAATGTTGTGTCATCTGCGTGGGAATCTGTAGAGGAAATTGAGTACCTTAGTAAAAGTGATAGGTTAGTCATAAATACAATAAATATTAACGGACCTAGAATTGAGCCTTGAGGTACTCCATATGGAATAGTTCCAGGTTCAGAAAGAACATTATTTATATAAATATGTTGTATTCTCTCACTTAAGTAAACCATATAAATGTGCTTTCATTGGTAAAATTCCAGTCTTCAAAGGATTGCATGATCCACCATGTCAAAAGCTTTCCTGATATCTACAAATACAGATACTTTCCTGACATCTACAAATACAGATCCTATTATTCTACCTTGATCAAATGCTTGAAGTCATTTAATAGTTAGGGAAATCAAGGCAGTCTCACATTAATGTTTATGTATAAAGCCTGATTATTTAGGGTGTAACAGCAAGTGTTTGGTCAATATGATATGAATGAATCATGGACATGTTTCTCAATCACTTTTAACAAGTTTGAAAGTATTGAGATTGACCCGCAGTTATTAGCATCATCCTTAGAACCAGATTTGTGATAAAGTGTTACTTTGCAGTTTTCCATATTTTGGAGACAGATGAGGCTGCAATACTTAATTGATTATGAATGTTATTCTATCTAAAATAGCAAAGGCAGAAGATTTAATGAGTCGTGGACAAATCTGATCAAGTCTTGTAGCCTTCTTGGTATCAAGTTCACATAAACTTTTTTTAAACAATGTTTTTTATATTGGTGGAATAGAAAAAACATACCTCCTTTTCATTTCATTAAAGTTGTTTTAACTATGTTGTAACGTTGGTGAAATAAGTCATTGAAAACATTTGCAATGAAAGTGTAATCAGTGACTAAGTGAGTAAATTTTATTTGTCTGATCTTTGTGTGTTCCTCCAGTTAGGTCATTGAAGACTTTTCAATTGGAGTTTGTGTTACTCTTTTTGTTTTTAAGCAACGATCGATAATAACTTTTTATAGCTATTTTAATCTTACTTGTTATTTTATCTTTCCGAACTTTATCTTGTGCATGGTTTTCGAAAGCCTTGAATTGGTCATGAATTTTTATAGTCCTTTATTTCAGTAATAAGCCAGTTAGGATGGATTTCATTCTTTATACGATGTACTTTCAGTGGTGTATGCTTAGCGACAACATCTATAAATAAGTCAGTCCACACCCTCAGAGCTTCATCTCTGTCATCCAAATTTTGGATCATATTCCAGAGAACTTTATATCGGTCATTGAGAAATTGTTCTTCATTACAATTTTTGAACAATCTGAAAGTGATAGTTTTGAGTGTATTTTTCGTATTTCTCTTGCATTTAATCTTTCTTGTCCAAAAAGTAGGATAGTGGTTACTAAGAACTGGACATCAATTTAATATTTTGCTATTTTTTCTACAATTCTCTCTCTCTCTCTCTCTCTCTCTCTCTCTCTCTCTCTCTCTCTCTCTCTCTCTCTCTCTCTCTCTCTCTCTCTCTCTCTCTGTACAAATGATTGATTATCTTATTCCTTAGAGATTAATACTTCATCAAGTACATTAAAAACATGGTTTGTTTGCTGGTGAATTGTATTGTAACATAAATAATGCATGCACGGTACATGCGAACAAATGCGTTAAGGAAATATAATGTACACACCCTCATATCAATCATATCGTTTTAATTTACAGGAATACTGCTGCTGCATCAATCTCGTCTCCTCACAGACATTAGCAAGGAATTATTATTAATGGCACAAACAATTGCCAGTGTATCTATCGGTAGTCGCAAAAGCTATTACCAGCTTGCGTCGCAAACTGACGTCGTAGGGAAATCCTTTAGTCAGTTTGATGACCTTGACTTGCCATTCAATTGAACTAGCATGAAAATTACATTTTTCAATTGTATTTTGTGGGTTTAAAGCCATATTGCAGCACATGATATGCTACACATGGCGGCCAGTATATTTGGTGGAGAAAGAACCTGGGAAAACCCCGAGAATAATTACCAACCCACCGGAAGTTACTGGCAATATTTCTTTTTTATCTGCGCTAGCCGAACTGAGATTGGAAACCACGCGGAGTGAGGTGAGATGTCAGTGAACCCGGGACAAAAACAAACAAAAATTAAAACTAATCTGAACAGAATAATAAGTTTGAACTCTGGCATAAGTATACTGCAATTTTAGGAATTCAAGTTAAATGTCTTTGGTCCACGTTATCATATGTATGTATCACTATATTTTGACATTAATATAATATAACCTTTATACATGAAAAAAATCACAACGTTGTTAAATACAGATATCACAACGTTTCTAGATGTATATCACAACGGTTTTACATGCATACCACAATGTTTTCAAGTGTAGATATCACAACGTTTTAACATGTATATTCATATTTTACATGCATATTCATATTTTTACATACATGTATCACAGCTGCTTCAAAGAACAGCCGATAAGTACTTACTCTGTTTAGTAATAGTAACCATGTGACGACTGTAGATGAACATGTGCAATAGACAGGGATAACCTTTCTCACGTCAGTCGTAGCAGGTGAAACCCAATTATTATAAGTTCTAGTGTTTCTTTAAGACCATGTCAGCATTATGGGATTGCAGACAGCATACAGAAAATAATTACGTCCGAAATCGATAAACCTGGAAAGAAATATTTAAATACATATAATGTTATTCCCAGTCAATTTTCACCATACAGGAACAAAACTAAACAGTTTAAATACCACGTTTCCTGACTATCGTACGAGCTATTAAAAGTCTGAAAATGAGTAATTGGACGGGAGGATAAATATTACAGTTATCAAAAGGGAATATCATGATTACAGTAATCAAAAGGGAAGAGAATGATTACAGTAATCAAAAGGGAAGAGAATGATTACAGTAATCAAAAGGAAAGATAATGATTACAGTAATCAAAAGGGGAAGATAATGATTACAGTAATCAAAAGGGAGAATTACGATTACAGAAACCAAAAGGGAAGATAACGATTACAGTTATCAAAAGGGAGGATAATGATTACAGTAATCAAAAGGGAAGATAATGATTACAGTAATCAAATGGAAAGATAATGATTACAGCAATCAAAAGGGAAGATAATGATTACAGTAATCAAATGGAAAGATGATGATTACAGTAATCAAAAGGGGAAGATAATGATAACAGTTATCAAATGGGAAGATGATGATTACAGTAATCAAAAGGGGAAGATAATTATTACAAAAATCAAAAGGGAGAATCACGATTACAGTAATCAAAAGGGAAGATAATCATCACAGTAATCAAAAGGGAAGATAATTATGATTACAGTGATCAGAAGGGAAGATAATGATTACAGTAATCAAAAGGGGAAGATAATGATTACAGTAATCAAAAGGGAAGATAACGATCACAGTAATCAAAAGGGAAGATAATTATGATTACAGTGATCAGAAGGGAAGATAATGATTACAGTAATCAAAAGGGGAAGATAATGATTACAGTAATCAAAAGGGGAAGATAATGATTACGGTAATCAAAAGGGAGAATTACGATTACAGTAATCAAAAAGAAGATAATGATTACAGTATTCAAAAGGGAGGATAATGATTACAGTAATCAAAAGGGAAGATAATTATGATTACAGTGATCAGAAGGGAAGATAATGATTACAGTAATCAAAAGGGGAAGATAATGATTACAGTAATCAAAAGGGAGAATTACGATTACAGTAATCAAAAGGAAAGATAATGATTACAGAAACCAAAAGGGAAGATAATTATGATTACAGTAATCAAAAGGGGAAGATAATGAATACAGTAATCAAAAAGGAGAATTACGATTACAGTAATCAAAAGGGGAGATAATGATTACAGTAATCAAAAGGGAAGATAATGACTATAGTTATCGAAAGGGAGGATAATGATTACAGTAATCAAAAGGAAAGATAATAATTACAGTAATCAAAAGGGAAGATTATGATTACAGTAATCAAAAGGGAAGATAATAATTACAGTAATCAAAAGGGAAGATAATGGTTACAGTAATTAAAAGGGAAGATCATGATTACAGTAATCAAAAGGGAAGATAATAATTACAGTAATCAAAAGGGAAGATAATGGTTACAGTAATTAAAAGGGAAGATCATGATTACAGTAATCGAAAGGGAAGATTATGATTACAGTAATCAAAAGGGAAGATAATGATTACAGTAATCAAAAGGGAAGATAATTATGATTACAGTAATCAAAAGGGAAGATAATGATTACAGTAATCAAAAGGGAAGATAATGATTACAGTAATCAAAAGGGAAGATTATGATTACAGTAATCAAAAGGGAAGATAATGATTACAGTAATCAAAAGGGAAGATAATTATGATTACAGTAATCAAAAGGGAAGATTATGATTACAGTAATCAAAAGGGAAGATAATGATTACAGAAATCAAAAGGGGAAGATAATGATTACAGTAATCAAAAGAGAGAATTACGATTACAGTAATCAAAAGGGAAGATAATGATTACAGTAATCAAAAGGGAAGATAATGATTACAGTTATCAAAAGGGAGGATAATGATTACAGTAATCAAAAGGGAAGATAATAATTACAGTAATCAAAAGGGAAGATAATTATAATTACAGTAATCAAAAGGGAAGATTTTGATTACAGTAATCAAAAGGGAAGATAACGATCACAGTAATCAAAAAAGAAGATAATGATTACAGTAATCAAAAGGGAGGATAATGATTACAGTAATCAAAAGGGAAGATAATTATGATTACAGTGATCAAAAGGGAAGATAATGATTACAGTAATCAAACGGGGAAGATAATGATTACAGTAATCAAAAGGGAGAATTACGATTACAGTAATGAAAAGGGAAGATAATGATTACAGTAATCAAAAGGGAAGATAATGATTACAGTAATCGAAAGGAAAGATAATGATTACAGTAATCAAAAGGGAAGATAATGATTACAGTAATCGAAATGAAAGATAATGATTACAGTAATCAAATGGGAAGATAATGGTTACAGTAATCAAAAGGGAAGATAATGGTTACAGTAATTAAAAGGGAAGATAATGATTACAGTAATCAAAAGGGAAGATAATGGTTACAGTAATTAAAAGGGAAGATCATGATTACAGTAATCAAAAGGGAAGATAATGATTACAGTAATCGAAAGGAAAGATAATGATTACAGTAATTAAAAGGTAAGATAATGATTACAGTAATCAAAAGGGAAGATAATGGTTACAGTAACCAAAAGGGAAGATAATGATTACAGTAATCAAAAGGGAAGATAATGATTACAGTAATCAAAAGGGAAGATAATGATTACAGTAATCAAAAGGGAAGATAATGGTTACAGTAATTAAAAGGGAAGATAATGATTACATTAGTCAAAAGGGAAGATAATGATTACAGTAATCAAAAGGGAAGATAATGGTTACAGTAATTAAAAGGGAAGATAATGATTACATTAGTCAAAAGGGAAGATAATGATTACAGTAATCAAAAGGGAAGATAATGATTACAGTAGTCAAAAGGGAAGATAATGATTACAATAATCAAAAGGGAAGATAATGATTACAGTAATCAAAAGGGAAGATAATGATTACAGTAATCAAAAGGGAAGATAATGATTACAGTAATCAAAAGGGAAGATAATGATTACAGTAATCAAAAGGGAAGATAATGATTACAGTAATCAAAAGGGAAGATAATGATTACAGTAATTAAAAGGGAAGATAATGATTACAGTAATCAAAAGGGGAAGATAATGATTACAGTAATCAAAAGGGAAGATAATGATTACAGTAATTGAAAGGGAAGATAATGATTACAGTAATCAAAAGGGAAGATAATGATTACAGTAATCAAAAGGGAAGATAATGATTACAGTTATCAAAAAGGGAAGATAATGGTTACAGTAATTAAAAGGGAAGATAATGATTACAGTAATCAAAAGGGAAGATAATGATTACAGTAATCAAAAGGGAAGATAATGATTACAGAAATCAAAAGGGAAGATAATGATTACAGTAATCAAAAGGGAAGATAATGATTACAGTAATCAAAAGGGAAGATAATGGTTACAGTAATCAAAAGGGAAGATAATTATGATGGGAACTGGAAGATAGGCTAATGACCATGAATAATCGGAAGAATGATAATGATGTGTGCAAGAGGTCATTGTATATAATTCAATACATTATAATTTAAATGAATTTGTAAGTAAATAGATATCTAAATACTATATAGAAAAGAAAGTAAAAGCAAGCATAAACTTCTTATAAAATGGATCTCATACGGTTTATTTTACAGCAAAATTAATAAGTTAAAGAAAATTAATTCTTTCGACGTTTCACTAAATAAGATATTTATAAAATATTAGATTTTGCTACACTTCTTGCTATTACAAGCAAACGTTTCTTAATTTTTACTCCAACTCTAAAATTTTAAAAAAAATTCAGTTTATACTGCGTTTTTCGTTTTGCATCAATAAAATCGTGAACAGTTTTATCTAATGCAATCTTTATGAATGATAACAACACTAAATTAAATTGATGATTCATATTTAAATCTTCCATCTTCCAGCTAGAATTTTGAGTACACACACACACATACATATATATATATATATATATATATATATATATATATATATATATATATATATATATGGAAAATATAGAAGGACATCAATATTTTTAATCACGATCTGCCGATATAGGATCAGGCAAAGAAACGTTTGAAGAAGAACTCTAAATTTTATATTATTTTCCCAATCACTGTACAGGGTAAGACATCCCTCCCCACCTCTTTTTAGTTCGGAAACTCCCCACTGGAGGAAGTATACGCTTGCATTTGAAAGTTTATGCATTGATTTATCACGTTTTAAAATGAACAAAGTGTATCTGCTTGTGGGTGTACCTTGTTATCTATAGTGAATGCCTGCAGCACAACACCTGTCAGACGAACTGGGATCGAAAGCCATAAGATCTTCAATCGAGTTTGCCATAGTGATCAAAGCTTGTATTGACAAACTGATTTATG
Source organism: Potamilus streckersoni (assembly GCA_016746295.1). NCBI lineage: Eukaryota > Metazoa > Mollusca > Bivalvia > Unionida > Unionidae > Potamilus > Potamilus streckersoni. Next base: position 2,665,854 of record JAEAOA010002358.1, on the reverse strand, counting down.
TAACGTCTGCGTGTTGCACATTAATGTAATTTCCTATCATCAATCATAAACTTAAGCGTGTGTGAGATCTTCAGTTCATATATGAATGTATTACTCATAAGATGTATTTCTAAATACTGTAGGGTACGTGTTGCTATGCGTTTTTCCATGTCAACAGTGGGTATCTTTTTGGACGCGTTGCATGACTGCACTAGCATTACAAGTGGACATCTTGTTGGGGGAGGGGTAGGAATCAGAGACTCGTACCTTTTGTAATGTATGCATAGGTTAAAACTGGCTTTCTATGGTATTACTACACTAATTAAGCTCCTTTTTGATCTTTTTCATTTGTCCAAAGTTCCGATGAGATCTGCTGCATTAGTTTTAAGTTCGAATGCACCAAGACTATTATGCCTGTATTTGACACAAAACTGGGTATAGCATTTCATAGAGTTATCATAAGTTTAGTTGCATTTTAACGCAACTACTGAAACTTTAGCGTATGTAACCTTGCCAGAAAATTCTAATACACCTGTTTGCTTTGCTATTTAATGCAAAAGCAAGTTATTTTTTTTTTTCATTTTTCATACTATATGTTAGCTTCCGACTTAGCGAATCAAATCCGAAACCTCTTTTAAAATGCTATAAACAAGTCTACAGAAATAGAGCATTGACATGCTATGACCAGGAGTGATTTGAATTCCAGTCACTAAGTAATGCTAAAAAGAAAGAAATCCTCCATAAGAAATGTTCAAAACTAATATTGACTGCACTCTTGCATCTATCTGTACAATGTAATAATTTATGTATAGTCATAAAATGCTTTAATTTCTATATAAGTCTTACAGTGTTTTAATTTCTATATAGGTCACACGATGTTTTAATTTCTGTATAAGTCATACATTGTTTCAATTTCTGTATAGGCCATGAAGTATTTTAATTTATGTATAGGCCTAGAAGTGTTTAAAAGTATGTATAGTCATACAAATGCTTTAATTTCTATATAGTCTATATATTGTTTTAATTTCTGTATAGATTATACAGTGTTTAATTTCTGTGTTGGCTATAAACTGTTTTAATTTATGTTTAGGCTATACACTGTTTTAATTTCTGTATAGGTTATATAATGATTTAATTTCTGTATAGGCCATGCAATGTTTTAATTTCTGTATAGGTTATACAGTGTTTAATTTCTGTGTTGGCTATAAACTGTTTTAATTTATGTTTAGGCTATACACTGTTTTAATTTCTGTATAGGCCATGCAATGTTTTAATTTCTGTATAGGCCATGAATGTTTTAATTTCTGTAAAGGCCATGAAATGTTTTAATTTCTGCAATGGCCGACTATATGTACATTACAGCTGTGTACATTACTGGCTATGTCTGCTTGGAGTATTATATACTCAGTGCTAAAGTATGCAAATTCATATAACAAGGTGAGCATGCTTTTTTTATTTTAAGACCTTTAATTGTAATTCTTTAATTATAATTTTCATAACTTCTTCTCTTCACAACTCCTTTCTCTTATTCTATCCTTTCGAAAGAAAACAACAAAAACTGAAGATATATATATATATATATATATATATATATATATATATATATATATATATATATATATATATATATATATATATATATATACTATCATACAGATTAGAGAAATTAAATTCGTACTCTACCGAGTTTCGTAACCAGGTCCGCGAGTAAATGGCACCCATCGCAGACCTGGGTTCGAAACTCGGTACAGTACTAATTTAATTTCTCTAACCCGTATTATAGTATTGTTTGTATTAAACTATTATTTCTGCCCACTATTATCAAGATTCTACTACAGAATCCAGGGATAGCACAGATTGTTCTGTCTGGTATATATTTATAATTCTTTATATATATATATATATATATATATATATATATATATATATATATATATATAGATATATATATATATATATATATATATATATATATATATATATATATATATATATATATATATGGTTCTATTGATGTAGTGGTCAATTATATACCTGACGAACTTACATATTCATTTTTAATGTTGCAAGCTTGCAACCTTTAAAGCACACAGAAAGCGTTGTCAAATAAAAAAGAAAGTATTTTTATTATTCACAATGGAGATCACTGAAAACCCAGTGAACTCTATTTATGTAAGTAGCATACATTTTATCCAAGAAAAATGACGGCATTTTCTACAAACGTTTCCTTTTTATGAATCCGTAAGACAATAGGTAATGTAATAAAACACGTATATAAGATCCTAAGAAATGACGTTTTCATCTAAACCGTATCTTTACCCACAACACATTGTAAGCATAAAACGAATCAATAATTAAAACAAAATGATTGACTCAATGTCTGAAAGAAATATCCCATTTTTATTTTAAATCAAAGCTGAATAGCACCCGTGCATTAATTATGTACAAATTTTCACTAACATTTCAAGCACCACCCCGACCACCCACACTGGCTTTGGCCTCACACGCAAATTATATAGCACGCCGGCAAAGACTAAACGAAACAATAAATATACAACCTATTGTTATCGAAACGTCCCGATAGGTCAACACCAGAGGAAAAAAATACAAAGACAATGAAATAATGGCCAGGAAAAAAACGATTGCGATGTCTGGTCCTGTTAAAATAAAAATGTCGCAACAATTTATTGCCGGAGACAGCGAGTAGACCATGCTTTTCTTTTATAGACCAGCACGCTGACTGTTCATCGGCTCAGGCAATTCTTGTGAAAGATTGGGACATAACTACCAAGCGAAGTGAGAAAGGCTGACATACGTTTAATGTTAGGACTTTCTCCAGAAACTTTGCAAAACAGTAGCACATAATTATAATCATACCCCTACACTGGCCATTCAGGCCAAAATAGCATAGATGGTTGGCAATGAACGATAGTCTGACTGTATTATAGATGTCATCGTCAATGAGGTTGCCGCAAAAACACAACATTTGTAAGTTCCAGAGCATGAATTATTTAAGTGTCGTGGTGATGTACAAATTTATCTGGCAATTATCGCGATCGACTCTAAGCCGGGTAAAGACGCGGTGAAACGTTCTTCAAAGATGCGGCCTGACATTATGTTAACATTACAGTGCGCATCACTTACGTAGTGGAGATGGAAATTGCTCTAGTCGTGCAATAAAATATACCACCCAACCGCGACAATGATGATGCGTTAAAGATCTCAAGCCCATTGAATCATAGTAGTTCTCATGTAATCCTGAACCGCAAGAAACACTGAGATCAGATCATCAATCTATTTGCTTGGAATAAATGTCTGCAGCCGATTCAACTATCGATACAGAATGCAGGCGGTTTAATATTGATTTGTTATTGTTCTAAAGTTTAGAAGCGTGGTATCATTATGTATGGATAAAAGATTTTCCACGAATATTGCAACTGCACAGTAAGTACAAAGGTCTAAAAGTTCCATGTAGAGGTTGTTTGCATGTAATGTAGCACTCAATATGACTTTAATTGCCGTGGAATCAGGAAAAAACCGCATCGATCATGACCACATCACTGGAGAGTAGTAAGGAGCTGCTCTCAGCATATGCAATTTACAGTTGCAAATTTAACTTAATAAAACGGGGCCCCGACTGGCCGAATGGTCTAAAGCGCTGTCCATTAAGGATCACTGCCATTTCACCGCTGTCTGCGTGGGTTCGAGTCTAGGATTCGTCGGATGTGGATATGTGAGAAAGCTTCCCAGTAGCTTCTCGTCGGTCCGTGGTTCTTTCCGGTGATTTTCCGGTTTCTTTCTCCACCATTAATGGCTGGCTGCCATGTATACCCTATCGTGTGCTGAAAAATGGTTTTAAACCCCAACAACAACAACATAAAAAACTATCATCATGCTTCATAACCTGCGTGGATAGGATAGTTTTAATAAAACAAAGAATTTTATCAGCAACCTTGGCACCGAAAAGCCTAATATCCAGCAATCTATAAAATACACGAAGTTTAGGCTCAAACAGCCGCAATTCATTCACTTTCTGAAATCCAGTCTGGACAAGTCAGTCAGTAATTTTGTGGCGAATGGTAACGATTGTTTTGCAATCACTGAAGGAATCTATTTATAGGAGTACACGAGTGACTGAAAAGAAGGTTACAGAAACTTAGAAACCACCCACTGAAACATTCTGTTCATCGCTCTCTCGGGAAGGTTATTCCATCAACGATTGCACTCATGCGAATATTGTCTGATCCGCGTTTAACAGTGAAACCTCGTGATCTGTATTTGAAAGCAGATGCGTATCTGCACATATATATTTGAGACGTTTCGAGACAAAGTCAAGTTTGTATACAAGATTAATCATGCGCACTACTTTTCGTCACCTAGAAAATCTTGGGTGAAATGCTATAAAAAACGAAGGCCCATTTGTTGTTCCTCACCAATAGTTACTTCCATCCGTTTGTGAAACGTGCTCTCCATAACGGAAGTTTCAATTGCGAGCCACCGTTACGCTAGAGCTTGTGGAAGAACAGGACTCCACTGTTCTAAACAGTTACGTCATGTATCTTAACGGCAACGATTTGTATGAATGGACGATAATGCAACTAATGCTCATTTGTGTATGTATTATAGTTGTCCTATTATCAGATCATATGCGTGTGTAGTCCTTCCCGCGAGGGACTATTTTGAGTTTCCGACTGCTGGATTGTTGCTGAACTACCACTGGAGTTTATGGACTCAGTCAATGAAGAGAATCTTCCAAGACGTTCTTTAGTGACTAGCAAAGAATCTAAAACCTTCATGCCTGAACAAAATCCCATGCTCAGCTCTGACCACTCGATCGAATCTCCACAGTACTTATGTCGCTGACATTGGACAGTCATCTTTTAGAGCAATTCTCATTTGGCCCAGAGATATTAATGAACTTCCAGTGGACAACCAGATCTTACGCATGGGATACTATTTCTCGCATGATATTGCCAGTATTACCTCTACCATTGAAATCAACTTAACCTGTGACTACACGATTACATACTGTTTGGGTTTTCCTCAACCTTGGAACTGGACGATCTGCTGTTTTTTACTCCCACGGTGTCTATGTATATTTCCATGTCACAATGACAGGTTGACACATAATCGTTGTAATCCTGTAGTTCAGGACGGGCACATGCTAGATATCAACGAAAATACCTTGACAGTACAACTGTACTTTAGAGAGCGACCTGATATTTAAATATAATGACATTCGGACATAGATTATATAATACCAGCATTTATTGTAAACGTGAGAAAAGCCGTTTGCGTGACATAGTACAGAAATGGTCTCCACGATGTTTTCCTGGTATATTTTTCAGGCGCTAATCGAGTTGCAATACGAGTAGTGGATTAAAGGTATTAGAAAGAAAAAAAAAACAATAATGCTTTAATAATACCAGTAGCCCATTTCAAAGATTCACCCGATCCCACTTGGGACATGATATATAACATCACCGAAGAATTTCAATATTATCCCTATCCGACAAGGGACCTCTGGCTTTAACAAAAATAACAAAAGGATGACACGTCTTAGTATTTACTGTCGAGTGAGGCCTTGGAAATTGAGGAAATACATGTCAACAATACTAATAATGCAGATCACACACCGCATACAATTGGGCAAACTCGAAATTGTTCAGATACCCCATAAATATTCCTATAAAGTTCCTCAATCATTTTCTGAGCAAAACATGCAATCATATTAACCCGTAAAGGCACCGACAGTGTGTCGAATTGTATTAATAGCGGTGGTACTGAACGTAAAGTTGAATTGTCAACATTAACGTTGTGGATACCTGCACTAAACATTTGCTAATCACATAAACGCGTTAGTTGTCGTTTATACTGCTTGGAACAGCATCAACGCTGCCAGTTGTCGCAGTCACCAGAGAATCGAAACCAGGCATTTCTATTCAGGGGCAGCTTACATGGCAACTAAGTACCCAACATGGTCTCAACGAACCAAAACACGTGTCGTGGAGTTCCAAGAAGAAACTCGGGCTATCCAGTAGTGCGATAATGTTTGACAATATAGAAGTTACCTGAAGTTTGTCTACGGTTAAACGATCACAAGGACCGCACTGAAGAAATTTTGTTCAGGTTTACAGACAGTCATGTCGCGCATCTATATCACAAACTGTGATCGGTCCTAGACCGACTTCGAAACAATTGCAAGGGTTTAAAATTATCCTAGAACGCTTTCAGTACGTACGTTGTACAGGTTTATTATTTCTCAATGAAACACCTGGAGTTGTTTAATAGCACGTGATTGACATGTACGTTCATGCATTTGCTACTGATAGGATTGGTCCACTCTCTCTCTCTCTCTCTCTCTCTCTCTCTCTCTCTCTCTCTCTCTCTCTCTCTCTCTCTCTCTCTCTCTCTCTCTCTCTCTCTCTCCATTTACAAAAGCGTTGCAGTTTTCCTCTCCGATAAGTGCCTGTTGTTGGAGAGCACACGTGACTGAATGAGGGACGTTGAGGCACCTATGGAAAACTTTGTAACAGAGTAATTGAACCTTTTATATTTTCAAATAATGATGTTTAATCATAAAATTAAGTTGGCCTTAGCGCAAAGCAACTTGCGAAAATAAAGAGTGCAATACAAGGCGATTGCAGGGTCACATTAAGTTTTCCTCCAAGAAAGTTAACTGGAATTATTCAAGTGTGGCTAATCCAAAAGCAATTTGGTCAGTTTATGTTGCCAAAAAAAGAACATTTCGGTGACCTTAAAGCTATAAAGGTCAAAGTGGCACAAATGCAAACAAAATCTGCTTATATATTTTCATTACTTGCTGCCATTCCAACGCTGTTAGCTCTGGTGGTTACAAAAGTGGCTGCGTTAGGAGCGGTTGGAACTGCATCCAGAAATGCTCTGAAAAGGCGGTGGGAAGTAACATAAAAAAATGGAAAGGTCCTTCACTACCTGGGACATCTTGCAGATTATCCTCATGCAAATGTCTTCGACTAACTGATAAGGCTCGCAAAAAGGCCTCACTGTCAACCATTTTGATTTACAAGCTATGGCTAAGTCAATCAAGATAATCTCCCATAAGAGGAAATCCAGAATTGTTAACATGGCTTTGCCCATAATACCTAGAAATCATTGGGATGCATACATGGTAACACATCCACATCTATTATTTATAATTTTGACACTACAGTTGTGCATCAATACTTGAAGTTGTTGATTATTCAACCCGAGTTGGTAGATGACAACCCCTATTTTAGTCGAGTCTGCCGTTACAAACACGGATGAACTGCCCCATATGCGAACATCTTGTTGTCAAAATGTTTTGTGCATTCGAGCGTTCACCAACTCCACGAGAACATGTTGGTTTTACTTGTCACATACAAAATACGCTTGATTTAGCTGAGTTTACAATCCAGGTTATTATTGACGTTGACCTGATTGATCTTGTGATTAACCGAGGTTAAACTTGAAAACTTAAAACATCTAACGTAAACATTCAAGATGTTGTTTTGAATCTGCGAGACGCTAGTACAAAAACCTGATCGAAAACAATAAAATCGAGGACATCACCGACACTTGTATGTCGGTTACGTTTATAAAATATTACATTCATGTAGCCAATGCTGCAGTGAAACAATATGTGGCTGCATTGCATATTTAGAGGAATATTATCGAAAGTAGGATGGAAATATGCGATAATAGTGAACCACCCGATCGATTTCTTTTTACTTCTGTCGGAGATGGTTTTGACGTAAGTGTTCGGCTGGTCTTAATATAAAAGGATATAGAGACCTGTGGGAACGTAATGACCTTAGCTATAAATAATTCCCTACAGTGTGGATTAATAACACAAATTACGGAAGACAAGACTGAAGAGACTTATATATATATATATATATATATATATATATATATATATATATATATATATATATATATATATATATATATATATATATATATATATATATATATATACGTTATCAATATCATTAATGGTCGGAAATGAAACACAGTCCGAATGTCTCAAAGTCTATCAAACGGGTCTTAACCGTCTTTGATATATTTGCTTAAGATTAAATTTGTCGACGGGTTGTTGGATCGGCAAATCGATGACGATTTTGTTACGTGAAAACTGTGTTAACATACCTTCTTATTCCGTGAAATATAATCTAAATAAGGGTCAGTTAAAATCAACACTTGTGATCACCATGATGTATCAATGCCAACTCGAAACCAGCATGGATTAAATCACCGATTAGCACGCGAAAACGCCTGGTCTCAGAATGTATAGTCAGACTTAAAAGCAGGGTGATTGTTTCTTGAACGAAGACGCGGAATTCACCGACTAATCCACCCCGGTTGCTTTCCCCGTTGACCATGTTATACCAACGTTTAACTCAGCCACGAACAAAAATGCCTCGACTGTTATTCAGTAGGATGCACTTGTCTGTGTTAACGTGTTTGGGTGAAGACGAGAACTATGGTTTGAAAAACTATTCAATGGTGCAAACAATATAGTTTTGAGTGAAAGTGGAACTAGTCCTCCAGAACGAACAATTGCCAGAAACTCAAAGATAGATTGATGTATTACAGCAGGGGCGCCCCCAGAAATCTTTTTTCGGGTAGGTAGGTAGGGTAAAAATGTAGTGGTCAGCTATTAAGTTTTACAGATTTGGTCAAAACATGTTTAGACGGGAAATTCGCCAATGTATGAAAGTTGTCCAGTGTAAAAGAATGGTTGTAGCGCGAGTGCGTATTCTACACGAACGTAGCAAGCCTTTAGAGCAGTAATTCGACGATCAAAAGAACTGTGACGTGAAAAGATGCTCGAAGAGGAACAAGAGCTGCGATAGGAAATCATCAAAAGAATCACGTTACTCGTGAAATACGAATGCTGGTATGTGTAGTGGCAAATGTTATTTGCTGAATCACCGCCGTGACCATTGTTAGCTAGCAACTCACAAGTACATCAATCGGATTTGCTGTTAGAGGCGTATCGATCAGGTGTCGCGGGAAGTACTCTTAACGAAATTTCTCTGCGGCTGTATTCACGAATATGTGTCTATTCGGAACTTATTGTGTAGGTACACGTCAGTCTCAATGCATTTATAAAACTGTACTCGATTGCTATTGAGAATAAAACGATTACCTTTACTGAGTTTGACGGAAACGAAAAACCACCAACGTCTCCGAGCGTCACATAGACGGAACCGGGGCAATAAAAGGAAGCTGAGTTACAGGCAGTGAAAATCAAGCGGATGTTTGCTAGTGTACTGCAAATCCTCTTAACAACTTCACTTATGGATCTGTATTCGTATGGTTTCACTGTCAAGTAGTATGATAATAACTCTCTGTTTGGTTGCAGATCTATTTTAGACTTCTACCCGACATATCTTTTCTCTCACATTAGAAACATTCAGTAACTTTGTTTGGAAACAGAGGTCAGTAACAAAACTATCAAATAGTTTTTATTATACTACTCCAAGTTATAAAATAGAAAACTATATTTGTCAATAACTCCATAAGATATGAAAAGGGGAAATTCAAAATCATAATTCTTTTTCAATATGAAACTATTACTATTCATTTATTCGTGTGAAATTTTTTCGCTTTAAGAAATTACAGCATTAAAGAACGAATCGACATATGGATAAACATTTTATTATTGATGGGGAAAGAGGGAATTCTGTTGCTATAGTGTGTGAATATATATTTTGTAGCAGTTTACAAAATTCTCTTTAGATATCCTCTGAATGTAAGTACATTGTGCAAAGTGTAAACACTTTTACTTCTAGCCAATACTTTGAACTCTCGAGTACATTTGATCTACTCACTCGAGGATGTACTTAGTCAAAATCTACCTCTATACTAAGAGCCGTGCATTACTGTGCAACACACTGATTTCAAAGGCGTGCATTAATGTGCAACACGGTTTCAAAGGTTACATTATTGAGCAACACAGTAATTTCAAAGGCTTGCATTAATGTGCAACAGTGATTTCAAAGGCGTGCATTAATGTGCAACGGAGTGGTTTCAAAGGTGTACTTTAATGTGCAACATAGTGATTTCAAAGGCGTGCATTATTGTGCAACACAGTGAATTCAAAGGCGTGCATTAATGTACAACACAGTGATTTCAAAGGCGTGTATTAATGTGCAACACAGTGATTTCAAAGGCGTACATTAATGTGCAACACAGTGATTTCAAAGGCGTGCATTAATGTGCAATACAGTGGTTTCAAAGGTGTACATTAATGTGTAGCACAGTGATTTCAAAGGCGTGCATTAATGTGCAACACAGTGATTTCAAAGGCGTGCATTAATGTGCAACACAGTGATTTCAAAGGCTTGCATTAATGTGCAACACAGTGATTTCAAATGCGTGCATTGATGTGCAACACAGTGATTTCAAATGCGTGCATTGATGTGCAACACAGTGATTTCAAAGGAGTGTGTCAATGTGCAACACAATGATTTCAAAGGCGTGCATTGGATTGTTTATCATAGTGTAAGACTTTTTTATTTCTAAAATGTTAAATAACTAAAATACGATTTGCACAAGATAAAAGTCACCAATTAGTTAAATACTTCTACCACATGTTGCAATGCTTTGCTTTATAAAGAATAACCGTAATGCATGAAAAATGGTAGGCAACAGAACATAATTTCAAACTTTTGATTAAAATGTATCAAGAATCTTAAATTACTTAAATGAAATAAATGCCTTAGACAGAGACCATCATATGAAATGCTATTGACAGAGACCATCATAGGAAATGCTATTGACAGAGACCATCATAGGAAATGCTATTGACAGCGACCATCATAGGAAATGCTATTGACAGCGACCATCATAGGAAATGCTATTGACAGCGACCATCATAGGAAATACCATTGCCAGCTTAGTCTTATGTCAGACTATCAATAAACGTTACATATATTAAAGGTCATAAACACGGCCTGTTTAAAAGAAATCATGTTGAAAATACAACCAAATCGGACAGGAAAGATATCAAGTACAGACATTTGAGACTTGTAAAAGTATTTTCAGAGTGAGAAATCTAAAACCAATATAGATGAATTTTCAAGACTTCCTTACAATTTGTTTAACTGAATTCGTTTTGTCAGTGGCGTAAGGGAATTGACAGTCGTGATCAAGTATATTTAAACCTAATCCAGGTCCATCCCACTCCAACACATCATATACATACAGTATACATTCATTTATCTCGGCAAGAACTAATGACAAACTTTCCTTTCTTCACTTAAACATTAGATCCATCCGTTACAAGCTTGAATTTCTTGCTTGAAATGTAGGTGTTTAATTGCCATAACATCCCGATAACTCTATTGACAGTAATGAAATTAAATGCAATAGGTACCAAAAACCCACCAGACACGATAGAACCAACCATGGGAGTGAACTTATGGTTTATGTATCAGAAAATCTAATACTATTCAATCATGTGGCACAGATGTACATATGTATATGTACAAAATAGTGAAGCACCTTTTATTAAAATGTATATAAAGAATAGATGATATTTGTTAGCAATTGTATATCAATCTACATCGGAACGATATTCGTTCTGGGATTCTTTCAATAATTGCAAATAACGTGCCAGTACTATTTCTGAAACAAATTCATTCTTAGTGACATAAATGATGACTTGCTAAATTATAATCAGAAAAAAAACCTCGGGCAAATTATTGTAATAAACAATGTAAAATGTGAAAACGAACCTGCCAGAGTAACCAGTCATTCAGTACCCTTATTCGACCATAGACATTTTTTAAATTCATAATTAGGGAGTTTGTTCTCCTGATATATAATAAGTGAAAAACTGTCAACCTATTTAATAACTAAATTATAGCATAAATCAAATTCATGTTTTAGATGGAAAGTGTGGCTTTATAAATATGCTTTCAGATGCTTCATACTTAAAAAACAAAATTGGACTGGATACAAAAGTTTTATTAGCGTTCCGATATGAACAATGCAATAAATCTATTTGCATCCACCTTATTATACATTTCGGACTAATGCAACCCTACAAGGCAAGCAAAGTATTGACCTTGATTACGTCTTACGAAGAAAAGATACAAACACAGATAAGTCGAGACTAAAATCTATCAGATCAAACAAACCAACAGACTGGGCTAAATAAATAAAAATCAAACAATATAAAAATTGACTAAAAATTGGTTTTTAAAATTACGAAAATTTTGAGACTTTCATACCAGTTCAAAAGCTTTCTCTAGGCTGACTAGACACTTAGGATTCTGTAATATATTACCACTACTAATCACACAATATCATGGTACGTTAAACATATCCTTTTCCAATTTAAAGAAGTTGAGCGTTTAAATTAGCCTTTGATATCTTTCTTGAATCATCGATACCAACGTAGCTTTTCCAGAATTACTGCTCGCACAATTGACAATTTGAAAAAGATTATAATATGTGAACAGGTAACACTAGACGATATAAGAACAATTTCTCAAAAAAGCTTGTGGCTCTGATAAGATAATTTACAATATACTAAAAAGTGCAGTATAAGCAATTAAAAGGACTCAGTGTCTTTTATTCAACAGATATCTTAATGGGAAAATGTATCCGTTCTTTGTGGGGAAAAAAGATAGTGTTACCAGGACACAAGAGAAAATAAGCCCACCAATTACAGACTCATTTCTTAATTTAACTGTGTAAGTAAAGTCAAGGAAAGAGTCGTTTTCTAGCATGCATACAGTTACTTTCATGGAAATGATCCTTTTTATAACTAAATCGGGCTTTCTTCACAATTGTTCAACCTTGTACCAGCTGATGTATAGAATAGGACAGAACAAAATAAAACTATAAAACTTATAAAACTTTTATTAACAAAAATAAATATCTGGAATAACATAGTAGTTATATATATATATATATATATATATATATATATATATATATATATATATATATATATATATATATATATATATATATATATATAATTGTTTGAAGCACTTGATATCGTAGATGACAGTTGTGTAATAGTTTGTGGTGTGAATCGAAGGCATTCGAATGTGTCTGGCATAAATGTCGTATCCAAAAGCTGTGGGATAGAATCAGCTCTGATTACTTGGTCACCCATTGTCCTTCGAACAGAATACAAACTGTGCTTGTTAAAACGGCAGAATCTACTATTCAGTCTGTTTCAGCTGTGGTGCCGCAGGGTTCAGTTCCAGAACCTTTATTGTTTCTTCATATATTAATAATTTGCTGATGATCTACTTGATCTCATTAGACTTTATACCGGCGACAGTTATCTTTCTTATGTTTCTATAGGTATGCAAGAGATCCAGTATACACTCAATGTTGACTTATAAAGGTTACACGACTCATCAAATCAGTGGTGAGTAAATTTAATCAACCAAAATCCGAAGTCACCACTCTTTCCCAAATTTAAGTTTAAAACAAAATCAGTCGTATTTGTTAACAGGCATAAACAATTTAGCCTTTCACTTAGTAATACGCACATTTAGACTCTACATATTAAAAATATTCTATGAATAAATATTAATTGCTCAGTATTTTAAGATCCTTCAAATAAAATCCTGAAATATAAATTTCATACCATAAATTAAGCTTACATTAGAATAAGCAAGGGCGTCAAGATAGTTTGGGATTGATGTTCAATTGCAGACTCAGACAAAGAGAGTTTACAGTTATGTGCTGCTAGTATTGTTACAGGTCTAACCGGTGTCTACGCACGCAATATTTATGAGAACAGTGGGTTGCCCCAGTACTGAGAAAGAAGAAAATCCAAGAAACTATTTACTTTTCATAGTATTATTTATAATGATTCAAACAAATACACTGCGCGCTCTTTTCAAAACAGAAAAAGATTTCTTAAAATGTAAAACGTATACTACCCCACAAAACGATATGACTATTTCTTATTATTGTTCTGGTGATCGCAAATACTTTATTATTCCTAATAGGATCATAAACCAATGTAGGGAACTAAAAAGCATGACAATCACCTGATAAATAATAACTAATATTTGACTATTGGGTAGAAGCATAAAACATATATCATTATATTTTCATTTGCACACAATACACAGTTCAAGGTTAGATCTACTACCTAGTTTTAACGAAATGTTTATTCCCAACTCTCTAAACACTCTTCTCTGTGGTTCACCTGAACTCGCAATTGAAGAAAATTTAAATACCTTTAAATGTTTTCAAAAGTATGTTAAGGATACGATGCGTTTAAATTAATTTTTATTCCCTAGATTCTAAATATAAAGAGATTTTTGTTATTATTTTTTCTCAAACTGTATAATGACTAAATGATAGTTGATGTAAGCACATCGCCTAACAAATGATGTTCTTTCCGAAGTTTGGTAACACCACTGTTTATTTGACTTGGATATATCTTTTTCTTTCTTTGAACCTTCGACGTTTTATTATCAACACACAATATTTGTTGTTGTTGTTGTTGTTGATAGTGATTGTTTGATTGTTTGCTTTCGGCCGCTTGTCATTTTAATTGATTTTTTGATACTATATTTGTTTGAGGAAGGGATTATTGTTACTTATTTGTAATTTAATTGCTTGTGTGTTAGTTTTAAATTCTTTTTTTATTTTTTTTTATTACATGCTATTGTAATGATAACTTTATTCATTGGATTTGACATTTGTTCGGAAAATTCAGTTCAGTTTTATTTGTATTTTTGCTGCCTGTGTTCCTGACCTTAAGTCAGAATATGTAAACAAGTTTTTATTTATTCCTATCTCAGAGTGAAAATCTTTGGTCCTAATCAAGGTCATATTTGGTTTGCGTGTTAGCTCTATGGTAAACAACTTTTTAATTATTTTTATTATTGAATCTTTTAGTAAGATTCGTTAGGAGGTAGAATCATTCGTCCATGGCGTACGTTTCAGTCCACCTATTGTCTAACTGCGCCATTCGAATTAAGTGATCACGTTACCCATCATGTGATCTCAAATGCATTTAAAACTAACGTCTTATAGTAATTTATTTCAGTCGTAAATTGATATCTTCGGAGCTCAAAGGTATTTTGTGTTGTGTCCAGTTTGAGTTTAAGTTTTTTTATAGTATTTCGGAATTAGTAATTAATTTCTCTGGAAAGCATACATAATGTGCTCTTCTTCATCAAAATTATTTGAGAAAGACAATTATTGGAAATTATTCGCAATTCTAAAGCCGGAATATTATTCTTGATTCAGCAAGGAACTGTTTATTCTACAGCACAAAACAGGATATAGAAGATGTCATCGCCTTCCGTCTTGGAACTTCATCGGGATTATAACTTTGATTCATTTGGAACATTTTAGTTGTTGTTGTTGTTGTTGTTGTTGTTGTTGTGGGGTTTAACGCCATTTTTCAGCACAGGAAAGGCTATACATGGCGGCCAGTATTAATGGTGGAGGAAGAAACCGGGAAATCACCGGAAAGAACCACCGACCCACGAGAAGCTACTGGCAAGCTCTCACACATATCCACATTCGCCGAATCTTAGACTCGAACCCACGCAGATAGAGGTGAGATGGCAGTGATCTGTAACGGACAGCGCTTTAGACCACTCGGCCACTCGGGGCCCCGAACATTAGTAATATGACTTATATTTTTAAATTCTGTCATTAAATTTTGGATTAGATTCACAAATCATAAAGTCTTTTTCTTATTTTTACCTTCTTTTCTAGGGAAATAAATTATTTTAGTAAATTCACAAAGCTTGTTGACTTCTCTCTTTTCATTGTTACTTTGTACTATCATAGACACTTAACATTATCTAATAATGTTACAACTTTTTGCCCTACCCACTTTTGCATAATTTTAGCACATTAAACGTGGCTAAACTAAATTAAGTTTTATTGATTTCAAATTTTAATAATTCCATGAGTTAGTGACTACTTCAAAATAACTCGTCATTTGTCAATCTACCATTATCTAAATAGAAGATGTAAGTGTCTTTGCTCCTTTTCTAGATTCATCTTCGGTTTATTTATCTACGTCATAATACGTTGTTGGGTAATGTCTCTCCATCTACGTTACTGCATACCCACCTGTCTTGCAGTCAGGCTGTATTCATCCATTTTATATTTCGCAATATATATATCTCCACTTTTAACACGGATCAGATGTAAACAATAATGACATATCAGTCTTTCAACATGGCCATATGAACATAATTTTAAAAAAATATAATTTACATTTACCGTCAACAAAATAGAATTATCTAACCGAATATTGCATATCAATGAGCACAAATATGAACAATGATTTTGAAACAAAACGGGTTAAGATGTAAAAAGGACCAACGGAAACTAATTATAGTTATAGTGATAATAGAATATACTTAGGTATCACAATTCTTATGTATAAAAAGCATACATGAATTAGAAAATTAATTTGTATTTTTATTGCATTACATAAAAAATTAATCAAAGACAAATAGACAATACTGTCTCTAGAAAATACACCACCCCTTTCTATGTTTCTCATTCTTGTGGTCAGTACATCAGCACTAAACATTTATGTATGCATGTACATAGGAGTCCAGTAATTAACTCCCATTATATATACATTTACATGGAAGCCTAGTAAATAACTCCCATTATGTGTCCATAAATATACATGACTATGATCGAACAGGTAAGAATTTATTTTCGTGTATGTGAATGATTCCTTCTTTTCCTTGATGAACAACTGGAGTGACATGAGTCCATTACAATATATTTCAATTAGTTTTTTGTAATGCATATAAATTCTGTTTTCTTTCCATCCTAATTATATTGACATTCGTCTTTTATACCCATAAATCTGCTATGCGGGAGAGAAAAAACTGATATGTCTAAAAGTACCGGATTGAATATTATTTGCTCTGCAAAAATATTTCAACATCAGCATACATAGTGTTCACTTTCTGACCTGCGCACACTAATTAGTTAAAATACAACACCGTTCATGGTTACCTACGACTTCGACACTCTACCTACCGCCGACGATATTGTTAGATGTGAATATGTTGACAGGTTAAAACAAACAATCGTGATATAAATGTCATTTACACTCGTTCTTCTTCTATACAGAGTACGAATTTAATTTATCTAACCTGTATGATAGTATTAATGTTTGTATATATATATATATATATATATATATATATATATATATATATATATATATATATATATATATATATATATATATATATATATATATATATATATATATATATATATACTCACCTGATTTATGTTATCACACTTCTGGGAGAATATTTGCACTTCGCAGAAGAAGTCACTGGATTGCAAAAATAGTGACTTGGCATAAGAAAAAGTGCTTTTGAAGTTCTGCTCTACGTAAAACTAGTTCCGTTAAAGATTTTTCTTTTTCAGTTTCAACAAATCCAATTGCATGTAAACAAGGGACTCTAGATTAATATTTACCAGCTGGTGACTTTAGGGTCCATAAACTGATGGGTAATTTGAACTAGCATAGGTCAAGGAGTGTTGGCAGTATATCCGCTAACACTGTCGTATGTAGTATAGGTATAGAATCTTATGAACTGTGCAAACTCATCAAGGTGGGTTAGGCATAAATATAAAAGGCCACATGTACCCTCTGCTATAAAACTTTGCTCATGTCCAGTAATAAATATTAATGCAGAAGTGGATATCTTACTAGAAATGTATCAATGTAACCTTTTGATTGCTTTGAATATTTTCAAGTCAGTATCGCAGCTAAATGAAAAAAATGCATAATTTTTATATTTTTGTTTACATTTTGTACAGACCACATGGAAATTTAAGTTCTTAGTTTTGAGTGAAAATATTGCAGATCGTCAGACTGAGACACAAACTCAATGGCTGCATAAAGTAGTCAGGTTTACCAGCACCAATACGTTACACCACCTGTAAAGAACATTACGAACATGTGTACATGTATCGTTCATCACCAATTGTGTTGGTGGAGTTTTCGGGATATAACGAAAAGTTTTTGGACGAAAAAATGAACCAAAGATTTCACCATTGGGTAACTCGTTCATCATAAATTGTGTTGGTGGAGTTTTCGGGATATAACGAAAAGTTTTTGGACGAAAAAATGAACTAAAGATTTCACTATTTGGTAACTCGTTCATCACAAATTGTGTTGGTAAAGTTTTCGGGATATAACGAAAAGTTTTTGGACGAAAAATGAACTAAAGATTTCACCATTTGTTAACTATCAACTTAAGACACTAACCAGACTTTCGGCAGGCGTAAATTTATTGTAGTCACGCGAGAGTCTGGGAGAATGAGATTATTCAGTTTCCTCAAACAATAATGTAAAACAGGATCTATTGATAAATA